>VWZX01006549.1:0-413430 GCA_013399015.1 Galbula dea
GGTCCTTTCCAGCCCTAATGATTCTGTGATTCTGTGAGTTAGTTGTGTTCTAGCTCAAACCAGGACAGTAGTAGCATGATTCTATGATTCTGTATTAAAGCTCTTTTTCCTCAGCAAACAGGCATGTGTTGCTGTGACTGGTTGAAATCTGAGTTGAAAATTCCACTAGCCTAATCTGTACCTATCTTTATTTAGGTTTTAGCTTTGTTTTATCTTTATTTGTCTGAAGTTACAAACAGTGTGTCCCTGCTCATCTCCTGGATGTGAGACACCTTCCCCCACTGCCTTTATCCAGAGAAAACTGTAGGGGAGAAAGTTCTCAGCATAAGTTGTTACTTATCAGTAGCAACAAATGCTGTTTTCTTTTCTCTCATTACTGTTATACCTTAGTGTGAGATAGATTGCTGCTGTAGATGCCTGTGATGAAAATGTGGGCTGTCTGTGTGCTGCAGATCCAAAGCATTATGACAGATATGTGATGTTCTTGCATTATTTATTTTTTTTCATATGAAGATACTGGCTCTTCCATTTCACTGCACTGTATTACATAAAGGTTCTCCTAGGCTGTCTTCCTTCCAGGGATTGATAAAAGAAATAGAGAAGATAAAGTTACAGCCTGCTTCATTTTGGTTTTGGACTCTTCAGCACTTTCCTAAGTAATGCAGTTTTACTTAGGAAACTGCATTTTCCTAAGTAACAGGAAAATTTTCTAACTAATGCTGCATTACTTAGGAAAGTGCTGAGTAGGTACTGAAGTGGTTTTCTTCTGTGTGCTTGCCAGAAATGTTTAAGCTTAGTTTCCCTTAGTTTATTGACAAAGTGAGTAATGCTTGTTGGCTTGTAAGTGTAGTTTGCATGGGTAACTTTGTGTATACTGCATCTGTTAATTAGACTTTACAAAAAGAATGCACAATACTAATCCTCTCCCTCATTTTCTCTGTTTCCTACAAGTGCTAAACATCCTTAGCAGCAAACCAGAGAAGAGTCCTAATGTAACCTTTCCACACTATTCCAAGGATCCAGTGCACAGGCAGATTCTCCTCTTTAGGGTGCTGTCACCCAGGAGTTTGCTAGCTGCCACTAAACCAATACTTCCATCTTGTTGCAAAGCTATCCTGAATTTCTAGGAATTGACAACTTTTTGTTGTCAATTTTGTCTGGTTCATGCTTATAATTTGATAAGGTGGTTATTTTGCCTTCCCCAAATCACTGCTGGTTTGGATTGTTACCATACTTGTTCCTTCAAGTTTTTCAGTCCAACTTGACAGGATATGTACAAACATGACAGAGGAGCCAGTCCTTCTGATGAAGAACTTGCCAACCAGGCAGATGTGTGCTCCAGGGTAAAGCTGTGAGCAGAAAGAGGGATGTAGCAAGATCATTCTGGAGTATCTAGACCATGTTGCTCCCCACTGTGTGATGTTCATTGCACTGATTTGGTTTGTAATTTAAGTGACATGAACCCTTTTACAAAGCAAAATCCCCAAAGCACCACTGCTCCCACCACCAACACACCAAAACCAGACAGGGCAGTTAAAAAAGCCACAAAACAAGATTTGTTCTGCTTTTCATTTCAAAGCTGGTATTTATCAAAAGACCAAAGTTGGCTTACATAGAGGGAGTGGAGGCCTGAACCCAGGGAGCATCAGAGGAGGAGTAGCCCTCAAGGTCGCTTTTTGCTGCAGCCTCTTCTGTACACCCTCTGTGGAGCCCAGCACTGATAGTGAGAGGGGAGTGCTGTAGGCTTGAGGAGGAAAGCTGTCAGCCAGCCCATCTGGCACTCCATCCCAAATTTGTGTAGCACCATGGCGGTGGAGATGTCATGCTCTTGTTGGTATCAGCCTTGTGAAACTTCCAAAGAGCATCATGGATTGCAATTAACAAGTGAAAGAGATTACACTTTATTCCTTCCAATCCAAAGGTAATTCCATTTTTGCTGACATGGCACCCAGGGCAAGCATTACTCTTTTAGAGTAACAGTTTCTGTAAGTTTGTCTGAAAAATTCCCCTATTTGTGTAACTTTTCTGTTGCCTGTTAACATCTTGGATGGAAATTACCTTTCCTACCTTCTGCCATCTGGTTATGCATCTAGAATCCTCTTAATCCCTGGAGCAGGGGAAAAAAAACCCCACTGTTAAATAGCTGTCAACAGCTGACTTGGTCTCCAGAGTTGCCTGTCTTTTTGGTGATAGTTAAAACATAAAAGATGATATAGATTATATATAGACTATAGATTCTTCTAGTAAAAATGAAACGAGGTATCTCTTGATGCTGGTTTTCATACTTGTGGCTTAGAAAAGCTGGCAGTCAGAGCAGGAGGAGGACCAGAAATGGAAGTTGCTAATTTATGAAGTTCTTTTCTCATAAACTTTCTAGAGCTATAGGCAAGGCAAGCTTTAGTCATCATCATTGTGTCTCCTCCCCACAAAACTCCCACCTGTTAGGAGATGAAATCCATAGCAGGGTGCTGAAGGTCTCTGCAGTGATTTTATTGCTTCATTGAAAAATGTAGTTCACTGCAGTGCATTATGTAACTGGAGAACTCCTAAACATGGCATTGCAGCAGATGCAGTTAGTTGTAAAACTCCTAATGCTCTTAATTTTTGCTCCTCTGAGGAGCAGTAGCATTCTCTGCAGAGAGTCTCTGCTGTTAAAATGGAATTGCACCAATGAGCTCTGAGAGCTGCTGACCACTTGGATGCCATTTTAATGTTGCAATTTTATCTCTTGGCTTAATATTCTTGGCAACTGCATGTCAGACTTCCATTTTCAGTGTTGGGGATGCCTACACCGTGCCAGACCTGTGTATTTCATGGTTCTATCAGAGTTGTGGTTTGGATGCAATCAGCTTTTCAGTGCAAAATACAAACTTTTGTCCTGTGAGATTAGATTCATTGACCTTAAAATGCTCAAAGCTAAAACACTTAGTGACTGCCTCTCTCCTCTGCAGCGTGCTCTTTCTCTTGGTCATTGGAACAGCCTATCTAGAAGCTCAAGGAATTTGGGAGCCATTTAGGAGACGCTTGTCCTTTGAGGCCTCAAACCCTCCCTTTGACATGGGAAGGCCACTTGATCTCAGGAGAATAGTTGCAATTTCATCTGATGGAAAGTAAGTATATGTTTGGGAGGGTCCTGGGATGTTTCCCCTTTTATTTTCCTCTGTAGTTATAAGGCCAGTAAGGAAGTAATGAATCCATGAATCAGGATCCTTCCAGTTACTTATAAAAAGATTAGCTTTTTTGATTGGGAGAAATAGTCATCTTTGGGGAAAAAAAGGAAGGAAGAAAAAAACCAACTGAATAAAAAAACCCCAAACAAAAAACCCCCAACATAACCATACCCTGTCAAGTTTCCTGTTAATGTTCTCAAAAATGAAAGGTATAGACTGCAGAAAAATTGCAGGCTGGAAGTGTTCTTACCTTTGCTATCTTAAGTTTAAAAGAAATCTTCTTTCAGTGTTCCCTTCAACAGACCATTTCACTGTGGATTTGTTCATTGTGCAGCCAGCAGCTGAACAGGGAATGGTAAAGGCTACTGAGGTCCCTTCCGACTCCTAATATTCTGTGATTCTGTGACTTGTCAAACAAGTTGGAGGCATTTTTCTCGGGGATATGTCAGGACCACTGTAGTTCAGGGATTCTTTTGGCCATGTGGAAGAATGGGAACCTTGTTGAGTGTGTTTTAACACTTGTTGTTCTTCCAGCTTGAATGCGCTCGGATCTGATTCCAGTCACGGTTCATCGCGAGGGCTCTACGGAGCAGGCAGTTCATCCTCACGATCCGGTGCAGGGAATCATAAACAATGCAATGCAACAGCACACCTTCACAGCAATAGAAATGCACCTGATGTGGAAAACATCAAATCCAAAACCAGTTCAAGCACACCTCATAGGACTTCAGCACAAGCAGCTTCCACACAGGCGGTGAACAGAGCTGGACACTTTGCCTTGGATTCAGGTGCCGCAGCACAGACTCATGCCTCGGGCAAAAGAGCCAAGGGGACGAGGCAGAACCAGCAGCCAACACAGCAGCAGCAGCAGGCACCACCTTTGGCAGAGCAGCCCCTCCAGCAGCCCCCAGCATCTGGGTCCCAGCAGGCAGAGCAACAGACTGAAAGTGCTTTGCCACAGCTCCCACTTCTCAGCACGCCCCACGGGGAATGTGGCAGCAGCAGAAGGCACAGCTCAGAGGACTCAGATCTCACTGGGCTCATAGAAACTATGGAAAAAGACTTTGACCACCCAGAATCCCCTTCTTCAGATGTGTTTACAGAGCAGCCCCCATCTCCACTAGCAAAAAACAAAGGTAATACAATCTTGCCTTTTTTTAACAGGATGATTCATTATGTAAGCCACAGAACAAGATTTAATCAGCTGTAAAGGTCATGTTTTCATAGTGTGGAAAGTGATAGCTTCTCAGCTGTTCCATACCCTGCTGCATGTGCCTGTCTCTTGAACACTTCCTTTATTCATTTATGGCAGAGAAGTCCTGAGTGCAGTGCCAGGCTGTGGCTCTTTCTGATGAAAGCAAGGGTGACTATTTAGACATCTGCCCCTCTGAAGAAGATGCTATTGGTGGCTACTCCTTTGCCTTTGGGTTCGCATCCACCCCTCCCACCTCCATCATTTGTCCTAGTGTACTGTCAAAACTGAGATGGGAAGAAAGGGGAACAGGGAAAGATGGATAGACCCCTGTGCCATCCTTTGGAAATGGAATTCTTCATGCTGTCACATGCACTTGTGGAAAATCCTTGATGTCAGGTGGTCAGCTATATATTAATATATAGCACCTTTGTAAGTTGCAGTCAACTTTGCATGAGGTTAGAGTTTAAATTGCTTATGCATCTGTGCACTTGTCTAATGCTTAAAAAAAGTAGTGAGTTTCATACATTAGATACACTAAGACTTTTAAAATGATGTCAGTTATTTCCCTTCTTACAAACATTTTGCTAGACTAGAACTTCTAATCATGGTTTGTTCATTAATCATTTCAGTTGTGTGGTTAGAAATGTAATCTCAATGTGTTTACTTCTCAATGATTTCTCACTTTTTTTCTAACAATCCTGTTGTACAGAAATGGGACTGATACTGTGTTGCTTATTAGAGAGAAAGGGAAGAAAATGAATGGCAGGAAGGCACATAAACCTGCAGCATCTCTATGATGCACCAGCACAGAGGAAAAATGCTCTGTTAAGTAGTAATGAGCAGAAAGTTCTTAATTAGCTGAAAGATGAGAATTGCCATGCAAAGATCTACTTGTATTTACATTTATTTTCATTCACACTGAAAAGTTTTATCTCCAATATTGTTGTTGCTCTTGATATTGAAAACATTAGTTTTTTCAGGCTTAGTATCAAAATGTGAAGGCATTGCTTTTTTGAGATGTATCTGGTATTTGCCAAAATACTGAGGGCAAATTCATGTTTTGGTACAAAGTTTCCCTAAAGGACATTTTGCCAAATGAGCTATGACAGCTGTCACTGTGCTTCCAGACTCAGTTCTGACTGGAGCTGGTACAAATCCCAGTAGAGGTAGAATCCACTTCTTCAGCACAGCTTAACTGAGCCTTTACCTGTGTGGACTACTACATCCAGTCTGGAAGCTGTGTGCAGGCACTGTGTGGTTTATACATGAGAATGCTTAGGCTGAAGGGCAGGTCTGAGAAATTTCAGGCTGTGGTGAAGGCATCTACTACATCTAATGAAAACCAAGAATATTGTGAATGCTTAGTAACAAGATGCAATGGTAAGATGTCAATGACTCCACACACAGACACACACACACAGTTTCTCTGCACTAATGCTTCTTCTGATAACTTTTTTACTCCCCAGGAGCCCAATCCCGCCTATTTTGCAAGCCAAAGGACCTCTGACTTGATTTTGAAGGTTCTTAAACCTCTACATTTTGAACTTACATTATGCTACATTTCAGTTAGCCTGTAGAAATTGCAGGACTAATTAATTCAGTAATTAATTGTTGAAGTAGCATTCTTTCTTTCTATATACAGAGGCAAAAAAGAAAGTCTCTTCCCTCCACTCAACCTCCCCCTTTCATGTACTGTAACACTTAACAAAGTTAGAATGTTAATTAAGAAACATCCTTCCCAATCCTTGCCTTCAGTTCTCTGTCAAATTTGCTCCTCCATGAGTGTGAACATGCTTGAGTCATGTAGTCTCAGGTCTGAATTGCTTCAAGAAAATTGATTCAATATCCCCTGGAATGTTTAACACATTGTTTTCCCTACTGTGAGCTGCAATAACACTTTAATGTGTCAAAGCAAACTGTTTTGCAGCCAGCTTAGTCATGCCTCTTAGTACACTCTGAAACATAAAAATATGTCAGTGGGAGAAAGTATACTTGGGGATAAGATTTAAGGTTGTGGGAGTTTGGGTTTTTTAGGTCTTTGCTAGACAAATGCTATTAGTGGTGGGGTTTTTTTCATCTGCTCTATTCTTACTGCCAGTTGGGTTTGTTTGGTTTTTGGCTGCCAAGCATGCTCATCATTTCTGTTCCATTTGTTCACATGAGAAAACTTGTACCAACCTCTGAAGTTCATGTTTAAATCTAGTCTTATATGGTGAAACTGCCAAATTGGATTCTAAAGTGTTTGAAAGGAATACCAGGAAGAGAGCAGAGAAGAACTGTAGGTAGCCAGATGCCCACTGTCTACAGAGAGACCATGGGACAGTGGAGATCAGGGATCTTCAGGTTTGAAGATAGTGCTCATATTTGGTGTGAAGTGGCTGTAAGAGGTTGGTGTATCATAACAGATGGCAAAGTTCAGAGGCTTAGTCATGTCATTGACTTCTAAGAAAAAAAAAGTGAACTAGTTCATCTGAGAGAACTGCTGCTGGGAATCTGAAGCATCTTCATCTCCCTAGGGAAAGGGAAAACACTTCAGCGCAAGGCTAAGCCCCAGAAGAAGAGGGAAGAAAAGGATAGAAGAGGGAAAGGAAAGCAGCAGGAGGATGAGCTGAAGGATTCCTTGGCAGATGATGACAGTTCCTCAACCACAACTGAAACCTCCAACCCAGATACAGAACAGCTTCTCAAAGAGGTATGGCACTGCTCAGAAAAGGAGGCTCTTGTGTAGCTGGTGGGTCACCTAATAGAGCAGTACAGTCTCTGCCCTCCACTCAACCTCCCCCTTTCATATACTGTAACCCCTAACAAAGTTAGAATGGTAATTAAGAAACATCCTTCCCAAGAAACATCCTTCCCAATCCTTGCCTTCATTTCTCTGTCAAATTTGCTCCTCCATGAGTGTGAACATGCTTGAGTCATGAAAGGAAATGGCTGAAAGTGCCTGAGTGACTGTGGCTTGAATAAGCACTGTGCTAATAGGCTCCTAAGCCTACACTGTTTGCAGAATGAAACTCCAAAGTATGGACACTAATTTTACTCAAAATTAAGGTGTTTGCTAAAATCATGCATTTCATCAGTTACAAAGGGTCAGTTCACTGACAGTAAGTTGTCAGCTGGTAACTAAATTAATTATCTTTGACAGTACCCCTACCTTTATTTTACTCATTTGACTTAGATGCTTCTCTAGGTAACAAATTAAAGCTCTATCAGTTTGTGCCATTGTTAAGTTGTCTGAAACACTTTGACCTAAAGCATGTGCTAGGGAGCCAAGGAAAGCAAAAGTAATCACAAAGAGAAGCAAGCCAAGCCTAAATTTTGACATGGCTTAAATGTGAACTGGGGGGGAAAGAAATTACATCCATGTAATACATTTAAAAAGTTACAGTTCAGTAGATTTCCCTTTGAAAATCCCCTTTGCTTCTCCAGGATGGCTGTTTGACAGTGTGCTTGGATTGGGAACATTGTGGAAGTGTGGCTAAAAAAAACCCATAAGACTAAATTGAATAGTGAAGTTGCTGATAACAATCCTTTGCTTTGTTGAAGAGTCTGTGTTAGACTGCCTTGCCTGCATACAATAGGTGCAGTGTAGGTTTCAGTACAGAGCCAGCATCTTTTCAGATCAGCTCAGAGGCTGTGGAGCACTGTATTTGCAAATATCTGCTCTGCTTGAAGCACATGAATTTGCTAGATGTTTCTGCTTCTCCAGATATGAAAAAATGGGTACCACATTTTTAGGTGTACTCTCTGAGGAGTAAAGATACCTTATATGCTGGAAAAATGCACCTTGTCAAATAGCATTCTTTCCTCAGCCCTCTTTATACTGTGTCTGTTGTGATGCAAGAGGGACTTTGCTTTTCATGAGCAATAACTTGTTATTATAATGTCCTTTATAGGAACCTGAAAAACCAAAGGGAAAAGGAATACCAGAAAAACCTGAAAATGAAACAGTCCAAGTAAAACAGAAAAATAAAAAACTGCTAACTAGTATCAAGAAAGAAATCCCTGTAGATGTGAAAACCAGGTAAGTGTAACAAAGGCTTTTTAGTAGGGAAGGCACCATGCTTGAGGGGAAAAGGGGTTGATAAAAATCTCTGCATTTGACTCTTGTGGCTGGCAATCTGGCTAATGCCAGCTGCAGATACCTTTAAGCAGCTTCCCCTTCCTTCCTGATGTCAGGAAGCTTGTAAATAATACATCATTTAGTGGGAATACAGTGCATAAATAAAAGGAGAACTACATCTACAGAAGAAAAGCAGGTTAAGCAATATTAAGCTTTTTGTAACAAGTATCACATACACAAAATAGGGTTAATGTTCCTACAGAAACTTCTGGTGGCAGCACAGTAAGCCAGCACTAATATGAGTGCCTTTAAGTTGCCCTTGGTGAAATTACAGCCATGCAATTTCCTTTTCTGTGTCATAGAGTAAGATCAGAGTCTTGGATCTGTTATTAAAGGAGGCTGCTGCTGCCAATCCCTTTCCCTTACTGGCAGGTGGTTGGCTGCAGATTATAGAAAGGGGAAAAATGAAGAACCTTAGTCTCATTGTAACTAGTTCATTCTGAAACAGTGTTCTAAAATCAGATCCATATGCAAGTGCCACAGAAGCAAACCTTCACTAAACTGAGCCCTGGTACAATGGCTTGGGTTTTTCCTGCTATTGGAATTAGTTAGTTAGTAATAAATTCATTTTCTTCTAAATGTTTCTGAAAACATTGCCTGGCAAAGTCTCCTTCTCTTACTTATTCTTAGCATTCCTGAGTTGCCTTTATTAGATGTGCCAAGTTCATTACATGTGACAGCATTCACAGGGCACAGTGAGGGCTGGCTTGGGATTCTTCTGAAGGAATAGGTAAAACAGTTCCTCGCCAGCAACTCTGAGACAAACAGCTGGAGAAGAACAACAATATATAGGCAAATTAACTTGGTGGAGGGTTTGAATAGTTTCATGTCATCAACTAAAAAGACTAAGTTGCTGGAGCATGCCGAAAGAAGGGCAGTGAAGCTGGTGAAGGGTCTAGAGTCTAAGTGTTACGAGGAGCAGCTGAGGGAACTGGGGTTGGTTAGTCTGAAGGATGCTCAGGGGAGACCTCCTCACTTTCTACAGCTGCCTGAAAGGAGGTTGTAGCAAGATGGGGACTGGTCTCTTCTCCCAAGTAACAAGTGATAGGACAAGAGGAAATGGCTTCAAGCTGCACCAGGGGAGGTTCAGATTAGGAAAATTTTTAGGGCATTAACATATCAGGAGCTCTTGCTCTTAACAGGGCCTGTAGGAGCAGAGTAGAAAAACAGTAGCTACCATCTCTTGTTGCCTCTGTATAGTCAAGCAGGTTTTGTCATCTTGGAGCTCCAGGATGAAAGCTTCTCCTGCTAGGTGTGTGAGCCCTAATAAGTGTGTGGAGCAGTGTGGGTAGGCAGTGAGCCAGGGCTGGAAAGGGTGGAGCTGGCATATAGAAGAAATGGAAAACTCTGCTTATGAATAGGTTTGAAGTGAGCACAAGTTTGATAGAAGAATGTTACAGGAAACCAGTCTTTTGTCAGACCATATGGCCTAGATAGAGAGACAATCTCCTGATCACTTCAGAGAGTTGAAAAGATAAATGGATCTCTGTTTTCCTTTAGTTCCTTGGAATTGTCCTATCCTCCCCCCCTGGAAACCAAGCAGCGCAAGACCTTCCCAGCCAAGATACCTCCACAGCACCTTGGGACAAGTGGGTCTAAACCAAGGAACCTCCCCAAAACAAGAGGTAGTGTGAGGGTGGTTTTTTTATAAACACTGTGGGAGTTTAGTTTGGTTGGTTGTAACCCCTTTGGAGTGCTTAATTTAGTCTGGTGGGTGAAGAAAGCTGTTCTGTTTACTATCCACCTACTTGCTTTTCTTCTGCTGTTTTAATAGGTCCAAACAGCAAGTTAATGGAGAGCAGGCCATCAGTATTAGCAAAATTTCTCCCCACTGGTTCTGGACAAGAGCTAGGGAACACCAGCAGCTCAGAAGGAGAAAAGGATTCTCCACCACCAGAGTGGGACTCTGTGCCTCTTCACAAAGCTGGCAGCTGTAAGTAATGGCTAAAGGATGACAGAACTAGTCTTCTGCAATGAATATCTGTAGGTCAGCTTGGTCTGCTTATAGATCTTCCTGTCTTCTTTTTCACTGCCTTTTTTGCTGTAGGCTTCATTGATAGCTTCTGGTACAATTAGGGAGGTTTAAAAACCATGTGGGCAGAACATGGCCCATTCCACAGTTCCTTCAGTGATGAACAGGAATGAGAAGCTGCTGGGGAGATAGAGGAAATGAGAATTACCACTCCAAAAGAAACTGTTTTTTCTACAACAGCTGAGGTTTTGTCTTGGTCAAGTCTGCTGCAGCCAAAGTTGAAAGTAATCAAATGATTTGTCCTTGAGGGAACACAGAAAACTCTCCCCAGTGCAGTGATTAGTGCAGGACACTATTAGAAGCTTTTTGGCTGTGTTGTAACTGAATCACCTCTCCCCAGTACTCACTTCAGAAAGGTTCTTTCTTCTGTACACATTGGTTTATTCTGGTGCTTTTATTGCAGTACAGCATCTCTGAAAATAGATAATAAACCTGATAGGTGACTATAGAGAAGGAGCTGCTGCTTCAGGCCCTGGGAGCAGCCTCAATTTGAACAGAAAGGAGAGCAGGAGTTTGAGAAGCTTTTGTTGTAATGTACTACCAATACTACAAGAAGATGCCTGTGTTTGTCTTTCCAGCAACAGACAACCTTTATAAACTCTCTCTGCAAACCCTGAACGCAGATGCTTTCCTGAAACAGCGACAGCCCTCACCGACACCAACCTCTCCATCTCCTCCCCCTCCCCCTCCTCCTCCTGCATCGTTTGCTTTTGGGCCACGAGGAGGCACTTACAGCAGCATCGTGAACGGCAGCTGCAGCAAGTGAGTTCAAATCTCCACTTCCCACTGATTTCCCAAGCATAGAACACTTATGGAATCCATGTGCTTCATACCAGTGCATCCCTTAAGGCTCAGACCCATTTCCTCTTCCCATGGAAACTGCTTTTGTTTTGTAGATACTGCTATGCGTATCTTGCCACACTACTTAGGTTTTCCTGGGTTTCTTACAACTCAGTAGATTGGAAGAATGTGCAATTACATGAACTGTTGATCTGTTACTATGTTCATGAATGCTAGCTTAAACTGCTGCTCTTCTATCCAATTGCTGAAGTCTAAAACCCTTTTGCTGTTGTTTTCTTTCCTCCTTCAAGCGAAACGAAAAGCAAGCAGCCTAATGCTCCCAAACATAAACTGGCAAAGGCAGCTTCTCTTCCAGGCAGGAATGGGAACCCCACTTTTGCTGCTGTAGCTGCAGGTTATGACAAGAGCCCAGGTACTAGAACCAGTTTGGAATTCTAAATATTTCTAGTATTTCCAGAATCTTCTGTTAAGTTTTTTATGGTGGTCATTTTATATCTCTAGCTATGTGTGTGTGTATTCTTGCAGGTGGCAGTGGGTTACTGAAGGCTGTTTCAAGCAAGACAGATGTTTCCAGCAATGTCAGCATTTCCCACACAGTTCTTGACAGTGATGGCTCTGACAGGTAATTTTTATCTAGGTAGTTTTTATATTCTCTAGCTAGTCCCCTAGAAAAGAAAGTTTGAAGCTGTTAATGACATTTGGAAGGCAGTGACAGCATTCATTCTGTTGGTTTGGTTTGGTTTTTTTAAACTTCTGGGCACAGCATCTCTCACCTTGCAAAAAGAACTTGGGAATGATTCAGAAGTAGAGAGAAGGATGTTCTGGATGCACTGGGGACTTTCCCCTCCTTATTCCAAGTAACTCAACAATCTTGTGTTCCCTGGGCGTCCAAACAATGAGAAATTAACTTGGCTCTTTCAGTATTGAGGAGTGTGTGCCAAGGTCACTTGAAATAGTCGACAGGCAGAATATCTTGCTGTATAGCAACCTCTTTCACTCCTCGTCCTAACAGGGAGACCAGAATGATCACTGGGCTTTGCTTCATGAGTAAGAGAACAGAGCTGCACTCAGTCATGTTCCCCAAGGCACACTGTATTTCCTGCCATGTTTTGCCAGTGCTTGTCTGTCTCAGTTGTGAAAAAAAAACCAAAACAGTGGTAACCTTTCTGGAATAGGAAAGAGCCTTGAATTCAAGTTTCAGTTCACAATGGAATTGCTTCTCTGAGCAGTTTGTGGGTGAGGTTTTGTAACAGTTGTTGCTCACTGGTTCCAGTTAACTCGTCTGTAGTTTCAGGAAGCTTCCCCACAAGCTAGAGTCTGAGAGCATTTGTATCCCTTCTGACTGGCTCTAAATTTTAGGTCCTTAAAAAAAACCAACAAAACAACCCTGCACTGGGGCTTAGACCTTTGAAGTTTTCTGAAAAACTGATCAAAAGAGCTACTCTCAGGTTTGTGTTGGAGCTCAGGCTACAGATTAGAGCATTATGTCTACAGCAAGGTAGTTATTATACACACAAGAAAATGGTAATCCCCTAAAATTCTTTGTTAAAACAGAACTAGGCTGATTTCCTAAGTCTTGATCACCATTTAATATGTACACACACACATGTATGTAGTTAAATATATGCATACACATTAGTATATAGCTCAGTGAATATTGTCACCAGCACTGTGTTAACAAGTTTTGTGTTGCTTTCCCATTACTCCACGGTGTCTAGTTCGGGTTTATGGAGTCCTCTCAGCAATCCCAGCAGTCCTGACTTCACACCTCTCAACTCATTCTCTGCATTTGGACATTCTTTTAACTTAACTGGAGGTGAGTTAAGAGTTTTCAAATACTTTTCTGTATTCAAATACAGGTGAAGAAATGGTGTCTCCTTTCCACTGGTCCTTAATAGGGACTGTTTTCCCATCTCTGCCCCCCAAAAGGGTGACTGCATAGGAAAGTGTGTTAAAAATCTGCTGGTGTATTCTGTATCTTAGAGGCTTTGCTCTAGAGGAATGGAAACATTCACTTTTGAAGTTTCTCAGTTTCAGTAAAATTCTTTGACATTTGTTTTTCCCTTAGTCTTTCTCCCTTCCATCCCTCTCCCCCCACCTCCCTGAAGCTTTACTGTAGGTCTCAAAAGTGTGCCACTAGGTCTGTGGTTTCCTGAGCACTTTATGCCTACATAAAACCATTATTGCTCTATAAAAAAGGCAGTGGCCCCTCCCTTGGGTTGCTTTCCTCTAGTGTTTGTAGAGCTGCATGATGAACTGATGCATTCTAAACCCAACAATCAATTCCTGTCTGCAGATATTGAGGTAAACTTTGCATAACTGACTCTTAGAGCAGGCTGGGTTGTAGGGCATGGGTGCTCTGTGCACTTAACAGTGGTGGATTTTAATGTGTCTGCAAGAGATGATAAGCAAAGCAAATGTCATATGTGGCATTTGCAAAATGGAGTGTACATGTACTGAAAAAATGCTGAGGCTCTAGAGTCAGTGGCAGCTGCTGCTGTGCAGTTGGTTCAGCTTCCCTGGCAACCCTTGGCACCAACGGCTCTGGAGGGGCAGCAGAAGGCTCAGTTCTGTGTGCACAGCTACAGGACCTTTTCTAATCTCGATTCCTGCACTGCAGCAGGACCTGTTAGAACAATATGGGGAGTAACTGTAAAGAGCTTGGGTCTCCTGTGGGTCTTGGAAAAAGAGAGAGTGATGAACTCAGCTTTATTTCCTCTCATTTTTAGAGGTTTTTAGCAAACTGGGTTCAGCTCGGTCAGCTTACGGGCAGGATGTGCAGAGAAACTGGAATGAGTTCAGTCATGTTCCATCCTCCATCTGGGATCCTTCAGCTACAGATTCTGTACCCTCCTGGCCAACAAGCTCAAGTTCCCCAACTCATACAACTGCAGTAAGTAGTCAGTCCAAATACAGTGTTTTATTCCTGTTACCAACCTGTTCACTGGCTGCCATCTAATTTCAGTGAAGGGATTTTTCAGTTGGGGTGAAAAAAATGAAGAACAAAGGAAAAGGGAAGTTATAGGTGGTCATCTCTCTGTGGAGTTAAGTTCACATGGCTGTTGGACAAAGTACTTAGTCTACTCACTTCACATAAAATACTGCTCATGAGAGCATCTGTCTTGCAGCAGTCTGTTCCATTCCCATGTGAGTCAGGATGGTGGGAAGAGCTGTTGTGCTCCTGTGCTGTGGCCGGACACAGTGGTAAAATAGCCAACATGATAACTTCCAGGCTTGGATTCAGCTTCCTGAATCCATTGTTGTACCTACTTGTAAATTAACAAGAGGTCAAAAAAACTTCACCTAGACGATCTCCAGTGTATTCTTTTCAGCTTAGTGAAACACTAAAGGACTGAGCACAGGGTGAAGCCTTTCAGCTGACTGCCTATTTTGGTGATCTTGAGTAGCTAAAGAAGAAAAACCCCACTTTTACATATGCTGTAGCACTGCTCTCTCATCCCTGTACCTCTCTGTCAATATAAAACTCATGCCACAACAGCTGTTTTCAGTGCCAGCTGAAATCATTCTTCATCTTGTCTTCTGAAAATGTTTTTGTAGTGAGTAAGAGGCAGTGTTTACTTCACCTAGTAGCAGTTAGGTGGAATGGGGGAAGGCAAGGAGCAGGGGAAGCCAAAGAAGGTCACACAGCTTCTTATAGACACACTGATCCTGCCCTTGTCATGCAGTTACAACTGTAGCTGTAACCTTACTGAAACTATGTAAGGAGAGAGCTTTGGTCACGTGGAGGGCAGATCTCTCAGAGTTTGTTAGCAGGAGAGACTGAGGACAACCAGAGCAATCATTTCTGCATGTGTTCTCTAGGCTTGCTGTACCTATCTTAGGCATCCCAAAGGCATCTGTGACAGCTACTGCAGCACACCTGCATCTGCACCATCACCACTTGTCAGAGACTTCAGAAGTCTCAAGCCAAGGCAGACTTACTGGAATTCTGTGACAAGTGGCCAGTTCTCCAGTCCCCTCTCCCTTCATCTGGAGAAATTTTGGATGGTGGGAAAAAATATATATACTGGGACTATGGGGAAGTACAGTGGGGCTGGACACAGGTAGATTCATCCAAAGTGTACAATTTACAACAGAGGTGCCCAAATAAAAGGGGACAGTCAAAAAAGGATCAAGGAATAGACAATGCTGCTACCTTCCATTGCAACTTGAATTTTGTGGGTGTTTTTGAGACTTGAATCACGTTTCTCTACCTCACTCTAGTTAACTAACCTTGAGCTTTTTGGCCCTTGTGTGTTAAAGCTTCATTACTAGTAGTGCTTAGATTAGTAATGGTGTGGGGATGTATGAGCTCAAATGAAGACAAGCTTAGAAAGCTGTAATGTAATTGCACTCTGCAGCCTGTCCAGTGACCACCAGTAGTTTGGTTCCTCTAGTGAAGGGAGTTCAAAGCTCCATGGTGTAGTGAAGACAGAACGGGTTGCACAGCAGCCTTGCTGCTGCTTAGATGCTTTTCTATCAGGAGGGCTGTAAACAAGGTGAAAATAGAGGTTGTCTAACTGCTCCTTCTCTGGCTTTCTTTACTGCAGTCGATCCTTGGGAACCCAAGTGCCCTGTGGTCCACCACTCCATTCAGCAGTTCCATCTGGTCAAGTAATCTCAACAGTGGCCTTCCCTTCACCACTCCAACCAACACCTTGCCAGGCATTGATCTCATGGGGAGTGAAAACTCCTCTGCTGCTCCTCCTCCGCCCGCTGCTGCCACCGTTGCCAATCCTGTTGAAGACATGGGACAGACCTACAATCCTTGGAGAATTTGGAGCCCCACAATTGGAAGAAGAAGTTCAGATCCTTGGTCTAATTCACATTATCCTCATGAAAACTGAAGTTAAGGAAAAGGAAAGAACTTTTATCCAGGTCATGATAAATACAGATTTTTGAAACCTCATTTCAGGCTGTTGCTGGTCATTGCTTCCCCCTCCTCACCAGTCAGAATTTCATCATCTGCTCCTTTTTAAGGTCTGTCCTGCAATATGGTTGTGAGAGATTGCAGATAAGCTTGGTAAAGTCTGGGTGTGGTCACAAATCCCAACTACAGCTGGAGCCTGTATAGCTGAACAAGTTCATGTTTTACCATCTGCCATCTTTATTTAGGAAACAATTTGAACTCTGAAAGGGTCCTGGCATGCAATACTTTGATGAAAAGTACCTGTTTGGGTTTTTAACATTTTTTTCCAGTATTATCCTCCAAGTTCTAATTTAAAATTCAAAAGGCACTTTGTGCTAAAATGCAGAGTATTTTTTTAAACTAAGGCTGTCTTTATTAACACAGGTTCTAAGAATGTAAAGAAAACCAAAACAAACAAGACATCAACAAGGAAAAAAACCAACACCAAACCTTAAGAGCAAACTGGGCTGAATGTAAGAGCATTCTGTCGAGACTGTAATACACTTTCTGTGCTGTTTGTACATTTGTAAACCTGAATGCATTTTTAAGTTGAACTGAAATGCACACAGCCAAGACTTGTGGAAGAAACAAGATACCTTGTGCATTTCCTACCGATACAACTTTGGGTTGTACTTTAAAATAAATACTGCTTTTTTCAAGCTCTGTCTGCTGTAATGCTCTTCTCCAGGGATGGCCTCTCAACTTCTGCCTGCACAAATGCAGCTGGTGTAGCCTTCATACTGCACACAGGTCCTGTACTAACAGGAACTTCACTGCAGGTGAAACCTGGCTGCTCAGCAGAGTGGGTTGGTTACTCATGGAGCATTAGAAACTGTTTTCAGGCTTGCACAGTGCCACCCACTCGAAAATTTGCTGGATAGCAAAATGCTGGAAAAAGGGCTACACTGTGTTAAGTTTCCAAGTCTCCAGCATGGTAGCAGCTGCTGCTGTTTGTGCTGCACCCATCCCTTTGTAACACTGTTCAAATACACAGGTCTGAACAAGAACTGCACTATTTTTAGATGTATTTATCTGTCCCTTCAAGGTGCCTCTGTTTCCCTTCGTTACCAGTGACTACATCTATTCATCTGAGCTCAAGCCAGGTGAAAGTGAACCACCCATCCTTACAGGAAAGCATTACAGGCACCAGCACACAAATTTACTGAGGGCTCTGTGGCACTGCTTAACATTTACAGGTGCAGATTTTCACCAGAAGTCATCCTCTAGAAGAATAGAGATATATTTTAGTTAAAACCTTTATGCTACAATATTGTATGCAACACAATAGGAGGGGTAAATAAAGAAATGAGATTAAGGGACCACTTTTCCACCTGCATTACACACACACACATTCTCCACAACTGTCAGATTACTCTCTTCTTGCTGTCAGCAGAAGCAGCTTGAAGATGCAGATCTCTGAAGCAGGAACCTGCTGGAACTCCTTTGTTCTTAAAATATGGGTATTTCTAGAACCATGCAAGGTCATGAAGTGTTCAACTTGGATGCCTTTTCCTTCTAAACTGGCCAAACAGGTCTTTTACAGCATGCAAAATAAAGAAGAAGCAGTTGAGCTGCTGACATGCCTGGGCCTGTTTCTCTGTAAATGGAACTAGCAGGAACTTCAAGGGGCAGCTTGCTGCCAAAGGTGATGTGCTGCCTCTTCTCCCCAGCACAAGTTTATTTTAGACTGGATTCCATGGAGGACAGAAGCAGAAACAAATGCTGAGCTACTGACAATCCTCAGTGGTTTAAGCAGTTGTGAGAACAGGAAAAATCTTCTGCTTTAAGAAAACATTTCTTTCTGAACAAGACCAGGCAACACAAAAATAATTGAGACTTTTTTCCCCCAAAAATGTGAGCCATTCCCTTGTGCTAATGCAAATATCTGCTTCCCCTAGAGTATTCTCAATTCTTGCTTTTGAAATGTTTCCTCATGAGCTCCAATTAAATAGTAAGTTCCAGAGGTTAAACCACCTGAACTATCAAGATCTTTGACACACAGATTTCAGTGTCCTGAGAGGAAAAAGCATGTCCTTCTCCCCAGACTTACAAGGAAAATGCCCTAGCCTAAAGACTTTCTGCTTCTGCATGTCCTGTCTTCCTTTCCTCTACTCACTCAAAGGTTATTCCCAAGAGCACCTTCACCCTCTTCTACCTAGTTAAAGCAAGCAAAAAAAAAGCAGGCTTATAAAGAAAGTCTTAATTGTAAGTGACAGAATTTAGGAGAAATAAAATCTGGACAGGAGTTAAATGTTCCTCAACAAACCTCTGTGTATGGTTAAGTGCAGGTACTGCTGCCTTCTCCTAAGGTGTCTACTTGCCAGCTTTTTGGGTGCAGTCACTCTCTAAATATATTGAAAGTGCTTTAAAAATTGCTGAAAACTGGAGAATGAGATAGCCAGAAGCATCCACAGACATCCCAGAATAAGAGAGAGGGCAGATCTGTTCTGATGAGGTAAAAAGAAAATAAAATGAAGTAAAATGAGGTAAAGCATGTGTAAAGTCATATATAAGTAGATGGGGTTGAAAATGTTGTAGTCTGCTGGAAGGATAAAAGATGAAGAACCTAAGATAAAAGAAAATGGGGAGAAGAAAGGTCAGATGCTTGGAAGCAAGGGTGGGCTGTGGTTTCAGAAGCAGAATGAACAAGAACCAGGAGGGAAATTCCATCTTGAGGAAAAAAGACTAGAGAAATAAAAAAAGCTTCAAACACTTAGAAGATGATCTGTCCTGGACACCAAGGAGCTCACAGCCCTTCTGCTGAGTGAGAAGTGTTGAGCAAGAATTCAAGGCCTGAGGAAAGCCCCTTGAAGGGGGTTTGTCAAGCTGGGATCACCAAATAGTGCTCCTTCAGGAAGGACCTTGTATTTGAGATCTGACTGCACTCTCCTATCTGCCTAACTCTGAAGCAAATGCTTAAGTCAGTGTCACTAACACTGGATGACCTGGCAGCTTCACAGCATCTACTCAAGTCTCTCCTAAAGTTTTACAAGATAACACTCAAGTAGTCTTTGAGTGGCAGTGGAATGCTCTACCCCTGGGATAATGGGATTCACATGGGATACATGCCAGAAAGTACTTACAGGAGGTGAAGCAAACCAGACTGTGCTGCAGTCCCAGCTGGACCCTCTTGGAAAGCTTCCTGGGCGTTTGTTTGGTATTGGTCCCACAGCAGGATGAAACCCCTGGTGCTGTTCTGGCTTAGTTACAAGGAACTTGCTGGGAAGCAAGTGCACTGGGAAAGCAATCACCTGGAGCAGCTTCTGCCTCACCCAGTATCACTCACTGGCCCATTTTGGAGTTGTTTGCAGGGAAGATAACACTCACTGGAGAGAGAGGATACTAACCTGCTTTATGGCAACAAAGACAGCAGAAGCAGGGGAAGATGGCTCACTGCCTCTCATGAGGGACATACCCAGAAGCAGGAATCAGACAAGAGTCTACAAAGTTCTTTGGTATCCTTCTTCACTGGCTGCTGTTGGCTTCTGAAATGGGAAAGGATTTTAGCCCCTTCAGCTTTACACTGCTCATCCTCCTGGTACAGCCTCTCAAGTTAATTACCAGCAAAATTCTGCCAACACTGAAGAGTCTCTGTAGTTTTTAGGGACTTCATTCATTGCCAGTGTTCTACATTAAATGGGTGTGAGTCAGGCTATGGCTCTCAGGGAAATCCTGCTGTGCTGTATAAACCAGGAATCTTTTCAGACAACAGCAAGTTGAAGGAATATTCACTGAGGTCTTGTTCCAAACCACCAACACCAAAGCCTCTTCCCGTGAGCTTCTGCTGCAGCTCTGACTGCCAAACCTTGCTCACATTTCCCTGCCCATCAAATGCTGTTCCCTGGCTGAAGACTCAGCCTCCAGCTGAAGGGAGGGGTGGGGTGTGGAAATCAACAGATTTAAGAAGACATCAATAATGCCTCAGCTAAACTAAGCAAAGAGCAGAACTGAGTATCTGAATAGTTTGAAATACCAAGGGGAAAAAAACCCAAACAAGCAACCAAAAAAAAACCAAACCAAGCAATAACAAAACCAGTTCAGCTACATTTAGAAAATTAGTGACAAATTCAGATTTCATATATGTATGAGGGAGGGGGGAAAGGGAAAAAAGAAGGGGAAAGAGGGTTCCTTTCTTTGAGGCAGCTGAAGTCAACAGTCTACAGCAATATTCCAATGGGGTAACTCATCACAGCTCAAACAGAAAGCAAACCTCCATGCTACAAGCAGCACACAGAATGTCTCACTGTTATGCAAAGCTTAATTTCAGATGTGCAAAGCTGGGACCTGGGAACTGGCCAAGAGTTGAACCCATGGCTCCAGGTCCTTGGAATCAGGCATGCTGGGTACTGATTTAGTGCCCTTCCATTGATCAACTGCATACAAAAATCCATCTGATGCAGTTATTAGAACAATAACACCTGCATACTGCTGAAGTCAGCAGGTTCAGCACCAGAGAGCTTCAGAAAATGGACAGTATTTACCAGTAGCTTTGTCTTTACATGGAACTTCCTTGTGAGAAGTCCCTGCTTTGGTCTATACAGCAATATTAACTCATAGGAAAAGAGATCCCAGTAGGCTTTCAGGAATGCTGATTAAATCAGCAAACTGGAAAAGATTTTCCCCAACTCAGTAAATATGAGTAATGCAATTTCCTCTTTCTTGCACAGTGAAGAGGAACAGTCCTACTATAAATAAGCAGCACCTCTCTGTGGCTACAAAGAGCATTCAGGTCCTCCCAGTGGTGCCAGCTGGTGTTCAAACATCCTCTAGGATTTCTCCTGAAACCTTAAAAAAACCCCAACTCCTCAACTATAGTAGCAGCATTTTGCTTTAAGAACTTTTCTACTGGGAAAATTCACACTACTTTCCCCACTGCTGCTCTATACAAATAATATTCTCCAACAGGAATTTGCCCAAAATTCTAAGCCAGGAAGAACTGGAAATTCTTGCAGCTCTGTGGTGAAAGTCTGCAAATCAGATCACCTTGTTAGTCGTATCAGGCCTCTGCTTCTCATGAAGCAGAGTATCACCTCATGCCAGACAAGCCTAAGCAATCAAACTATTCATTTCCTACATTTATTTTAGTATTTCTTTCCTCAAACTATCTACAAATGAACTACTTTTCTTTCTTTCCCTTTTATGCTTTCAGTATCTTTTTTCTGTAGCTTCTCACCTAACAAAATCATTTCCCCAAAATTGAATCCTTTTAATCTGCCACGTCCCAGCACCTGCTGGGACATCAGATTCACTCTCTAGCTATATTCCTCTTTTGATTCTGCCTCATTACAATGGCAATGTTACACCACGTGCTGTTGTGCCTTTCTTATCAGCATCCAAAAGAGCCTCATGCCTGCCCTGTGCAGAACTCAGGTCACCATAGGTCACCTGCATATCTAGATTCATGGATAAATACTGATGGAAGAAAACAGCAAATCTTTTCAAGTTAAGGCCACCCTAGGCCTAACTACCTTCAAAGCTTCCACCTTGCTAAGTACCAGTCCTCACTTTTAGTCTGACTCCTGGCTTGGCTCTTCAACAACCAACAACAGCATTAACCCACCTGTGAGACACTGAGGCAGCCCTCTAGTGTTACACTGTGGATGACCCTGAACCACCTCTGCATGTGCCTGCCCTCACATGGTCGTTCTCAGTCTCTGCAAGTAGAGACTTTGGGCTGCTACCAATGGTAGATTAAGCAGTGGGACCAGAACAGCATTTGACTCATCTCAGTCTCTCAAAACTACCACAAGTTCAAAGGTTTCCTTCCTTCGAAGAGCTGCCCTCTTTTCCAGTAACATATTCAGCAGTTCTGTATTCTTTACAGATGAAAACAAGAATTATGGTTGGATTCCTGTCCATCTGGATCCACAGTCTGACAGTGGACAGGAATCTATCAGTAAAATGCAACAAAACCAAACCCAGATACAGTTTGTTGACAAGCCATCACCTTTCTAGGTGACTACCTCCACCATAAAGATAAACTCCTAGGTTCATTCAGGTAGTCCATGCACAACCTGGATAAACCTCAGAATCCTCCTTCTCTGAGGACTCAAACAATGACAGCCCAAAAAACAACAAAGGAATGAATACCCAAAGGAGAGGAAGTAGAGATGTGACACAGTGGAAAGCACCATAATGGCACCACATAAATGGATTCAGATCTAACACTTCTGACACACACTTTTGAAAATGCAAGTTGTAAAAAAAAGATTGTCCAAACACACTTGGAAATCCCACAATGCCTTCTGCTGTGCTTTCACAATTATGAGGCAGGAGCCACTGTCAAGGACAGGACCATGAGGCTGGGGTGGTTTTCCCTCTCACAAAAATATAGATGTTTTGAGGCTCCTCATTTAGGTTGGTAAACCTCAAACCTAGTCAGTTGCCTGTTTAATTAAATAATTCTCAAAACCCCCAGAACTACTCTGTGTCTGCCCAAGCCCATGCAGAGCACAGGAAATGAGCATCCCTCTGGCCTCTGGGACACCCCACCAGTGTAACACACACCTAAGGGCTGTCGGTGCCTGTGTCCCCAACACCAGGCCGCACCTTTCCCTGTGGCCTCCCTCTCTCCGGTGTCCTGGAAGAAGCCACCCCTGCAGATCCCATCTCTGGCTCTACTGACCTCCACCACGATATCCCCACACCACAGACCAGCCTCCACCAGCAACATGCCTGCTGTTGCTTCCCGCTTGGCTCGGTCCCTTCGGCCTACCTGTTGGGTGGCTCCCGCCGCCAACTCCACCTGAGGTAACTTCCTGCCTGGCTTCGGCCTCTTCAGGCAGGGACGGATGAGCGGCCTCGGTACTGGGGCCTGTCAGGAGAGCGCTCCCCTGAAGTCTGGGCCCCCACCGGTGTGCTCGCTGGAGTGCAAGGCGGCAGCCATGTCACACATCCTTCCTGCCCCTGCTTACCTGGGGCCTTCCCATCCTCCTTCCTGCAAATCAGATCCTATTTGGCAGTCCTCCTGTTGTGGCATGCTACTGTGGGCTGCAGGATCTAGGGCCTGGCAGAAGGGAAGCTGGACAAGGCCAAAGTCAGTTTCTCACAAGAAAGCAGTTAGATAGCCTGGGAGAGAAGGTGGGAGTCACCTAGCAGGAGCCTTTGCAGCTGCACACAGAGACCTTGGGGCCTCACATAGCCTTAACATCTTATCCTTCCCACACCACACAGCACCAGTCTTACCACATTCACATTTCTTTGAAGTGCACTGCTTTATCCTCATTTATGGTAGTTGTTTTTATTAGTAACTGTTGCTTCTTAATTGGTCAGTTTAATTTGTAAGTATCACTTGCTAATTGGTCATTATTCTTTCTGTAAAGGTATAAAAGACACTTGTTAACAATAGCGCAGTGCTAGCCAATTTCTCTTGTATATACCTTTTCTACCTGTGACTCTTGTATTTTGCTTGGCCTATACTTCATACTTTGTAGATTAAACACGACCACCACTGCACGTCTTTTGTCTGTGTGTGAGTCAGATCCGTCTGAAAATCCCTCTTCTGAATCTTGTCGTGCACGGCATATTGTCATGCTGCGACATCCTCCGACACCCCGTGAGGTGACAGCAGCACCTAGCTTTTATGTCCTGGTCTCTATATCTTGACAGACATTGGAATGCTGTGGCTCCTCTGTTACACTACTCTCTAAAGTTTATTGAGCCCAAAATCAAAATGGCAACCAACAATAACCTATCCCTGCTGGAAAGCAGCACAGTGCCAAAAGCTGCTGGGGGGGATCAGTCGGTTTGAAGGTGACACAGCAGCAAAGAAGGAATTTTGCTCAGGGAAGGAAGAGTGAAAAACACAAAATGAAGCTCAGGAAGTTCTTACAGAAGATTGATAAAGAAAGTATATAAAATTAAGAAAAAATAATCAAACCCCTCTGCTTCTTTAACTGAATGTATAGGATGTGGGACACACTGGTGCCTGACTTACCTACAGAAAATTGGTAGCAGCTGTACCTTAGCAAGGTTTAGGAGTAACTACTTCCTGACATGTGGCATAACAGCCTAGTTCCTCCTGTGAAAGAAATGCAAGCTGATCAGTGTGCTTCAGGAGAAAGGTTGAGATGCTTACAGCCAAGAGATGCCAAGGTAACACTTGCATATCTGTGTAAAATCCCTCCCCACACACAACTTAGTACATTCCCAAGCAGATAACACATATCAAAGAACCTGAAAGTGTTTCTTTTAATCAACCACAAATGCATTAAAAGTAAGCCACAATTTGTTACTCTTGTCAGTTCTTTATTGGTTTTCATCCTAAGGACTAGAACATTTACAGCATACATGGATTGGATGAACTAGAATATATAAAACAGTAGCCATATGTTTATGATATATTAATACTGCCCAAAACCAAATAAATAAAAATCTTTCAATGCACAAAGCTTGGCAAATACAGTTGTGTTGGGACAAAACAGTCTTGTATTATACAGAATTTTACATGTATAAATGAAACAAAAGGCAACTGTGCTGTAGGTACTTTCACAGAACACAGACAGAACATACTTGGCAACAGTTCTCTTATTTTTTTTACCTTTGTATGTTTTATAATTTAAAAAAATGTACTCAAAAAAGAATATTAGACAGAACTTCATTTTACAGTAATCCTTAAATTCGCCTCTCCTGTGCAACAGAAAAGCTTACTCCACCCTTGTGAAGCATCCCATGTGGATTTCAAGTTTCACAGTTTCTTCTTTTGGATGAACTCCTCCAGATCTTACTGTCCATGATGCCCTTGAAAGAAGTCTGTCCCCGTGCAGGGACTGACAGCAGTGCAGACAGCAGCTGCTGGCCAGCGATGGATTGCTTACAGGGAAGCCTACTGAAACCAGAGCATTTGAAACAAAACACTGCAGCACTTGAGGCTGGCATCCCACCACTTGAAAAAGGGGAGCAAAAACACATGCACATACAAAATTCAGCAACTTTTTCTGGTTACATTGGTATACAAAATAAATAAAGGATCACTAAGGTCTAGAGTAGATCTAATGATTGTGGGCCACAGCCCAAGAGAGTGGCTCTGCTAATTGTTACAGTAGACCTCTTGTTATTTCTTTCTGAAGCTGAACATTGGAAGGTTTTTAGTGTAACAATACAGGACTTAAAATATAATTAACTATGTTTGAAATATACAAAATAAAATTATCAACTCATAAAAACAAAAGGATATAAAGAGTACAGTTTATACAAAAATAAATGTAGCATTTAATAATGGGCCAGGGACTGAAGGCTGAGCAGAACTAATGGAATAACATGTCTAAAAAGATCCCATTGAAAAGTCTGTCACCATACATTTGTTTAGCAACAAAACAAAATCAACACTAATTTAGGAAATGGTGAACAGGCTTTGTGAAGTTTCCAAGGGACTGTTGTACTGTAGATTATTTGTTCAGACCCAGGATAGGTATCACAATACACTGCTTTTGCACAGGATTCAGTGTTTTGTTATCCCAGAGAGACTGATATAAAGGTAACAACCTAGTTCAGCAGAACTCTCTGACCTGGCTTTGAGACATGCTGCTCGGTGTTAAACTGCAAAAAGCAAAATGCAAAAACTGCTAGACCTGGAACCCCCAAACCTACATGGGAGCAGAATGAACATGACTGATTGCTAGAGCAGTGACAGCACAGACAAACATCAGTGAGAGGGAGAAAGAAAACAGCCATATACTTACCTGGCTGTTGCTACTCTCACAGGAATAAAATGAGCAGATTTTTCCATCCTAAAGCTTGTAAGAAACCAAGGAGGAAAGGGCACAGCTAGCTAGAGAGGACTTTAAGTTAAAATTTGGAAATGAATGTTTAGCTGCTTTTATAAAGGTATATCTTAGCTTCAAAGACATTCTTTGGGAGATTATTTCTGAGGAGATCTGTTGAACATTTTTTATCAAGTGCTATCAAAGTCATCACCTTAGTCATAAACTAGAACACCTCTGACGTTCTCACACGTTAGCAGTTGCATGTGAGCAGTCCTTTTCTCTCAACATGAGACACTCCTACCTTCCTCAGAAATACCCTGAAAACAGTCATTCCTCCCCCCCCAGGATTCTGAACACCTGCCTGGGTATAATGCAAAGGTGTACAGAAACCAGTTCGGGTTATGGAGTAACTGGGATGTATTGGGCACTTTGAGCACTTTTGTATTGACATACAAGATTGATACGGGGGAAAACTAATTAAACACCAATTAAAACAGTAACCCCCAAGATACTAATGCTTACAATCCAGAAGTCATCTAAAAAGCCAAGGGTAAAAATGTGTTCATATAGAATATCATGGAACAGACTGAACATGTCATGTGCAACATTCCCAACCTGCTTGTTGCACTTGCCTTCCAGCGGGGAAGGGCAGGCGGAACTGTTGGCTTAAATGGTTAGGCATCATTATGCTTCTGAAACATTTTAAAATCAGTTAAGGTGTGTGCCCAAGTCCTTGTCTGCCCAAAATGACAGGAATTTGTTTTATTTGGACAAAGCTAGACCTCACATGCCTGGCCTTTTAGGTACTGTTATTTTCATAGATGAAGACTGCATCCGATACACAGTAAAACAACTTATACTCCCGGCTTTCATTTTAACTGCTAAAGTACTGATTTCTTTTTAAAAACTTCTGTTTCTTGATTGTAACTCTGCATTCTACAGGTATCAGACTGTCTAGGATCCACTCCCTTTTTATTTACAACTTTGGAGTGTTACTCACAGTTTTAAAAAGTTTATGAAAAACTCCATCTGAAGTCAACTCTGTATAAAAAGACTGTGTGGGAAACAGCTGCCTCAATGCCATTCTTAGGCTCCTTCTCCATCCAGGAGGTACCTACCTATTCCCATATAGGTAATTATGAAGTAGCACAGTATCTGCTCATCTTACATACACTGAGGGCTATTGAAAAGGGCAGAGAAGTCATCACACTATTCTCAAGCTAAGGTGCCAGAATAATTGTTAGATAGCTTCCGCCTCGGGAAGTAACATGCTCTGCAGAACCTAGTGAAACGTACACAGAGGTGAGTTCTCTCTTCTGGATGACAAAATCATGTATTAATCTAAAGTGGAATCCACATGTTTTAATGGAACAGCAATTAAAGGACAGAGGATGTTTAGGTTTCAACTTTTCCATAAGTTCCTTCTGGAGGCCTGTAATACTTTGGGAAAGCCTTCAGTTGCAGGGAATTAAACGCATACTTGCGACATCCAACATTCTTCATTGTATTTTCTCGCCGACAACCCTCGCTGGGGAAGAAAGAAAACAAGCACAAAAAAATGACAGCAGTAAAAAGGGGAAAACAAAACAAAACAAAAGAATAAAAGAAAGACTTAAACTCAGATGAAATGAACTGATTCTTTTACAGCATCAAACAAAAAGCTGGTTCTAGTTAATGAGCGCTTTAATTCATTTGCTCCCGCAAATATTAGAAGTGATGACTCATCATACAATGCTAGCCAGAAGCACACAATGGACACATGCTATGTCTTGATTGCTAGTTTTGCATTTCTAAAAAGCAGCAGTGCAGCTCTGAGACAAAGTTCTTTCACCATGGTTTCATGTATTTCAGGGTAGACAGGTGTGGAGTTCACATTGCACGAGGGATCCCCAGAGATTGCTTACAAGCAGCAGTTCTGCTAATTTATTAGTGTATGAAGCTGGAAAAGAAAAACTGCTGCTCTCTCAGTAAGAGCTTTAAAGGGATATTATTGTTCCCTCTATGTTAGTGTTATCACAGCTGATATAAAAATAATGACTTGCCAGTTATCTCTGCATGCATAAATCGACTTGAAAACCAACAGAGTCTAAAAAACCCATATCATAATCATGAAACAGCAGCTTTGTGGGGGTGCAAAAGAGATTGGCTGTGCTGACAGTCACCACCACACTGACACAAAGCTGTGCAGAATTTAACTTTTACCCAATATTTTGGTACAACTGCCCCAACATTACAAAGAGGCTCTGTGCTACAATAAAAAACCCAACCCTACTCCAGTTATAAGGCTTCTTTACACTTGTAAATCTACTTCAGAGTTCCTTTGATTATATCCAAAAAGAGATGTACAAAGAGGAAGCACTATCTTCTAAATATAAATTATAAATCAATTTAGGCTTGCAGGAGAATATCTCTCCCTGATAAAAGAACTTAAATCTAAACAACAAACACTAGGACTTCATGGCAAAGTGTACAGTACACCATCTTATGGTGGGAATGTCATGTTATTCCTTGGAGATGGCTGCAGCATCTACCAGGAAACTGCTAGTAAGTTTAACTAGCAGGTAATGGGATGCCAGAGAAACATTTTCACTCCACAGTGAAACATTCTGTTCATCTCCACCTAGTTATTGCCCAAGTCCCTCTCTGGCACAGGTAGACCACAGAGATGGTAGCAAAGATGTGCTTCACACATCATTTCATGGGCCATGTTTCTTCTGCTGGAGGCACATAAGCAGAGTGCACTAAAGCATTTTAAATCTGAATGAAAACACAGACCAAGCTAAAAAAGATGAAAATCTGACCCCTCCAAAGGGTGAAAAAAGAAAGAAAAAAAACCATTGCTTTCAAAAAGCCTAAGCTTTCATCTGGATGAATTTAAGGGTGGTCTTACTGCAACCCTAAGGATAGTCATGAGCAAAGCCTTCAGACTTGATTTACACAGATTAATAATCCCAGGGAGTTCAGTGGAGATATGGCTACTAAAGTCACTTTCCCATCTTGCTAGACCCATGATATCACATTGCAAGAACAAGGCCACAATCCAACCTAACATTTGTACCCACAGCAAATGAACCAGTGCTCATCATAAAGAAGAGATGATTTGTACAGAGAGAAAGATAGCAGCACAGGACATGGATATGTCCAATACCATCATACCATGATTTTAAATCTCAGCAGCAGTAAGGAGTTACCTAAACTCACTGCAACTAAAAATAAGTAGGATATGCTCTTAAATATATAAATATATATATATATATATTAAAATAAATATATACGCCTTGAGGTTTTTTTAAACAAAACTGGAAGAATAGTGAGGAAAAATACCAGGAGACAGTGTACTGTACAGTCTAATTTCATGAAGACACAAATATAACCACATCTTCTTTTTTTAGTTAGAGTATTCAGCAAATTTAGGATTTTATTCTGATTTTTATTCTAACTGTGCACTTCTTTTTTTACGCTTATCTGTCTCAGAAGCTTCTCAACTCCACTAAAACTGGTAATAAAAGCTATGGCTACCTATGCTTATTGAGCAAGTTAATAAATAGTAGAAAATAGAAATCACAGTACTAGAGTTCTCCTCAGAAACCCAATTTTCTGTCAGCTCAGGCACCAAGCAAAGTAAAACTCCTCATGGATTGAGCAAACTACATTAAATGAGGTTTTCTGATCAGCTATTGCTATTGACAAGCTCTCAAGCTCTGCCAGACCGTGGCATCAACAGAATCTTCCAGTTTCAGCAGGCCTCTCCCAGTTTGTTTTTACATAGCAATGATGATCAAACTTCATCTGCAGTTATTCTGCATGACTAAACTAGGCAAGCTGCTTGTCTCACTACTTCAAGAAATGTTAACCTATCTGCATGCCTTTATCTCTAAGTCAACATCATAATTTATTAAAGCTGTCCAACACCTAAAAATGGAAATAATATTTAGTCTAGTGTAATTAAACCAAAGCCTAATGGAGAACCTTAAAGCCACCTAGTGAAGGAGCTGACACCTCCCTCTTCCTGCCTGAACTACTAAAGACCAGTACCGTGAACCTCTAGGATGATAATGACCCTGTTTCAGAATCAGTTCTGTAACAGAGCACCTGAACCAGGTAATGATTAGCAGGCTAATGCCCATTACATCCTCTTCCTAATCACAAGCCATTCTCTTGACGTCTTTAATACATTACAAATGCAGATCTACAAACAGAACAAACTAATTCTGCATGCAGCGCACCGCAGGTCGGTTTTTGTGAGTACACTAGGCTCTTAGAACATACTCAACCATGAGAAAGGAACAGGACTATGGTTCTACAAACTGTTCATCAGCGTAATCTGGGCATTCTTATGCTTTGAAATGAAGGTAGAAATTTGTTTATTTCTTTAAATAAATTTCTTACAAACCCCACCCGTGTTTTTATTTTGTTTTCTCTTCGTACCTCGTAAAAATGAAAGGCAAGATTAGCATACACCAGAAAGATACAAAAAAGATACAAATTCTCTTCAGACAAGAGTTCCTTTCTCTGGAATACATGAAACAAGTAACACAAAACTGTATTTGGTAAGAGATCTTCAGGCCAGCTAAAGTAAGGAGGTAACAGGCCAATGTCAGACTATGTTACAAGCACTGAAAGCAGAACAGTTAATTGAAAGTTCCAATACAACTCTTTCAGGTAAAATAATTGGATGTATATTTACAGTTTAGTACAAGAGAAACGGAAAATTGTAAGGCATAATAAGAACTCCTGGCAGACAATGCTATGAGACATTCCTTTGTCCAGCAGGTACCAAGTGGCAATAACACAAGTCAAGCACTTTTGTTCTTTTTCTATGTTTTGAAACCTTATCTTCACTTGCAACGTAATCTGGCCACCAGGTAAGCTATGCTCAGGAACAGCCACACAATCAGTAAATTGGGGCTGAGAGCTAGTAAAGGAATGGAGTAGAGGAGGCTGGGATCTAGTCTGAAATCTCGGATGGGCACCAAGCCACTCAAGTTCTTCTGGGTGACTATCTCCCGTGTTCCAATGCTGTGAAAAGGAAGAAGGTTGGGAGGAGGGGAAAAAGTAAACCGGAAAGGAAGGTGGACATGCAAACGGATGAGCGAAGAGAGATGGCAACACAAGGGGGTCAGGAAAACAAAGAGCCATGGAAGAAAAAAGCACAACAAAACCAGAAGATGAAGTAAAGAAAGAGTGGGAAAACATCTCAAAAATATGTATCAGCACAATTAGAAATAAGGAGAGGGAAAGAGAATAAAAGAGAAAAATAAGAAAGAAGTACTGTAGTCTACTGAAAATAAACACATGTAGGTTGACCATAAATGGTTTTCCATGTTCACTCTTTCAGATTACCAAGCCATAATATCCCATGCTGCTCTGCCATGCTTCCGCATGCTGCAAAGAAGTGGAGCTCTGAAAAGCAAGCTGAACATGAATAACCATTGTAGTATTTGACCCTTTCCAACATCTTTCCATGGAGGCTGCAGTGAAATAATTTAACCTCTTAACTACCTGCTCAGTATGTAAACAAAAAAAAAAACCCCAAACAACCCACTTCTTTCTCTTTCAGTATGAATTCGAGTGTGTATCCATATGCTTTCTAAATGTTTCTGAAGTGCCTGAATATATGCATGTGAAGGCAAGACATGCTCCATGGCTCATCTCATTATGCTTTGAGCACTGAAGGCCTACAGAGGAGAACATCTGAGCAGGTAATCCAAGCCTTTATAGAGTGGTCTTTCATTCTGGATCAGCCTTATACCCTGTAAAGTTCAAGTCTGTTTTTCAGCTCACAAAGCAACAATTAAATGCAACCTGGAAGTAATTTGCTACCCTTCCACTCCCTGTGTCTGTCATCTAGGTCAAGTTATCCTGTCCAGGCTGAAATGGGCTGTGGTGGAGTTGGACTCCTACAGATCTGTTCTGTAATCCTGTCTCTCCCCTTAAGCTTTGTTAATTCTGTGCCATTGTTCCTGAGCAGAACTAGCACATAATTTTAAAAACAGAACCACCTACTCCAAAGGGCAATGAGATGTGAGGAAGAAAAGGGTGATGGGCTTGAAGAATGATCTAACCTTAGTATTCCTTCAGGACTAGGCAGTATTTATTCTGCACAATCTGTCTTAGTCAAAGAGTTAACAGAAGAAGAGAAAGTCACGTGTGTCACCTGTCAGAGCAGGTCCCTGCTATTACCAGAATATACAAGCCAAAGGTTTGGATTAAATTGGCCCTTTTTCAATATCCCTGTGTTGGTCAACAAAAAAGCAGTCTGCTACTTGGGTCAATATTTTATCTGATCCTGTGTTATATTAAATTGATAGTTTGAAGGTCCAAAACAAGGTCGTTTTAAACCTCTGTCTCTACTGTGTCCATGACTGCATAAAAACCCCAAACATTAACTCATTTAAAGAAAGTAACAAGATTCCTACTGTTACACTCATTCAGGTTTTATTCTTACTAAATAAACTGTGCAAGAAAGCTTTTTTCTTTCAGATGTCTAAGGCAACAAGTTGCACAATTTCAATGAAGATATTTGAGAGCCACTTGCTCCATTTCAAGTTAAGAATTTCTTCCTCACAAGCCCGTTCCAAGTTTTATTTCTCATATCAAGGTTTAATGAGTTTCTGAATGCAGCTTTCATGCACTGCACTAGTTCTGTGACAATGCAGCAAAAAAGGGAAAATAAAAAAGTCCAGTGACATTGAATTTAGATTTAAAGAATAAATTATTAATGTAAAAGGCTGCAAGTGTTACTGTATGAGACATTTCCTTCTATGTAACTCAAGAGTAAGAAAGGGTCAAACAGCAAAAACATACAGAAAGGATAAGAGAATTGAACACTCTAGAGAATCTGGTGAGAAGACACACAGTACAGTACATTCAGTAAGAGTGAATGTTGAAAAAACAGGACTGAACAGCATTGTTGAACTACACTGAGAAAGACTAAAGCTAGATTTCTTATCCTTTCTTTTGGTATGTGAGTTACAGAGTTTTCCAGCAGTGCTTGAAACAAGGCATTGAACAACAGTAAACAGATTTTTTTGGTTTTGAGTACAGTATTTAGTTCTGCAAACATCTCTGCTGCTTCAGAATACAGAACATCATTATATTGATACAACACCAGCACACTGACACACTGTGATGACATTTGGTTGCTGTATTGTGAAACACTCATACTGACATCTCTCCTAGTGAGCAGTGTTTCACTGCTACAGAATACGCGTGGCAAACCAGTGCAAACTGCAGGTGTCTGTGTTTCCAAGAGCAGAAGACAGGTCATCCCTGAGAACTCTGCCTGATCTAGAACTCAAGAAATCCAGTGCTATCACCCTTCAGGTAACCTCATCATTAAATAACTTTCAGAGAAGCACCAGTTTCCAGTTCTGTAAGCTCAGCATTAAATAAATGAAACTGCATTTTTTACATGCTGTCTCTGCCTGAAACCCCCTGATTCACTACTAAAAAGTAAGCCCCATCTGATGCAAATCTGGTAACAACTAGCTTTAGCATATGCAGCTCGCTGTACATGCAAGGGAGGGATGCACTCTAGCAGGTTCTGCAGTTTTCTTGCTTTTCTTTTACCTTTTTTACCTTTTTGCTAGAAACAGAGAGCACTGCTCCTCTGCAGTTTGCATGGTTCCTCACTTAGGAATAAGTGACACGGTCAAAATCTTACCTCCTCATACACTCCAGAGCCTGGGTGAAGACCTGTGGAGCCATTCCATGTTCATGCTGTAGGATCAAACACTGCTCTAGGGTGACTGACATGGCAGTCCTATCCTTGGCACTTTTACAGCTTGTAAAGCGAACACCGTTTAGTCTGCGGCATATCTAGAAATGGATACACAATTTAGCATTCCTTCCTCAGGCACAACCTTCTGCCAGAGAACACACCTGGGCTTCTCCTTAGAGACAAACAAATGTTGAGAGAGCAGAACTTTGTTGCATGAATTGTAGGGAAAACACTGATGTGGAAATTACACCTTAGCTCCCCGTGTCTCATTCTAGAGGAGGTTTAACCTGGCAGCACTCCCAAGCTACACGCAAGCAAAATGAAGAAATTCCAACACATCAGTAAGAAAAACAAGAAAACCAAAGGGACCACATCCACACAAAAAATCAGCTGAGCTATGCAGAGATGCTTAGATTAATAAATACCTCAGCAGCTTGCCAAAGGATATCAACATTCTTATTTTTCCTTGCATGTACATTTTGTCCCAGAAATCTTAACAGCTCAGGCAGGCACGTTTGACTACGAGATCGAGGTAGACCTGTAACCCAAACAAAACCAGCTCCACTTATCTGGATTCAACTAATGGAAAGCAAACAAATGAAAAAAACCAAATCAGGCTGAATTGTGCTGTTCAACCAAATACTTACAATCATCAGGCAAAACTTCCTTGAACTGCTCAAAATATGAATTCAGCCGCACTAAACTTTCCATGTTGATTATTTCTTGCAGTGAGGTGTCTCCAAACCTGGAAAAGGTGAAGGAGGGAAAAGTTAAGCCCAAGGTAAAAGGTTTCTCCTCTTCTCTGCATTTGGCAACATTATGATTACCAGAACACTGGTTAAAGAGTCATCCCATGAAATTCCTAACCATTCCTGTTCATTGATCTAGTGTGTGGTGTCCCTGCCCAAGGCAGTGGGGTTGGAACTAGATGATCTTTAAGGTCCCTTCCAACCTGGGCCATGCTATGATTCAAATGCACAGTGAAGTGTATCAGAGAAGTGTTGTAGCAATTCATTACAGAGAAAGAAAATAGCTGAGTGTAAGGGGAAAAGTTGGAAGGAAGTTGAAAGAAAAATCTTGTAGAAAATAGTAGTTAAAATTCATTGGCTTTGGGGTCTCCTTCAATAGCAAATACCCATCTGGTAAATAGTTTTGCTTAAATTCAAACTTTTATTAATGGATTTACTAACTTAGTTCATAAGCTAACAACTGTAACATCAGTAGATAGGATTGAGAACTTTGGCTTTGGATATGTAAATGAGAAATTGGATTTAGTAATAAACCATGAATGCAACAAATACTGTCAACAGGGCCATGATCCATCTCATCTAACTAGATCTACGTGCATAGCTACACAGTGTTAACATCTGTAACTGTGCCAATCACCTTGGGCTGCCCTTACAGGCAACAGAGGACATCAGGAACTGCTGGAATGCCTCCATTAGACATTTTCTAGCTGGTCACCATCTGCACACTCCACCCTGCTAACAAGGCTGTTACTGCATGACTTCACTGGAGTTCTCTGTAAGAGCAGTGCTCTGTCATTGTATTCTTGACAGGATATAGTCACAACAGGGGGAAGCTCTGGTGGCTGTTCCAAAACTGAACAGTTTCTCTAGCATATATAATCACATAATTGTATTTCTCAGCTTTAAAAGAACAGTGTAGCATTACATAAGTACTGCAAGGATATGTTAAAACAAAGGTGTCTCTAGCCCATTTTCCTGGGGTTTGACAGTGGCCAGAAGAAGGAGTCTAAGGGAGAGTGCAAATACACAGCAATACTCAGAATGATCTTCTCAGCCTCTAGTGATCTGCCACTCACAGAGGTCTTGACTCGCAAGCAGTACCTCTGTGTTAAATAGCCTACAATACATTTCCTCTCCTGTAAATTCACTTCTGAAGCACATAAACCTTTGCCAGACTCAAAGCCATGAGATAAGGAGCTCCCTAGCTATGTGCCATGAAAGGAAGGTCTTCTCTTTTCACTTGTTTTGCATCTGACAGGTTCATTTAGTATTCCCTTGTTTGTGTATTGGAAAAACAGAATCACTGGAAGGAATGCAACAGTGCAACTCCACAGAGACCCACAGGAGGTTTCTGCACTGCCTTTAAGGCTGAGCTTGCATGACTGAATACATACTTCTCTGCTAGTGTTTGCTGCTCATTGATTCCCACGTTAAAAAGAACAGGCTGAACCCTCAGTAACATCCCACTTTGAATCTCTCGTGGCAACAAATCAAACAAGGCGCTTGGCAAAGGGATCCTCACATTGAATCCATCACTGCAAAGAAAGACAGCTATAAGACATCCAAAAAGATCAAAAAGCTACATTCCAAGAATGTGTTATTTATGTAAAGAGGGATAACATCTAGGAGAGTAAACAACTACTGAAAAATGAGTATCAGCCAATACTGAGGACTTTAAGGAACAGTCACAGCTTGTTCCTAATCACAGAAGCACACTGTAATCAACTAAGTCTTATTTCCTCCAGAATTTAGATTCAAAACTAAAAGATTTATCTTAAGATTCTTCAATACAGAAACATTCTTAAATACAGAAACATTCAAACATTGACTTTCATAAGGCCTCTCTCTGCTCTTCCACAGCTTCATACCCATATGTGAACTGGCTCCCACTGGGCAAGAATTCTTCTGCAGGGGTCCATCAGCCCTACATCAGAAACCAGTGCAAGGCCACCTGAGAAATGGGCTGAGGCATTCAGATCACTCCCACTTTATGGCAGGATGTAAATATATGTATTACTTTTCAGCTCACACTTGAAAGTCTCTCTTTTCAGACAAGCTGGCTTCAGCCAGCTTGGCCTTGATAGTTTGGAACTTGATCCTAAACAGGCCTCACCTCTGCAGCAGCTCATTGACTGCCTGATGCACTTCCATGTTCCATTTTGCTATTAGCAGCCCATGACTCAATGGCACACAGTAAAGCACTGACCAACTGATCAGCAGCAGTGAATTTCAGACACTGAGCCTCAAAAGTCAGTCTGAAATTTAAAAACAGCACAAGTGCTTAAGAAAACCTTAAGTATTTCTGGCTTATGAACACGGAAGGTTAGGTCAAGGTGATATCTGCTCATAAAACAATACTGCCACGCCTTGAGTCTTGCCATCAGGAAAAACTCATCAGTAAAAATGAGTTCATTCCACTTCAAAACACTTATTTGAAGATCTGAGGAGAAAACCAGCTCAGTATAAAAGCACATCATTCATTTCAAGTGCAGTATCACTGCTTTTCCCCCCCTTCCCCACTTCCTGTTCCCTGTCCCCCTTGCCCCCCCATTTTTTTTACCGGTTTCCAGTGATGACTGGCAACATGTCAGTGGATGTATTTGATGTGGCCTGAGTTACTTTAAAGGTTACATTTCTCAAGTCCATAATTCCCAAACTCATGTCCTCCAGCATTGCCAGCTCCTCACCTAAATCAAGGAAGATGAAGTGAATCATAATCCTCATTTGTTATGTACAGCTTCCCTTTCTCAATTTGATGCTGACTGAAGGTCAGGCATTCATCTTGACCTACAGACTGCAGACAATGTCATGACTGACTTTGTCAGTTTAGCAAGTTTAGAAAACATCATTTAGCACAGTCCAAACTACTGAGCTTCAAGCAGATGATATGATTTTCCAGTTCAGATAACGTTAGGAAGTACTTGTCAGCAGTGTCACAGCCATCCTATCCTTTGTGTGTATTGGAAGAGTTACAAAGTATTCCAGATTTGTTCATTACTGCATTCCCTAACTGGCATCCAGATGGCTGTTAAACACAGCAGTGAAACACACACTACTAAGTACTTCCCCTTAGTGTACTCTCTCTTCAATTTCACTTTGTAGATTATAAGAGGTCAAGAAAATTCAAAAAGCATAATTTGGGCACTGTTTCTCCTAGCTTAACAGAATGGAAATTAATTTCTTTTCTGAAAGAACAATCAATGTGATGCTTTTCTTTTTAATTGTTGACATTACATGGTAAGGCAATTATAGTTTATCTTCCAGAAGTAATTCCATTAAATGCAAAGAAATTCAGATTTGTTAGCTAATTAACTACTCCAGATACAATCTGGGTTTGCATTTTAGCTTTCAAAATCATTTTGTAGCTGAGCTGCAGATTGTCCCAAACACTCTTATTCTGCTGTAGCCAATGGATACCAGGAAAAATTTATTCCCAGCAAGAGTTGTTAGGCATTGGCCCAGGCTGCCCAGGGCAGTGGTGGAACCCTGGAGGGGTTCGAAATACATCTAGATGTGGTACTTAGGAACATGGTTTAGTGGCATGGTGGGGATAGGTTGATAGTTGGACTTGATGATCTTAGAGGTCTCTTCCAAACGTGATGAATCTGTGTAACTCTGCTGACCCCAGAGCTGACATCACCCATGTGCTCTGTGCCTTTACCATAAGTGCTCAGCAGGCTCTCAAACTGCGCCAGCAAGCCAATGGTGTAGAGTTGCCTCAGAAATCCATCGTCGTGCAGGCAGTTCCTCAGCTTGATAATGAAACCACAAATGAGAGCTGTCAGCTGTGGGAGAGAAAACAGGCAGGACTGAAATGATTCAAGACAAAAAAAAGCTCTTCAGCCCCAAATGGAAACAATATCACATATAAGAGGTGCCAATCTGTCAGGCTGATGCTCTTTTCCTTTAACTGTTGCTCTTCTCTTCCTTGCAGCTAAAGAGAGACAACCCCAAAAACATTCATAAATCAAAAAACCATTCAAACATAACCTGATGATTTAAGGCACACTGCCTCCATCTCACAAGCTCTCCCAAAATTTGCTGCTGATCTTGCCTCTATTTGTTTTCTGGACACAATTACTTGTATTAGAGCCTGCAACTTACAAATACAAAAGAATCTCCTTGGAGAATTGTTCTAGTTACAGCTGGAAAAGCAACACAGCTAGTTACAAGGCATGAATTCTGATAATAGGAATAAGTGATTTTTTTAAAGTGAAATTCTAAGAAAGCTTAAAAATGCAATACTTGTTTGCATTATGTAAGGATTCAGACTTGACTATTACAAGATACTCAAGACAAAGTCCTGAAGACATAGTACTAAGATTAGTACTAGTGTTAAATCACTCTAAGAACAAAGGAATTTCCCAGGTGATTGTCATATGCTATGCACACAGGTGAATGACTGCTACAGAGTTAAACAAAAGGAAATAAAGTCCTTTCTATAATGGTAAACATATTTGGAGCACTTGGTTTAAATATTTTAGGAGAAAAGCCCTACCAAACTGCCCAAGAGATAAATGGTTTGAAATAAATGAAGGAGATACTGATTTCACAGGGAAGTAGACACACTACAGAAGTGCACTAGGCAGAAGAAATGTGAGAGGTTTTTTGTGCAGCCACCTGCTAGTCAGTGGCTGACATGAGACCCCAACAGGCCCAGAAACAGAACTTCTAGGAAAAAAAAGCAGCACTCATTTCTCTCACTGTAGCTGGACTCCCCTCCTTAGGAACCACAGGTCCTTTTGGTTTTCTTGATGCCAAAAATAACAAAAGGTTAACAGGCACAAACTGGAACATAGCAAGTTCCACCTAAACATAAGGAGGAACTTCTTAACTTTGAGGGTGGTAGAGCACTGGCCCAGGCAGCCCAGGGAGGTGATGGAATCTCCACCTCTGGAGACATTCCAAACCTGCCTGGATGCCACCCTGTGCAACCTGCTGTAGGTGACCCTGCTGGACCAGATGATTTCCAAAGGTCCCTTCCCAACCCTTAACATTCTGTGATTCTCCGAGTCCATTTTCCACTCCTGGGTTTTTCCCCCCTCTCTTTCACACCTTACATCTGGTTTTACTCTGGTAGCACTGGAAGGCAGAGGTGGTTTCTGCAAACAGCAGTGCATTTTCACTAGTTCTAGAATGGTTTTTCTTTTTAAATAATGAATGCATATCCAAGGGGACACTAAGTGACCCGTTGTCCAATGCATGTAAGTGCCTAGTAAGGACAGGATAGCACAGCCTGGGAGAGGAGATAACAGTGTTAAACCTAAGAGCAGAAAAGGTCTGAAAAATTCTGAGAACCTCACATATTTCATATAAACCTCACCACATGTCAAAAGGCAATCAAATCATGCATATTTCCTTGCTTACAGTTTGGCAGAAGACAACATCCCTGCGATACTGAAGGCTCAGGCAGAGTCCTATTGTTGGAGCACTGTCCTGCATTAATAAAAAGACCATGGCTTTCTTTGCCTTGTCACTCATCATGGCTACACAGTCTGTGAGTGTTGTCAGCAAGGGATAAAGAGCTTCACTCCACTCTCCTGGTTAAAAGAGAAACAAAAAAAAAAAATCAGCAGCCCTTTAAGTACTTTATATTTGACACCAACAGACATGCACTAAGAAGAAACTTCCTATTGCAAGCCTAAGTTGTTAAAAATTCACATTTAGGGCTTGTTTTATTTTGGCTGGCTGGTTACTCCTTGCTTGCTATTAAGTAAGTAACCATCCAAAGTGGTTATTGCATGAGGAAAATATGGAGAATTTTACTCTGTAAGGCTGTTATGACTATCCCAACCATGTGATAGCTCTCAGCTTTGTCCACAGAACAAGCTATACAACAGCTGATTTGGAAAGTAGAACAGAAACATATATATCTCTATACACAAGTGTATAGAACTGTGTGTGCATGTTCAAACATACCCTTTCACAGTGCATACATGGACTGACAGAATGGAGTCCATCAGGTAAGAAAAACAGGGAGCATCTGCTTAGCCATTTCTGTGAATGAGATTTCTCCCCACTATCTTGCCCTTGAATCTTTTGTTGACTCATAGGTGTATCACCCCACTGCCTCACCATCTTAGTAATCCTTGTTGCACATCAGTGAGACCATGTTCATCATCAGTGAGATGATGCTTATCTCCCATTTGCAGTATAGGAATAATAAGGCTGAGAGGTGAAACGTTCACATTGGGACTCTAAGTGTCCTCTGTCTGCTGAATGGCTTTGAGGGCTTAGAGCTAGCTAGCAAGAAACACCAAGTATAGTGATTTACATGGGAGTGAGCCAGATTCTTGGAAGGAGTCCAGAGCTTGACTGCAAGGTGCTACACTGGAAGCCCAGAAATGAAACTGGGTTGCCAAAGTCCTATTTTAGTAGCCCAGACACTGTGTCTTCCTTCTCCCTAAGAGATTCTCCTGCCTTAAAATGCCCCATGAGGTCAGTTTCTCCTCTTCTTCCTTCCTTCTCTCATTTTTTGTCTTAACCAATCACCAGTTAACACTCCCATGACCATCACCTTATGAAAATTACTCAAATACTCTACCAAAATCCATTCTCTCTGCAATATACAAAGAAAACAGAAGAGTGCTTTGGTCTGGGTCTCCTGAATGTAAGGTTGAAACAGAACACTTCTCTTTTGAAAGGGAAGGAGAATATGTTTTGTTTTTAGAAAGCAGGAGAGCTCACAAACAGAACACACACAACCCTCAGCCTGCTTGGCTGTAGGAACCAGGCAATGTACAGACCAGAACCTGCATGAATGGGACACTTCAAGGCCCTGCAAGGAAGCTGTTCTGGATTTTGACTCTAAGGCAGGACTAAGAGCTAATAAAAGTTTCTTTGATAAGCAGCCAAAGAGGGGAACTTTGGAAGCCTGCTAAGAGAAACATAACCGACAAGATTAATAGAACTATTCTGCTTTCTTTTGTTCTGTGTGGTAGATAGATAACCTAATAAACTACATAAAGGGGAAGCTGTTTGGCTTTGTTCCACTGCCATAAAAAAAAAAAAAGCAGCAGGAAACATCAAAAGAATAGGCAAGGAATTGCAGCTTGCCTTTTATATTGCATTAAGTATCTTCTCTCAAAATAAATCAGATGCTGTAACGTGACCTGGTGAACACTTGAAAAGCAAAACACAGATGATATTAAGTGTTTCTCTTACTGCACTTCAGAGCTTTTCTATAAACAAGTAAGAATGACAAGAAGACTTGAAAAGATCTTCCAGCACATCATCATCACCTCATTGCCTGGATATACATACAGGGATATAGTTATTAACTCAGCAGAGATTTAAAATAGCATTTATTTACACACTGCATTCCTATTCTGCATAAACTAAAGGGATGTTCCAATAATTAAACATTTATGGAGTCCTTCACTGACTGAAAACATTTTCTCAGTGAGAGAAGGAAACAGGGTGAAGAGTCATGAAGAACATTAAATACAGTTTCTGAAGATGAAAATCATACCTGCACCAGGGCTTTATTTCCCTTTGGTTTCACTACACCCAGGAGCCAGAAGCTGTTCAAAGACTGATCCTTCACTGAACAAAGATTAAACTACTTTCAAACGGAAGAAATTACAGCCATCTAGCTGGGAGAGAGTGGTAGTGCAGAGACATTACTCAGACCTTGTAAATGCAACACAAGTGTGCAGAAGTACAAGGACAGAGGAAAGAAGGTTAACAGTGTGATGAAATTCTCCCAAATTCTCTATTCTGAAACATTAGATTTGTGTCCAACCCTGCCTGGTGTGTACCCACAACAGAGATTTTTTCCATCAGCCCTCTTGATTGCTCCATGATCTGCTCAAGCTCTCATTCAGAAAGGCCAGCTCAGCAGCACATATGAAAGGACATGTCTGAAATGTCAGACTCCCACAGACTTCAGTGACAGTTGGAAATCACTGTCACCTACAACAGTTTGCTAAAACACATCAGCTGGAGAAACCACAGAGACCATGAACAAGTGCTCTCTCACACCTGGATGTGAGAAGTTACCAGGTACCTTCTTGCACTATTGGTTGGGAAATACTAACTTCTCAATATGCTTAGGCAACTCACAGGATGTTGCAAAGCATTCCCATTTCAAAATGGTCAATCTTACCAGCAAAGCACTTGTTCAGCTGTTAATCAAGAACAAACCCTTGCCATTTTCAGAAGAAGCAGAAGCCATGAATGCACATACCTGGGCCAGACTCTTCCGGAGTAGGGCTGCAATCTGCACAGAAATGGAGGGGCAACATGCATGATTAAGGAGCAGCAACAGAGTCTAAACATAAGCAACTCAAATGCTCAATGCTAAGGTTCTCAAGCACTTTCATCGCGGGAAGAAAAGCTGAGCAGAGATACTCCCCTGCTGAGCACTGAGGGCATGGACTGTCTCCTCCACTCCATTGTTTCTGATCAGAGGAACAGCTGGAAGGGGACTCGGGAGGAAATCCAGTACCCAACAGCTCTGTGAATTACCAGCAGGAGCAATGTCAACCTCCAGCAATCCACAGTTTGAGAACCACTGGTTTAGGGCAACTGTAGAAGAAGCTGGCAGTAAGGCTGCTGAACAGAATAGCAAAAGACAGCAGTAACTTCAATGCACTTAACAGAAAATGGCATTGAGGCACTCACAACTCAAGAGAAACTTTGCTATTTTAGACAGATTTCTGCTACACAATTACTGAGGTAGTTAACACAAGCACTAGATTGTACATTAAGGGCTAAAATCTCACCAATGAAGCCTGTGAGTGTTGCACACTCACTTCAGTGGGACCAACAAGCTGGCAGATGAAAATACACTACAGAGCAATGCAAAGAGTAAAAACATCATATACACCCTGTTAGAGTGACTCTCGCACTAATGAAAAGGAGTTGATTAGCTAGCAGGATTCAAATGTCTGTAGTTTAATATCTAGATTCACTACTCAATGAATCAGAAATTAGAAAACATAAAATTCAATTGGATGCATTAGGACAATCAGCTGAGCTATACAATCCAAGACAAAAACCTCCCAGTTCATTACAGAGGTTGTATGCCCCCATGCAATTTTAGGTAATGAATACTCGAGGCTATAACAAAAATTAATTTTAAAATGATTTCTTAAGTCTCCCTTCTGCTACTTGAAAAAGTATTTTCTTGCACAGTCTTTCATTTCTAGACAGACTCTAGAGTCCTTCAATAACCTTCTACTGTCTCTCTCTTACCAATTCTGGAATTACCTTGGTTTGTTGGGTTTTACATTGCTTTAAAAAGAATAAAATCTCTGGTCAATCTCTGCACAAGTGTCATTTAGTCAAAACTCTGAATTACTAGCATTAAAACCAAGATACCTAAGAAACAGGATTCCCTTTCCAGGATTTCTGAAGTTAAACTCACTCAACACTGGTTGGAATTCTGACTTCAGATCTAGTCCTTACACTTGGGTACCACAGGGAAACAGCAGCGAGCTCCTCAGTTTTAAAGCTTACAAAACTTCTTGATTTAATGTTTCTTTCTGTCTGTGGATTAAACTGATTTTTTCCCTGTTCTGGAGGAACAGCCTGGAAAGGTTACAGAAGCTCCTGACACAAACTCACTCTTTGGTAAGCAAGTGGAGCTAATGTGACTTTTATGTAGCATAAGTGTCAAGATCCACAGCAGATTTAAAGGACACACTGAAAATGAAACCAAAAATAGTTGCTCTAAGGTGCCTTCAGCATTGAATTGTCTTGGAAAAAGCTTCTGATAATACCTACCACAGATTTTTCCTATTCTTTTAAGTACCCACAACTTTTAATCATTGACAAGAAAGTGCATTGAAGTTTACTGAGAAAACCTTCACATGAATGCACATAAACCTCATGGAAACTAGCTAGCAAATCAAGCTATTTAAAGGTATCAAACTGGTAGAAAGAAATTTAGTCCAAAAACAATAGAGAACACATCCTGAAACAAGAACCAGCTCTTCTGTTTCTATGTAATACACAAAAATGTCAGTCTACTGTTAAAAAACAAGGTCATTTAAGATACTAAGCAGATCATACGCAACATGTACAAAGCTACACAATAATATACTAACATTTATTTTAACTTCCTTCCTGCTTTCTTTTTCTTAAGGTACTGCCTTCCACTGCAACATTAAGAATGGGATGGACATGAAGTCACAGACACACATAAAGGACAAAGGGCCATCAAATGATAAGACAGAACAGGAAAAAGGAAGTGAAAACACAAGTCAATCCTTCTAGAGCTTAGCTGGGCACATCTGCTCTATTAAGTGGCCAATTCATAGTGACCACAAGTAAAGAATGTGAGAATAAGTCAAGCAAGTGCATATGTAAATGAAGTAATTCTGTAATTTAATGCATGGCTTCAAAACTGTCAACCTAAACTGATAAGGATATCTTTCATTCACATGCTCATGGCATTATGCTGGATTCAATTTCCTCAGATTTCCAGAGGATTATTCCACTGAGAGCTTGCACTGCTAACTCCTACCTTCCAGCTACAAGAGGTCTAACTACTTGAGAGTCTCAGCACCACAGTTTTTGACAACTTGGGTTAAAATTTGGTTTAAACCCCAGGAGGTTCATCCAAGTTCAGTTCAGTCTATGGGACTGCTTGGCTCCCCTCCTATACTTGGCAGCCCAGCTGGGAGCATTAGCATTGCAGTAGTGCCTGCACTCCTCTCATGTTTACTTTACCTTTTACAAAGGTTCACTGGCACAAGCTTTGATTGCTGCAAAGAAGCTGAAGCCAACAGGAAAGCTACCAGCAGTGGTGTTTGACATCTGCTAACTCAAACACCTGTTTTGCCAGCTTAAACACCTAACGTGAAAACCAAATGCCACTGTCAGCAACGGATTTGGCAATGATTTCAGTGGGATTGCAAACTAAGTAATGGGCCTTGCAGCTCCCAGTACCCCATCAGCCCTTTCTCTGCCTGACACCAGTGCTCAACACCACCACTGAACTAAAAACCACAGAGAAGAATGGCACAGAGGGTTAGGAACGATGCCAGAGCACAGCAAGAGAGCAGCAGGGAGCAGCAGTGTCTGGCATACGCACTTGTCTTTCTGAGAGTGTGGCATGCACAGGATGGTGCAGATGAAGGTGGTGGTGAGGATGATGAAGGTGGTGAGGATGAGGCAGGTGGTGAGGATGCTGAGGTCTCATTTAAATCTTCTGGATTTATCCAGTAGGCACGAGTGTCCCGATTACCTTTCTTACTGGTACTGCTGGTGTCGCACTGGAAAACATCTTCGCAGCTGTCACTCTGCAAGCGCTCCTTCTGGAGAAGTTTGTCCACTCTCTGTATAATACACTCCAGACTCTTGTCAACATTCAACCAAACTTTCTCCTTAAAAGAGAACATTTCTTTCTCAATTTGAAAAGAAGAGACATTGGGTAACAACCCCCTTGGCTATGTATTTCCTCTTGTGATTCTAGTCACAATTCCTCCGCCAAAGTTTCTCTGAGCTACATTTCCATTTGTGCACACAGCAACTCTGGATGCACAAATTACATCTACCAGCACGTCAGCCTTACCTAGTGACATGATTTGTCAGGTTAATTGCAAAACTACTTCTTAAGTAAATCTGCTGAACAATTTTAAGTGCCTCTTCCTGGGCTATTATTCCAATTTCCAGCTGGCACTATTATTTTTTCCTTGAAACTCACATTTGACATACAATCACACATTCTTTTTCCTACATAACTGTGAATAACTAAAATTACTGTATTGTACTACTCTCTAAGTAACTGGATTTGCTTTATTCATATGCCATTACTGTGAGCTTGACTGTAAGCCTAAGTATGCCAGAACAATTAAAATTAGCATGGATCCACTTCCAAAATGAATTGGATCTCATTTCTGAATTGATATTCCACAATATTAATAATGGGCTTAATGAATCTTGATTATTTCCAAGATTTAATTCACTTCTGTTTATATTACACAACGACAAGAGTTTACACAGCCCAATTTCCATTTCAATTGGCAGTGTGGTAAGGAAAACCATTTCAATTCTTTATGCAAACAGTTTTAAAATGATGTTCCTAATCAAAACAGAGATGGTCTGCAAGTTCAAAATATTTAGATAAGAATAAAAGCCAGGAAGGCTGAAGTGTATAGTTAACACATGCAAAATATGTGCAAGAGCCCTGTGTAGTTTTTTTACTTTAAAAGCTATTTACTTTCCCCTGGAACCAAAGCCATGCACCTACTGCTAATGATCTCTGCTGTTTAGGAGATCCAGAAGTATTTATCAGAGCTTGTTTGTATCTCCACGCCAAGGAGTAACAGAGCATAGGATGGAGGGAGTGGCTTTGCTAGTTGACCAGTATCTCCAAAACAGTCATTCTACGTGTGTCTGGTGAGCAGTCACAGAGTTTCTAAACAAAAGAATGGAGAAACCCCAAACTAAAAAGACAACACTCCTCACTCCCCTAAGCAAACATACCCACTCCTCTTCATGCCAATCCACCTGCAGAGAAGATCGGCTGTTTCTTCCTGTCCATCTGGCCACAAGTGTATCTTGATCATTCCTCAGCATCACTTGCTCTCCTTCCCCAGAGGTTGGAGATGCTTTTGAAGCTATGTAGTCTGGCCTGGCAGCGTTCAGCCCGTGTATGGAATTTGCCAACAGCTTGCAGTCACAGACTGTCACAAGTTGCCGGGTCTAAAAAGCAATAAACCCCCTCTGCATTTTAACAACTTTGCATGATTCCATGCACAATTTCTACTATATTCTTTCACAGAAAGAAAAAATAACTAGTGCTCTGTAAAAGAAACTAACCATTGTTCAGGAGCCTCTAAGGTGTCTTTGACATCATTTTACAGAGCGACCTTAAAAAGTAATATAGGATACTGACACTTCAGTGGTACACTGCCAAAGTCTGGACCACTATCTATTAGCCTTGCAGTTGGTGAAAATGTCACTCATAAATGTGCAAATCATCTTTATTTACACTTCACTCTCCATTTGAGGGAAGCTAAGAACGATGCCCAGACATTTTTATACCCCAACACAGAATTGCCACATCATGCTTAACCTCCACTATCCTACCTGAAAACATAGCAAGACTTAAGAGGAGAGCTGAAACTATAACCCACTGGTCAGCGAAAACTTCTTCCTTGTATTATTTAGTGGTGTTGCCTTCAAGGATTTCTCTAAGCTATGTGGGCATGAAAAGTTTATTATGTCTATTAAAAAAAGAAAGCAAGCCCTTACTACATTACATATAGACAGAGTCCAGCTGTAGAAATGCCAAGGATCAGTTATACAGGCTGTACTTATCTAGAGGGAATAGTAAAAGAAATAAGACATTTACATGGGACCACATTACTTTGTGAACTCTGTACAAAGTTGGATGCACATTCCCTCCACTGGGACAATTCATAGTAACCTGATTTGCCATTCCTGCCATTTACACAGAATCACACAGAACTAAGGTTGGAAGAGACCTCTAAGATCATCAAGCCCAACTGCCAAGCTATCACCACCATATCACTAAACTATGTTACAGAGACTGGCTTCTCTCAAACTGTCTCCTTCAGATCTGCTTCAGGGACAGAAGAGGTCAGTAAAACTGTATTTGGTTTTTTGTCCCTGTAAATAAGATTGTGTTCAGCTGTGGGTCCAGTCTGGTTTCTGTTAGCACCCATCAAGAAATAAGTGATTCACATCCCTATCACTCTAGTGTCACCTCTATTCCTTACTTCACCAGTGGAAAAGCACAGAATTGTTCCATTAACTTTTGCCCAGCTGCTGCTGCTTGACAGGTAACTTAGAGGAACATTAAAAAACCCAACAGGTAGTTGTGGAGAAGAGGACATAAAAGAAAGTGAAGAATGCACATTTCTTGAATATGATGAATGAATAGAGGGGGCCAGAGGACATTGCTCTCCACTGTATTCTCAAGAGGAGGTGAAGGCAAGAGTGTGAACCATAGGAGACAACCTAAACAAAAAGCAGTGAATTTTAAAGGCTGGTCTGATTTTGCTTTTTCTTTAAGACTGTACACACTACAATACACTACTGAATGTGGCAAAAGAGATGTTTCAAGATAACCAACTAAAGATAGAGACAGAGAAAAAGAATACACTGTGCTTCAGTGTGGAAATGTATTCTTCTCCTACCTTGTCTGCTAGGATGGCAAGTGTTCTTTCAAGACCATTAGCTGATCTATCCTTGGCAGCTCTTGAGAGCCTTTCTGCATAGTAACTCACTTGTGTTTTCAGGGTGTTGATTTGTGCAATAATTTCCTTTGCTCTAACAATGTCCTGGGGGATGTAGATTATAGACTGGGAACTTGTTGAAGTGCTGCAAAAGAAAGATTGATTTCAGGGGGAAAAGGGATCTAGAGGTACACACATTACAGTGGCATGCTGGGGAATTAATGGCAGACAACAGAACTTTACCTAAGCTAGCAATCAACAGTGAAAGGCCAGTGGGCAATTGCACAGCAGGAACATGATCCTAGAGCCTTCTCTGCTTTCAGTGAAAGCATTTAGATGCAGATTTACTAATGCCTTATATGCCTTATAAGGGGCTGTGGGCAGAGCTTGTAGACCAGAGGGACACTTTTGCTGAGCAGAATGTGGACCATGAGATACAAACCGCAGTTTGCAGAGATGAGCTCCTCCCATTCTCCCTCCTCTTACCACACAGACACTTCACTGAGGCCTGGCTGACAAATCTGTTCTACAACATAGCTACTGCCACTCAGAAAAGAAAATCACAGTATCACAGAATGTTAGGAGCTGGAAGGGACCTTGAGAGATCATCTAGTCCAACCCCCCTGCCACAGCAGGATTCCCTGAGACTAGGTCATAACAAAGATAATCCTTCTGCTAGTATACTATTTCCTCCATTGCAGGCCTGCTTCAAGTTACACCAGCAAAAGCAATCTTATGACACAGAAAACCCAAAGTATATCTCTAGGCTAATCCAAGGACTCTGCCCTTGCTGTTAGCACACACTTACTATACTAAACTAGGTCTACGACACAACTCTCTCTATGATGAACTCAGCTGTAACAATACCAAGCAATACCAAACTTTGGCTTTTTCCAAACAGTAAGGGGAAATAAATTATACCAATAAACCTTTATATTGGGATTCTGTAGTTCCACTAAGACTGCTTGCTTGGCAGTGAAGAAGAATAGTTTATGTCCTCAGTTTAACTTCAGGTGTCTACAGAAGTTGCTTGGTCCACTTCCAGAGAGATGCCTGGACTCCCTCTGTAACTGCTGGAGGGAGAACAGTACTTCTAAAAGGTGCTTTAACTCTACCTGAGAAGAGCCTTCACAAAGCTGCCTTTTAGCTTAGAAATTTACTTCAAGCTGAAGTTGTGCTCTTAGTTACTTGAAACCAACCCACCTACTATACAGAGATCAGGTCTTTACAGCAGCTCCAGGTGGGATAAATGTGATGTCCATTCATGACATGGCATCAAGCAGGAGGTGACACAAATTGTACATTATCCCAATTTTATTCATTTTCATTCCCAGTCACGAATGGCTTCAGCATAGTAACAGCACAAGAAGAACCTGTCTGCACCCATCTCTGCCCTGTTTGATGGCCACAGCTACACTAGGAAACATTTCTTTCCCAGGCACAGTTATCTCAGAGGACAACCTCCAAGGAGTGCAAATTCATCTGCTACCTCTAGAGCAATGCTCTCAATTTCTGCAGTGTCTGTGAGGTAAGACAGGAGGGTTGCATGGGGCACACTTTAAAATCATTGCCACAAATACCAATTCTTGTCCCTTAAGTGACATTAAGGCAAGAGGGAAGCTTAATCCCAGCCTCTGTCTGAGCTCCAAGAAAAGACAGGGCGTTTGTTTGCAAGGAATACAATGCTGAAGTGATCCTTGAAAGAATTTCCTTATTTGTGTCCCTCTGGTCACCCACCTGAGTGGAGCAGAGAAAAAAAAACTTTCCTCAGTACTGCCATGCCACAGAGCAAATGAATCCCAGCACTTAGGATTTTCCCTGGAGGAGATTTGTGCTCTCTGTTGACTGTGATCTTAGTGACAATTCCTCTGAGCAATTTCTTTCCACACCAGTGTGGTTAACATGCATACAGACAGAGTTGGCAGGAAAGGCCATGCAGCATATTGAGATCTGATTCAGAATTATTACATTTGTAATCACAAACATTTGCTGGGATGATCAGGGCAAAAATTTATGGTGTAAAGTTCACAACTATTTACTTTCCTGCAATTGCTTTTTCAAATGAACAGCTCTCATTGTACTGTATCAGTAAACTGTGACCCAGCCTTAAACTCTCACTGAATTAGGGGTTCAACCCTTAGTAGCAGTAATTCAGAGCAGAACTTCTGCACTGTTGAACCATCAAGTAATGTTTCCTTCTCACAGCACTGAACACCAGAACAGGAAGAAAAATAAACAAAAGTCAAATGAAAATGTTTCAATGGAGACATGGGTTACAAAAGTATAAACCATGCCCAATCTGTCACCACAGAGATTGAAAAAGACATAGAATTGTCTTAATTATCTTCCACCTCTGGCAGAAAGTTTCTCTCTCCAGGAAGTATTCACTGGAAATAATAGGGGAAAAGATATCAAATTCTTGTCTTCTGATCTTTAGCTTTCTAACTTCTTCTGATCAGAGAGTGCCAGGAAGCTAGCTGTTCATTACAAACAAACATTGCAGATGAAGTGACATTTATTCACATATCATGTTCTACAAAGCAGCTACAATTATTTAGAGCACAATGAGAGATGCCATGATGCATGACATTAAAAAAAAGCCCTGCACACTTTGAAACACACCAGATCTTTGCCAAAGGAAAGAAAGAGAAATAAAACAACCCAATGAACAGAAACCCTCTCTACAGAGCTCTCAGAAACAGAAAACTCACCAACACTCCTCATAACTGCTAAAAAAACCAAAAAACAAAATAAAATTAGCAGATTGTTAGCAAATACCAAAAGCAGAAAACAAAACAAAGGATGTTTGGGGAAATAACTTCTTTGAGTTATCTTTTCAACAAGGTGGGGACATAATGCATAAACTTCTAAGCAAAAATACACAGATTGCCAGATGTCCATGTGTAGTTGTGGGGAAATGTGGATGCACCAAGCACAGTTCTGCCAATGACAGGGGAAAGAACTGAATGGTACCTATGTAAGAGTGAAACTGAGGGGATGGATCTCAGTTCTACTATACTGGTTTTTATAGGAACATAAAAGTACTTAAAAGGATAGTTATTCTTCAGATGCTGAACCTGCAGTCTTATGGACCCAGAAGGAACAGAGGAAAAGGACTGGAGAGAAATTCATCTCTCTGATCAGCTTGATTATTAGGTGAGGAGAAAAAAAAATTTACATGGGAACTTAAGATATTGCAGGATTGAAGTCCACTTCAGTAGCTAAGCTGACAGAAGTTGGTTATTTTAGAAAGCAAAGGAACAGGAAGAGTGAGCCTAGTATATCAGGGTTTCCAGGTTTACAGTCTCCTCTTAGTGCACTCAAAATCAGGAATAATGACTCTAGGTTTATTTTTGCTCCAATCTTTTTATCAGTACATGTCTGAGTGGTGTTCATAGGATGCTGCTATTCACTTCTCCACTGTCAAAATTAATTCTGTTGTTGGCAGAGCCTGTTTTCCACATCACTCCCTCCTCCCACTAGCTCCAAATCCTTCAAATGCTTTCTTTGGAAGGGCATTATCAAGGTCTCCTTTTCCCTGGCTACAGGGACTCCTTGTCCTGTTGCTTTCACTGTTCCTTAAATTCTCCATACTGCAGTAAAAATAATGCAGATTCAGAGAGGATCATCTCTTCCTTGGGAGCTGGAGTGGGTGCCATGCAAGGTCTCTCCCTTCAGCATATGCTACCTTCCCAAATTCTGCCCCTTCTTCTGCTACGTACTGTTGCACTTCCAGACAGGTGACCAGACAGCCCTGGAACACAGGACTGTAAAGGCCAAGTATCCTGCCTGTAGAGCAGAGTGAGGCCAGATTCAGAAGCCTAATCAGTGCATAAACCTTGAGGTAATGCAGAAGAGCCTCCAGCAACAGTCCCAGAAATGAAGTTCAGTTGTCAAGAAGGAATTTCCCTACCAGGCACAGCTGTCCTGTACTAAACAGAGCTCAGCAACAGCACCTCGAAGCTGTGAGAGGGGTGAAAGCCTCCTGAAAGTAATGGGCAAAGCACAACGTGGTGCAGCTGAGCAGGTTCTACAGACCCATTTTCTCATCCACAGTTAGGCAGAACCCAAACCTAACACCTAAACTGCTAAACTAAATGAACCAACAAGTACTGCAGAAAATGGAAGGCTTTACTAAAAGCCTATTAGAAATGGCCCATCAGTAAACCAACAAATATGGTAATCGAAAGGGAAAACTGTTTTCCCTCTCCTCCTCTGGAAAAGAAAAATGGAGTAATCTTCACATTGTATAGTAGAACTACTGAGTGAAGTGCAACAGAAACATAGAATGGAGTCATTGAGCATGGACAGGAGGAGAAGGCATGATCACAGCAGACACAACAACATTTCCACTTACTGTTTCTTTGCCTCTTCAAATTTATGCAGCTTTTTCCGCAAGCCACCTGACTTAAAGCCTTGGCAATGAGCTGCTGGAGCTCCTATGGTGACTATGTCGTAGTTCTGATCTGGGAGGGACAGAAAGGACTTACAAATCAAAGTTTGTCATCTTGAACATGGACAAACAATTGTGGACATTCAAAAACTACTCTGAAAGGAATTTTTGTCAAGCTTTGTGCCACTGTTTTGAAGGACATGAAAAATAGAATTGTTTGAGAAGCTCTGGAAATCCACCAAGTATTTCTGAGGGGAAAGAACAATACTTGAATGCAGGTCCTCTGTTTCCTAGTCTAGAAATCTGACAGTGAAAAAAGAAGCCTTGAACATTGGTCTTTCCATAAAACCTGCCATTACTGGAATAACCCTCACATGGATACATGAGACAAGTGTGTGTACACTGTTAGTGGGAATTACTGTTAAAAGAAGGGAAAACCTAGGTTATCTGTGAAGAAAGAAGCTTGATGTGAACAAACTGGTGTGATTTTGCATAACCACACATGATGGTTCCACAGAAAAAGTGCACAACAAGTGACAGAATCTTTCCTATACTGCTACAAAATGACTGGAAGGGACACAGCAGCTTAATCCAGTATATTCCCTAGTGTTAAAGCTGACTTATGTTACCTAGGCTTTAGTGAACTCCAGAATCTCATCACCTGTGGAATACAGACAATGCTACTTACACCACTTCTTTTGCAAAGAGATTTGGAGTCTGATGATAGAAGGTGTTACAAAGATGCCAAGTAGCACTAGTCTACAGAGCAGGACTTTGTAGAACTTGGCTATGTATTTGAGGATGGACACCAAAAAATAGAGAGAAAAGTAACAGAATAAGGTAAAGAAAGAGAGAAAGAAGCAAATACCTGATCCTCCATCATCCTGGACTCTCATTCGCTGTATATGTAAATTTGTAGGAACAAATTCCAATTTTTTATCAGCTTTCAAGCTACTGGCTTTAAAGGAAGGACCTGAGAAATGCAGGAGAAAAGCAAGCATAAAAACCTTCTGCTTATGCTCAAAGACTCAAGGAGTTTTATTTATCATTTGCTATGTGCTGGAAGTAAAGCAGAGAAAAGAAAAACAAAATCTGTTATTGTTGATAGTTGTTCTCTGCTTTCCAGATAAGAGAACTAATAAAGCAGACAAACACTCCCAGCTCATTAGCAAATGCACAGTAAGTGTTAATAAAGAAGACTAATAATAATATTTTTTACTCATCAAACCAAAGCATTCTGGGTTCCCAGTTTCAGAGAAGCCCTAACAATCCCAGTTGAGAAGTATCACATTGTTATGAGAAAGAAATCACCTTTATACTGGTGCAGGTCAGTCAGATTTTCCTGGTAGGTTAAAATAATTGTCTGGTACTGTGTGACTATCTGTCGGCGAAGGCTTTCCCAGCAAGGAGACAGCTCTCCCAGTTCTTCTAGCTCACAAACCCTACAGGGAAGGAAAAAAGGAAAAGAGAGGGGCTTAGCTCCACTGTCCACTTGGCCAAGAGGGAGTTTCACCTTGCAACACTTTAGCACCATCCTCAGCTGGCATATTCTCAACAGACTCTGGTCTAACCTACTCACTAGACTGGGAATGCTTCCAAACACATCTGGCTGCTTTTGCTACTCAGTGCCAGTCACACCACTGCTGTATTACAGCACACGTGAAGAGGTCTGAACTCACCTTGCTGCATCTTCTTCTAGAAGCAGCTTCACAAATTGCCTGGGGATGTGCAGAGACAGGATGCTCTCAGCCATCTGCTCCAAGATCCTCAGGTGGTTTCCATCGGTGGTTGGGAAGCGATACATTCGGCAAATGGCACCACCAAACACTACAGAACCAAAACCATCTCCCTTAAGCACAGGGCTTGAGTTAAAAGCCTACAAAGTCTCTCCATCTCCATGTAGAAGGCTCTGATTCACTAACATGCTGCAACAAACACTTTTCAACACCTGGTTTAACCAAGGATCTGTCTAGCTTTTCCAAGCATGGTCCTTCTGCAACAACCATTATTCCAGTGTTTGCAGGAAAAGCATCCAAATGCTTTGAAACACTAGTGGTGGTCTGGTTTGGGGTTTTGTTTTGTCTGTCTGGGGGATTTGGTTACTTGGTTTTGGGTTGGGTTTTTTGTGGTGTGGTGTTTTTTTTTTCTTTTTTACATACTGTGCATTTTCCTCTCCTGAAACCATGTGCTGCCAAACTAGCCTTTCTCAGAGAAAATACAGATCTTTATTTATTTTGATAGATATCTATCTCTATATTTTTTAAAAGCAACCACTTTTTTGTCTCCTCCTTATCCTCCCCAATGCCTAATTAGAAACAGGCCAGCAAACTGCAGGGAAGATTTTATACCACAGCCAACTTAATGACAAAAGTTTGGTTCTGCTGTTTGTACTGTACAAAATAGATGCTAAAAATCATTTGTTCTTGTATGATCCTCAAAGGGCTACTCAATCAGCAGCCTGTTCCTATTCAAATGAAACATCTGCTTAAACACCCTGGGGCCAAAGGCAGACAGCAAGAGATTAGCTTTTCCTTCTGCCTGAAGCTTCCTTGTTCCAGCCCCCAGCAGCTTACCAGATTTCAGCAGAGCATCCTTCCGTAAGGAAGCATATTTGGATCTGATTCCTAAAGATTCTGTTAAACTTTCATCAACTGGCAACACAGTCTAAACAAAACAAACAAAGCACAAACAGAAAAGAATAAAAGCTCAATGCCAAGGCAATATGCAGTGCTGACTAGCACACAGTCTTGAAAGGAATATTCAACACAACACATGCTTAAAATAAATACTTCAAATATGTTTACTGTGGACAAAAAATACTTCAGGCTGAAATAATAAATCCACTCAAATCCTTCAGTCTAAGCATTCCTATTTACTTCTACTGCACAGTTCAAAATGCTGTAAAAATGTTCACCCAGCCCTTTAACTACTTCATGTTAGCACAGCTCCAGAGTCCTTAAAGACAGTGCACCAACGTGTGGCAGCTACAGCTCTGGCTGGATACAAAGTGACACTAAACCCCTTGGTAACTGTGCTAGACAGACAGGAGTGCAATTTTCACCAGGATATTCAGAACACAAAGTTTACAGAATTAGACATATGTCTAGGCTGAGAAAGCACTATACACATCTGCTCACAGACAAGTATTTGGGGAAATCAGGGAAAAAAACCAGTAATCCAATATTCAAATAACCTGTTTAGTTTTATTAAAATCTTTTAATTCTGTAACTTCCCTGAGCAACCCCTTATAGCTTTGCTTAAAGACACTTTCAGTTACAATGTCAAGTGGAATACCACATGTTTGTGAAACTGGGTATCAATGCACCAAGCGACAGTACCACAAGCCTATTCTGCTGAAGGGTGGGAGTGCTTGAAGCTAAAGCTTCATCACTGCAAACTGAAATTCTTCCCAAGACTTGGAAGCAAATCCCAAACATGAGCACCAAGAGCTCTGCAAAATACAAACCTACTTCAACACCTCTAGGTTGCTCTTTACAGCACTGTGAAATCCTAAGTGCTAAACACCAAGGTGGACAGGAAAGCTGATTGCAGATATCAACCTAGCTTCTTCCAACACTGGCAATAAATCTGGATTTTCCTGACTTGGATACAATGCTCATACTCACCCTTCCATTAATGGTATCAGGTGACCTTGTCACTGGAGGCCTCTGGTCACTTTTCTCCTCCATTTGCCAGCCAATAACTGTAATGTTACCTACACGATCGCTTTCGGCCGACCTGCAACAAACACTCTGCCTTGAGATTTTTTTGGAGGTAGACCTGTTTATCAACAAGGGAACACTTATAAAAGGCTATCAACCTTCAAACTTAATGAACATTTCAAACAGGAAGCTTTTCAACTTCATTTTATGCGTTTTTCTAACTAGTATTCTAACATGAAAATGTTCCCCACACCCTGCAAGGATGCTCTAGAGGCCTCCTGATTGAAGGCAGCCTAAACCCATGCATGTGTTTTAATACCTCTGTAAAACCAGAAAGAGTTCCTACTTTAAAATTAGCCATTGCAGGCAAAAGCAGCTTAAACTGTGAACATTCTCAGGGAACAGATAATGGGATGTATGTACATGTGTGTGTGTGTGAGAGAGAATAAGAGAGAGAATGTCTGAACTGGAACTTTCAAACTGTCAGTTAGGAGCCTGCTACTTGCTAGCTGAAACTGGTAATATTAGTAAATATTGGTAATATTGGTAAATTTGGGGAATATGTGGACTAAACAGAAGCAGCATATCCCAATCTTCAGTCAGGCAAGGCCACCAGTTAGGAGGCTGTGTTTCTGCAGATAGTCTATTTAGATTAGGAAAACTGGGAGCTTAACCTTCCAGAAAGAAAAGCTGATGCTGAATAGAAGGATCCTGAAAAGAAGTGGACTAAGGAAGAAAAAGGTGAAGATTCAAGATGGAGGAAAGATCCCCGAGTTGGAGAAAAAGCCTGGAGATTAGGGAATTGCATGGACACAAACACCAGAGATTCCTGAGGACCTGGCTGCTATCAGCTAAGACTGCTCACTAAAGCTGAAGAGCTGCACAGCATAAACTGACAGCACTTTCTGTCCCACCTGCCCAGACCAGCAGCCGCTTCCCTGCTGCTGGGGAGGGAACCTGACACCTTATGAACACATGACTGAGGGAGGAAGGGAGTGAGAGAAGAGAATCATATGGGGTAGGAAGCTCTGCTCTTGCTGGTTTTTAAATACACACCAGTACTTAGATCTACCACGACTGGCACTTTGTCTCACCCATGACACAGTCATTTTTGACTGAGATCTTATTTTAAGAGAGAGTCTAAATGGTATTTCAAGATTGCTGTGTAGATGTAAAAACATGCTGGGTGAACTAAGACAGAAAAAATCTCTGGAACAGACAATACTTGGGAGGCAAAAGAAATAAGTATACACTGTATCTGCAAGAAAAGGTTTAAGTATTCATGCAGCATTTTTATAGACATTGCTTGGCATCCAGTTTATACATCCAAGGGGGTGACAAGGAGAAGGCACTCATGTATTCTCACAGTTTTCATTAAAAGCATGCTTTCAGGAATTAAGAATTAATTCCTGAAGGGAAAAGAATATTACAAACCTTAACGTTAAGTGCAACCTGTGATACTTCTCCTGAAGAAGTTCTTTTACAGTGAATGTCCCAGAACCCAACAAATACATCTGAAAGAAGAAATGCAATTATAATGAACATAGGTTTTGTCCACAGCACTAAAGCCCAAAATGCAATTATAATGAACAAAACCCAAATTATAATGAAAACAAAAATATAATTACATATGCCCATATATAACTGATTAAAACACACACACATCAAAAGGCTGTGCTGCCATACAGCAGGACCTGGACAGGTTGAAAGCTGAAAGCAGAGGAACCTAATGAAGTTCAACAAGGGCAAGTGCAAGTCTTGCACCTGGGAAGGAAAAACTCTATGCACCAGAACAGGTGAGGGGGTGGCCACTGGAAAGCAATTCCATGGAGAAGGACCTGGGAATCCTGGTGGACAACAAGTTAACCATGAGCCAGCTGCATGCTCTTGTGGCCCAGAAGGCCAACGGTATCCTGGGGTGCACTAAGAAGAGAGTGACCGGGAGGTTGAGGTAGGTTCTCCTCAGCCTCTACTCTGCCCTACTCAGGCCCCATCTGGAGTAATGTGTCCAGTTCTGGGCTCCCCAGTTCGATGGAGACATGGAATTACTGGAGAGAGCACAGCAGAGAGCTATACAAAGGTGATTTGGGGACTGGCAATGCTCCCCACTCTGCCGAGTCCATCTCATGGCATCTGTTGCTCCTTCCTCCACCCATCTTGCTTTCCTTAGGATCAGTACTGCTACCCTTTTGCTTTCGTCCACAAAAGCTGCTAGTTTTATCTCCTTGCCTCTCAATTCCTTGCTCCACACTGACTGGGCAGACAACAGAATAAAGAAAACTTACTGTTCCCTGAGATCTGTCTTTGACATCGTACACGGAGAGCTTGATTTGTGTCAGCTGATTGATGAGAGAGTCTTGGAAAAAGGCAATGCTGCTCAGAAAGATAGGATTACTGGTTCCCTGGAAACATAAAACCAGCAAAAATTAATGTGAGGTGACATCTGTCAGGAATGCATGCTTCCTGTGTTAGCTTCAATTTTAAATCTACTCCAGGAGTACCTCCCCACTTACCTCAATGATTTCTGTCTGTGCATGCTTTGTCCAGAAGGCCTGAGGAGGTGTAGTGACACTCACTGCTACAAAACTATTTGGTTTTCGATCTAGCGATGGAGTCAGCAGCTCGCTGCAAGCTTCAGGTATGCAACAGGTAAATACATTTCAATTCAGGATCTTTGTCACACTGCTGCAACACTCTACATTTCTATAAAGCATATTACATAGCCTGAGCAATAAAGCCATGAAGGCTCTGACATTCATTTGACCCTGATGCTATAAGGGCAGACACCACTCACCTTTGGGCACACAAACAAGAAAAGTGCAATCAGTTCCATTCGGCTCCAAGCTGCAGAGCTGTAATTTAACCTTGTTCTCTTCTAACACCAGCCTATCCACCCCCCTGGTACAGCTCATTACAACAGTGTACATGCATGGGTTTTCCTCTGGGAATCTCATGAGCATGGCTGCATTTGATTTGAAGTCATGCTCCATTAAGCCCATTATCAACCAGCATTTTGCCATGGAGAGCCAAAAGAAATGCATGAACGTGGATCAAACAGCTCTACTGTGAGAAGAGCTAGCTTGGAACTGCAAAAGGACAGCAATTTATTTCCTCTAAAATGTTACTGTGTGCTTAACTGCTGGGAAGGGACCATGGTGAGCAGGAAACAAGTACCAAAAATGTCACAGTTACATTAAACTTCAGAGCCAAATTCTATCTCTCAGAAGCTACAGGGTGGTCTGACAGCAGCTAGATGCAGACAGTTAATTCTGAAATTTACCCAGGCAAGCAAAATCTCTCAGTGTACACTAAACAGCTTTGCAGTTCTAGATAGTTTTAATTTTATCTGAAAATATTTTCAGCTCTAAGTGCTCTTTAAGATTATTACTCATCACAGAATTGCACACCTCTGAGAAATCTTTCTAATGTTTCATTTCAAACATATTGTTAAGAGCAGAACCTTCCAGGCTGCTATCAGTCTACTATTAAGCCAAGAAAACCATGCTGCAGTTCAAATTTCATGAAGAAAATATTTTTCTTCTTATTCTTCAAGTCAGGTGAGTCAACTACAAGCTTCTTGGCCAAATTTAACCATCTCAGAAACCAGGTCACTTCTGCATCTCACATTATCACTTGACAGCAAAGACCAGAAGAAAGAAGGTATCTGTAATAGTTGGTAACCCTTAGAAAATATTCTGTCCTAAAATGGTGTTTCCAGCAAATTTTCAGTCTGCTTAAAGACCTGAAGAGCTGATACACTGAGACTGAAGACAGTTTCAACTGTATCTTCACATAAGCAAAATGAACATTTTAATTAACATTCACATAGCAAACACTAAAACTTCCCTACTATAAAATGTTAAATGACAGACTTTTGGAAACATCACAAAATCAAACTGCTGGCTGCTTATCAAATGATAGTACACAGGCAGCAAGGAAACTCTACTGCATCTTCATAAAACTCACAGCAAAGTTTCAATCCCTACCACTTGAAAGGCACTTCACAAATAAAAACCTGTACACATAAATAACACTATCATCAAAATTAGCACAAAAATCACTCAGCCTACCTAAACTGAACTCTAAAATGGGCTCATCTGGATCCTGAATGTTTCCTGTAAATCAGAAAAGTGAACACAAGATTAGCCAAACACTGCTGTCACGTGAATCCTTTCCTGAACTTGCAGTCATACAGAGAAAGCAAAGAAATTCTATAGGAAAAAATAACATTTTTACTTCAATGAGCCATGACTGGTGTTCAAAACACATATTAGGTAATCTTTAGTATCTGAAACTGATTTGGAAAACCTAAAATGATCTCACGTTATAAAATATGTAAAATTATGCAAGATTAGATGGAATAGGGGAACATAAAATGCTGAATCTCAGCAGAAAACAACAGGATCTGGCTGAGCCACCATTAACTCCAAATCATTAAATCTGCTATGTCTCCTCTATGATCAGAATGGGGAGAAGCTTGAACCTACCTCTCTCACTAATCAAAGAAAGCCTCTGGAGGATACATTCCTAATTTACTCACCATAAAAGAGGAGGGAGAGAATTCTCAGCTCCCTGAACTCTCTTGAAAATCTTATACAAAGTCAAACAAGGAGGCTGCCAAGACTCTTCCTCAACCTTGACATTCTTTTGCTTTCTCCCCCCTGTTGCTTATTTTTGCCTGATACATCACTGCACAAAATCCAGTTTAATTTCTTCTTTTTCTAATCTTCCCTCTCCATTTTTAATGTTTGGTCTGTTTCAACAATGCTAAGTTTCAGTTTTTAGCATAATTCCTCCATCTCATTCCCTCCAGATAACCAAACATCTAAATCTTCAAGCAATTCAAAGAATTAAAAAAAGAAACCAACCCCAAGACTGTTAGCACAAGGTAGGTAGATTCTGAAAGGTGGAAGAGAGCAAGAGCTGCCATGCAGGTACCTACCTGCCAGAGAAAGGCCTAGCATGTCCGAGGTGACATCGATGGTGGATGCCCGCTGCACGGTGCGGGACTTGGCACCATGGCGGGGACTGGGGTCCCTTGCTGTCATTTTGTCATGAAGAACTCTTCTCTTCTTGCTGCTTGCCTTTGATGCTGTTTGTCTTGCAGAGCAGCAGAGTGCAGCAGGTTGTCTCCAATTGCTATTCCTCTAACATCACCACGCTGAGCGACAAAGAGAGCAAAAACACACCCAAAAATTGTAGGCCCCTCTCAGCTCCTCTTCTTCTGAAGAGGAGCAAACCTACTGCCATAAAATGGCCTCAGGTCATTCAAATCAAATGCAGAGCCAAGGCACAGTAACTCAATTTGCATCAACTGTACATCTGTAGCATTGTACTGCAAATTGTTCAAGCCTGTAGCACACACAAGAAAGGCTCTTCTGTCAGAGAATGGGGATTGAGACTCGTTAACAGACCAGCTGCTCTTTTCTCCTTTGTCTAAGTTATTAAACCATCCTTAATGAAGTTTCCTGGTTTTCCTAACCCCTGGGGAGCACAAGTAAATTTGTCAGATGGGGCCTCTGTCTGCAGAGGTAGGACAAGGGATAAGGACAAAGGGACAACGGCTCAGCAGAAGCCAGAACAAAAGGAAATATTGTTAGTGTTGGCACACTGTCCTTCCAGCCTCTACTGCCATGAGAAAAGGCACACTGAAAACTATAAATAAAACCTATTGGGTCAGAGCAAAGCTGAAATTCTGGGCTGATGATGGAAAGAAAAAGCAAAAGGGGATGCCTCCTGACGTGGCTCATGGCAGTGTCTGTACTCTTCCTTCACTCTACGCTTTAGTGGCCTACAGCCATCCCTGACAGTTGTTCCTCCCCTCACCATGGCTGTAAAGTGAAATGTGACAGTAGCAGAGAAGCACACAGCCTATGAACAGGTTGGCTACACTGTTAAATGTGGTGCTTTTGGCTTGGCTGACTAATTTGAATGTTCCTTCCATCAGCTACATTAGCACTGCAGTTGTGGATCTTCTCCATTCCTCTCACACATTTATGGCAAACTCCACTCACTTAGCAAGTGAGATTAGAAGTGAAATCTGATAAACCTGAAAGGTAGCAATACAGTGACTAATATCTCCACAGCAGTCCCTTATTCATTTTACAAAGCATCTGAACCATGCTGCAGAATGGGAGCATATTTTTTTTCCCTTTAGGTTGATGGACCTAACAACAGGCAAGATGCAAGCTAATTAAACAAAGCACCTAGCTTTTACTTGTGTTTTAACAGGCATTTTAAAACTGTCTGAAGTCCTCCAAAGGAACTTTCAACTTGCCTAACTTTAGTCTCTGGATTTAACTAGTCACCATCTCCCTCTGGAGGATTTCAAAAGAATCTCCACAGGGAACTCGAGCTTCTTAACTAGCACTGCTTCACTGGACATCTAAAGTTCAGATGTAAGCTGGGCACCTAAGACAACTGCATTGAACAGAAGCCCAGTCATCTACAGCAGCTTTGGAATCAGATTCTGAACAGGGAGCTCATTCCAGGGAGGAAGGAATTTGGGCTGTACCCACCAGACTGGCCAGTCTGTTGCCACTAAGTTTGCCTCAGTCATTAAACTCAGGTTTATCCAATATGTCATAAGCAATTCCAAACAGGCAAAAAAGGGAATTCTTGAGTGGAAGAAGCAGAAATTGAGAGCTCTGAACATGCCACCCCCAAAAGCTTTGAAACTCAATGACATTTTACAAAACAACACTCTGGTAATAGATATAATTTACAGTAGCCAAAACTCAAAGCAGGCAGTTTTCCAATTCATATGGAAAAGCTGAGGTTGGAAGGGGTCTCTGGAGTTCATCCAATCCAAGCCCACTCTCAAAAGCAGGGTCACCTAGAGTAAGTTGCTCAGGACAATGTTCAGTTGGTTTTGGACAAGAGATTTCTCCAGCCATAACCTCTCTTACCAGGTTATTCCAAAGGCTGAGCACTCACAGTAAAAAGCTTTTATTTTTCCTTCTTTTTAATGTTTAATGGTTAAGTGGCTAGTGAACCTCTAGTCTTCCTCAAGCAGTACTAAATGTCCTACAACTTGGTCAAATTAATCTTCCATAAAAATTCACCAGTTTCCAAGTCTTTCCATTCTCTAAATCTCTTTCCATTTCTTTCAGCAAGAGGTTTTTCCTTGGTTGGTCCTTTATGTAATGGGACATTTGATGGTTTGTAAATCCATTAAACCTAACTGCCTACTGAAAGAGAACACCTACAAAAGGTACTTCACAGATTTAGACAGGATGCCACAGCTCCTTCCCCCAAATCCTACAAATACCTTATTAAAGAACAACTAACATTCACATAGGCACAGGTCAGGCAACAATTAGGTTAAAAAGTCCAGCTGTTTTTCAGCTAGAATCTCTGTAGTTGCTGACATTAAAAAGGGTCAATTCTTGAGAAGCTACAACAGGGTCAGGTATTTTCTTTCATTTGAAACTGTTTCTAATATTAGCAATATCACTGTATTCAATGCTACTGAGTCTAATGATTTTCCCAGGCTAAGCTGTCAACTATTCATTTTGAATGGCAATATTTATTTTCTCACCTAATGACACATTTTTATTACTTAGTAATCATACTTAGAGGGCTCTTTTCCCCAGGTATGGAATTGCATATTATAACATCAGTTAAGTCCAAACCCAAAAAACCCCAAAATAATCTGTATAATCACTTAATCTTACACAGCATCAACCACAACCAGGAGGCAGGTACCATTCTCAGATTAACTGAAAATTTAACTCTGATTACTTGCTCTCAGACTGAAGTTTACTGAAAATGGAACAGAAGAGTATGATACTCTGCTGGATCTCATCCAGCAAACAGAGCAGGAGCAGACAGAAATAAGCTTCTGCTGAAAAGTACTGACTTGAAGTCAGTATGAATAGCTGTAAGAAATACCTGTTAACACATTTACTGAAAGGCTTGGTGCTGCTAGGAAACAGGAATGCATCCATGTTGACTATGAGACAGCATTTGTTACTATGCTTGCTTTTCTGCAGCTAAACTTCCAAACTGTTGGACTAGATGATCTTGAAGGTCCTTTCCAACCATAATGATTCTGTGATTCTGTGTTGCTGTTTGGAAGAGTTCTGACCACCAGTGTCAGGAGAAAGTAGAGATGTTCAAAAGCTCAGGATGGAGAGCTCTTTCTCTGCTGGGTGGAATTACTGTGCAAGGTAGGCTTCTATGAACAGCTAGCCAGAGGCATACAGAAAAAGCCAATTATTTTTAGATCTACTACAGGTTAGCTGAAAGTTTGTGTTTGCTAGTGGTCCCATCTCATTCAAGCACACTTACATTAGCAGGATATGCCTTTTAAGACCTCCCATGTATGCCATACTACAACAAAAGAGATGGAGAAGTCCCATCTGAGCTTTCTGACTGAACTGTCAACCTGAGCACTTACCCAGACTGCTTAAGAACAGAGGCATGAGCTCTTCCACACAGGGAAAGGGTTTCTCTCCCCCGACCTGAGCATGTGGCAGGCAGCTGAGCTCAGCTCGGCCCAGGCTCTCCAGACAGTCAAGGAGACACAGGCACTTCCAGAGAGTGAGTCACCATTTCTAAGGTAGGTGGGGTGAATCACTCCATGAAGACACCTCTCCCTCTCCATCTCTAACTATAGAAAGAATTTAGATGACTATCTCAGGCCTGATGCTGCAGCTGGGCAAACTGGCTCCCTCCCACAGTTGCGCTAGCTCAGGCAGGGATGACTTCCCTCTGACAGGTGCTCTGATCACTCTCTTGAACTACAACTGTTTCAACAATTACAACTGCATGATCCTGTTTGATAAAAATCAATGGAGGCAGGATTCCAACCAAATTAAAGGTAGGATTAACACACCAGGTAGTTTCCTCAGATGCTACCAAAGACTGGTACCTCTCCTGCAGCCAACAATCCCCACAGGCTGATGTAATTCATGTCCAGGAAAACCCTATCCTGAAGATGGCATGATGCATCTACACAAAGCCTTTGGCTTTACCTTTCCCTAATACTGCAGACTGACCAGAATCTTGATTACCAAGGACAAAAATTTTGTCCTGAAGTCTTCTGGTCACCTCTCTAAAGCCCTCCTGAAAATTCTGAGCAAGTGGGTGACCTTAGCAAGAACACAGAAAAGTCTTCCACAAAAAAGAGAAACTCCTGCAAGATACAATGAATGTATTTGTGCAGCATGGAAATCCCCAAATGCAACCTTGCAGTGGTTTTTAGATAAAAGGCCATTTTTGCAGCATTAAGTAGCTTGCTTTCTCTTTGCTTTCCTGTCCACCCTCTCCCACTTACAGACAAATCTCTAAGTCACAAACTTTCTTCTTGATCCTTCCCTGTTATGAACTCCAGCAAACCCAATTAATCCAAAAACCTAATTTTACTCTTTAATATATTAGAGTACTTTTAATAGAAAATTGCAATTTAGGCCACTTAGTTCTGTGTGCAAATTAAGACCATTTGTCTATATTCACAGTTGAAATAATACCAGCATTCTTAACTGAATGAAATGCTGGTTTAATTTCACAACACTTGTATTTTTTCAGGACTCCTTCAATGAGCACAGAGATATGGACACCCACAGGTGGAGGTGAGCATTTGTAGCACACAGGCTAACCATAAAAGATAAAAGCACAGCTCTGCTTCACTTTGCAGAGCAACTTTTATCAAGTGGAGCACAGCACAATGCCATGGAAAATAGTGAGTCTCACTACAGAGCAGTGAAGTCCAACCCCCTCAGCATCCTGCTGTTTACCAACAGGAGCACCCTAGGACCTTCTTGAGCCTGGGCATCACAACCAGACCTCCATATTTAATGGTTGGTGGCAACATGACAGCTAATGTGTTACCAGAGCTCACTGTTGGCCCTTGCAGCACTTTTACCCTGTAGCCCTGCTACTACCTTCTTGCCACAAGTAGTAACTGGTCATAAGCCTTGTAGGGGACTTGCAAACCCTGAGGACTTAGCCTTTTCAGGCTTGTTTGGTCTGGACTTTTCTTGGCCTGCCTGCAATTGTATTTTAGCTTGAAATTAAAACTTGCTTTAGTTTTAACACCAGTTTCTTCCAACTACCCAGATGTCTGTGGCTAGTATGTTTTTCCTTGTGTTGAGCTTTGCATGGTACCATCATTATTTTACAACTCTAACACAATGTAGTGTGGAGAAATACAGGCCTGGTATTTCAGCAGAGGCCTTGAGAAAGTGGAGACACAGGATGAAGAGGAGTACAAGCATGGGACAAAAAGAGTGTAGAGAGTTGGCCCTTGGAGACACTGTGGCTATAAACAGCTCACTCATGGTTGCTTAAAGAACTCCAGACTTGAGGCTGGACAAAACTGGTATCTAGCATGTATGAAAGGTACTATATAGAGTAAATTTGGATTTAACACAGAGCTGCAGACCCATGAAGAAAGAGCCATGTTTAAAAGCTTGTTAGCAAACATCAAAATGACCCCAAGTGGATCCCAGAGTGAAGAAGCAGCTATCAACATGAACATCCTATTTCTTCTGTCAGCATCTGCACCTGTCCTTTAGATGCTGACAACTGCTGAAACCCCTCCATACCCCTACCACCAGAATGACACCACCTTAGGACCCAGAGGAGCAGGGGAAGAGTGAGCATTACAGCAGCATAAAGAGGTAGATGATTTGTGTGTTCAATGATTTTAACTGTATTGTTATCTACTGAGAATCTCCCCTGTACAGAAGCATTCCTTTCCTGTAATTATTAGATCTGAACAAGTAATGATTCCAGGATCAGACTGTAAATACTTTAATTACAAAACCAACCCCCTGCCTTTAGATACATAGGTGTATCTTTGCACAGAAAGATGTGAGTGGAATTTAGTGTTTACTCCACTGCTTACTTGTGCCAGCAGATACTGTGGTCAGCCAGTGGTTTAGAAGAGAAACTTTTGAACAGTTGGGAACACTAACTTTACTGCTTCCACCTTTTTAAGGTCATGGAGATCTCATCTCTACAGCTTCATTTAGAGAGTTTTTGTAGACTAATGATGCAAGAAGCAGAGCTAGACATAACACTGTCAGGACAGTTTGTTATCACTGGGGTAACCTATCTGCTCCAAGCACAATCTGTTTGCTTCCACTGAAAACAGCAAGTGATCATTTGCCCTCAGTGATGTAACTGAGTCACAGGCATCAGTGCAACCTAACTTAGTCAAATAATTATGTGAAAACAGTAAATGTCATAAAACTAAGCTTTGGAACTGTTTGAAGTGAAACTAGCTAGAACAATGACAACATGAAATGGGGCATTATTAAACCCTTGCACCAACAGCTTTCAATCTTCTCTCATTTGGAAACTCCCTGAGAATTTTCCAGTGGAAGCAGCCTCTGATACCAGCCAGTTTCAAGCTGACTGCAGGCTTGCTCTCCACAGCCACTTCCCACCAGCTCATTTGCATAGCTCATGGACAATTTCAAACCACCAACTCCAACACTGTAAGAGCCAAGCAGCTATGACTGGCAAGACTATTTTGTTATTTCACATTGTTTCCATCTGCTCAGAACTACACAGATTATTCACCTGGCATTCTCATTTTTCCCTTGTTTGGTCTCAACTGAAGAGTAAATTTGTGTTTGGAAAGTGTGAGCTAAAGCCTTTTTGGGCATTTTCCAGCTCTGAAAGGGAAAGTCTAATAATAACTTATTTATCCAATTAAGAAAAAAGTCATCTTTTCAACAAAACCAAACTGTAACTGAAACTCTACATAGCAAATGGTTCCTTAGGAGTTTGACACTTATTAAGCAAATACAAACAAGCAATTTTCTAACCCAAATAAAAGTGGGTTAAAGAAAGATGAGAGTCTGGCACTACCTAGGGGGAGTGAGGCCAGGGACCACTGGTTGAAATGCAAGAGACTGGCACCCAGTCCAAGCCCTGGGGATCTTTCAATGCTGAAGCAATGACAGTGTCAAACCTCTGAGAAAACTCATGCTTCTAAGGGATGATGCAGAAACAGAGGTGTTACTGTGCATTCAGCAAGCACTTTGCTGTTGAACAGCTCTGTGGCAAGCCAGACCCAGGGTTTAAGGAGAACTCCAGACACAATGAGCTACCAAATCCCATCCTCAGCTTAGCTATGGAATCATCCAAGTGCTTGCCAACCTCAGCTATGCAGCCTTGGTTCACAATAGACTGTGAAAGCCACAAAAATACTGTTCTCTACACTTCTGCTGCACTACAAGTGTTTGTGATCTAAGCCCCACAAGTAGCCAAGCCAATCTGAGTGACTGGGACTGTGAACTCCACTGGTACAAATGAATCCAGAGCAGGTGAGAAGGTATAGAAGTTTGACTCTACAGTCAAGGAGAAGATGCAAAAGTTAACATATTTATTAACATTTCTGTTTCCAAAATATGACCATTAGATAAACAGACACTTTTGCTTGCAGTTAAACAGTTGTAAAAGCAAACATCATGGCACTGCAGCTCTATCTGCCTTCTATAACTGTAGATAAAATCACCTTGCCTGGGAGTGGACAGTGGTGGCATTCAAAGGCTACTGCTAAAACACATCCTATTTTCCTTCCCAGTAACACCCACAGGTTACTCCTGCATAAGTGAGAATGGACTTTGCAAACTCCTAGCCAAATGGCTTTCCCTAATGCAATCTGTCATATCATAAGAGGACTCTAACCTCTCAAGATTAGAAATCAGACTGCAGGAGTCAATAGTGAGAGACATCCTACAAGTTTCTCCTCAGTTCTGGGAAGCTGTGCCCATGTGCTGATTGCTGTGTCTGCTTTTCAGGCACCTCTACAACCATCATCTTCTCAGCTCCCAGATTCAGATTTTCCTTTTTGATCACTACTATGGAAACTGACTTCAGCATAGAAGATATCTTACTCCTTTTGTGCTGTATGATTTCAAAGCCAAAACATGAAGTTACAATATGCCAGTGCTGTCTCTGGAGAGATGAGTGCAGCTGGACATAGAAGGGATCTTTCCTATTCTGTGAGGCTCCTATTTAGCATCCTGATTTTGTCTAGGCTAATGAAAGATGGTTTTGTAACAGATGCCAAATACTTACTGGTACTTACTGGTGCTCCTGGGGAAGGGGAAGAAGGACAGTTTTTAAACAAGACTCAGAAGAGCAGCTCCAGATGATTGGAGCTGTGCTGGGAAATTACAAGCTGCTTTTACTTTAAGACTTGAAGCAAAATCCTGAGAAACTTTTTGTCTGTGCTTGCCTTTTCCCTTCACTGCATAGCAAGGTAGCCAAGCTCTCCATTAGAGACAGTCTGGGGAACCAACAAGTGCATTTCTCCAGAAAGTTGAATAATAATCATCAACAAATAGAAATGGTAAATTATAGTCACTTCAGACCACCCATAGCAATGCTCTGCTTTGTCCCTGGGGATCCACAGCCACTGCTCACTTCATACCACCCACAGCAATGCTCTCTTGTCCCTGGGGACCCACAACCACTGCTCTCCAAGTCACTTTTGCTCCCAGCTGTGTCTTCTTAAACAAAAAAACACCAAACCTACCCTCGAGGACTTTTTCTTTCCCTTCTTCCTCCTGCACCAAATACTATCTGAAAACACTGCTCTCCCAACTTCTCAAACAAATAAAACATTGTGTGGCAGGGTTCTTTGACTTTATTACTTAACTCACCAAATCAAATGGGTTAACACATATAACCCATTGTTTGTCTGAGGAGAAAATGTACCAGCAGGCACCACACAAAACAAAGCTGATTTGTCACACTTATGAATCCAAAGCAGAAAAGGCTTTTCTTCCTGTTACAGCATATGGATTTCAAAGCTGACTGATAGAGAAATATCAGAAAATATTCAGGTTTTGTCATTCAGAAATGAAATGCTACCTTTCAAGCTATCACTAAGTCCATATATGCCTGAAATGTTTACAGAATGGTCAGGATTTCTCTTCAACAGCCATTTAAGCATAAAGAACTCACCCTTCAACTAGCAGTCATCTGACAGAGTGCATTAGTTCACCTAGAATATTTTGTATTATCTTCTACCTTATTGTTCAAGAGATTACAAATCCACCAGAACTCCAATTTCTCTTTTTACTTAGCTCCTACTTACACAACCTAAGAACTGTAAGACAACAACAAACAAAAGCAGTGATCATTTTTTCTTCCACTAACAATGAAACCCTAACAATCAGTTATACTGATAAAACTGCAATCCTATGCCAGGCTTAAACCTCCACAGACTGTCATGTGAAAACACCCAGAGCTCCTCTGCTAAAGTGTTCAAAAAACATCACCATAAATTCCAGAGAACCAGACTATAAACTATTTATATAGACACAGATAATTAGAAAGCAAGAAACTCCTCTGCCAGTAACAGCAGCTAGAAGGAGGATTACATTAACAATCAGCTTTTGCTGCAGAACATGGTACTGAGCCAAACTGAATGGAGTCTGTTTATCATCTTTTCTCTGTTCCCATTACCAACAGATTATTAACATGATATTCCAAGGACTATTTAGACATGCTTTCAATTTGGTTTTTTACCAGTCTTCTTTCCTAATGCTGTTAATTTATTTCTGTAAGCAAAGTATTTCCCCCCTCCCCTCTTCCTAAAGGTCATGTTTTCTTCTTAGTAAAAATCATAGACTTCCTATACTAACCTGGGCTCATGCATTAAAAGAAACAGAATGCAGGCAGTCCCAGCTAGTTAAGGAATAAAGGTGTTGAAAATATATCAGAAGTGTTTTCCTCATTTCTGTGGCAGCTTAGCCAGAGAGAAAATCTCTCCTCTCTCTAGACTGAAAGACAAGATCCTTCTCCCACACCTTAAAACACAATGATGACCTTTAGAAAGGAAAAAAAATCTCACAGTGGCTGCTTTCCCTCCCACCACCCATAAAAATCACAGTTAGTGCCCTGGTTCAAATAGGTTAGATTCTAAATACTTTGGCACATTCTAGTTTTGTTTTGTTATAGCATACAATGTATCCAAACAGAAAACATACTATTAAAGGTATCACAACAGAAAGATCCAAAGAAGGTAATTCTTTCTGACCTCTAAACAGGATTAAATTTGCATTCATCCACCCCCCTGCCAAAGAGAACTGTGATGGGAAGGAAAGGTTTTTGCTCAAAATTCCTCTATTTCTTTTCCTTCCTCAACAGGAATGGGAGATGTCCTTTCCCTGAAGCTCAGAGGTGGGAGTCCCTCAGACTCAGTCATCTTTTCTCCTCCAGAAAAACCTTAAAGTGATGTTCTTCCCGTTTTTCTATGCAACCTTACAAGTGACAGCCATACAGGCCTGAGATGCTCCAAGTGCTGCCTCTCAGGAAGAGGCTCAGAGAGATTTTCAGATTAAAAGCCCAGTTTACCAGGCAGAAAACACATGGTGCTAAATAAACCCCAGAATACAGAGAAAAGGCCAAATCTAAACTAGGACAGACACTAAATCTAAGGGAGCTGAACATGACTCTAAACAGCAATAAAACTGAAAAAGCACTCACACATTTTCACTCTTATCTCCTCAGTCCTCTCTCCTTGCCATCCCTCCTCTTGGAGTGTCACTCAAAGCCCTGTCTCCAGCAGAACACTCCTCTTCCCAACTATTGACAATTCAGTCCATAGACAGTGGGTTTCTTTACTGGGGCAATTCTCCAAGCAAGGACTGTGAGATCACCACACAATTGTTCTTACCACAGAGCAGTAACAACTTAGTACCACTATGTAATGATTACTCAGGAAGCAGAAAAAACCCCACAGAGAAGCCATACTATTCTCTCCTGATATTCTTCTAAGCACTTAAAAACCTCAGAAACACAGGCTAAGCACTTAGTAATACACAAATAACGAGAGAACTAAACATAGTGCTGCCAGAAGTACATTAAAGAGGTTTCTAGCTGTGGTGTTTTCCTCCTGCTATTTTGCAGGTAATTCTGCTAAAGAACAATCTGATCAATGTCTTCACAGCTGACAAAGCTACTTAGAGCAACTTGGGATTTGCAGCAGAGCAGAAAGCATCCTACTCACCCTTGCTTAAAGAATTCAGCTCCTTTATGAACCTGGTGTTGGGACCAAGCAGCATCTAGGCAAAGGGCAGCTCTTCCCCAGTATACAGGAACAAATGGAAGCACTTGTCAAAGGAAAGAGGTATCTGGGGCAAGGGCTGTCACTGCCTGCAAGTTCTGCACCCAGAATTTGTCTCTACAGGCACATCAGGGATCTTCCAACCACAATTTTCACTTCAGAGCAAGCTTTGCTCTCACTGGTCATGAGTTTGCTGCACAGCACTCTGGTTCTGAACATATCTTTGTCAGAGGCTAAACTTCAGATGTCTTCGTCCAGCCCTTGGGCAGTGCAGGGACAGCAGACAGCAAGCATCACACTGGACAGGAGTGACCAAAAACCACAAGCTGCCAAACAGCCCAAGTCCAAAAAACACAAGCAATCATTGCCCTTCACAAACCTTCCAGCTCTTCCTAAAGTACCCCAGGCATTCTCCTACTGACTCCTGTCTTACATGATGGGAGAATCACTGGGTTTTTATGGTGGTTAAACACTTTCTCCATATGCTAGCTACACACACAAACTCCAGCCACTAGGAAGTGCCAGATATTCAGTTCACATCACCTCTAAATCACATGCCTGGACGTTTCTGTATCATAACCTTCCTCCAACACCACACTGTCACATGGAGACTTTCCTAAATCCTCTGATGGTCTAGAGACATCCTGCTTGGTAGCTTTCACCTAGCTGCTATCAGGCACTCTCCCATGGCCCCAGCAGGTACATGTCCCATTTTACTACTCTTGCTGACAGCCAACACAGCTGCTTCAGACTCCTCTTGAAACATCAACCCTTTGTACATTGCAAAAACTCTTGCACTCCTATTCCAGCCCAGGTCCCAGCCCTGCTGTATGCAGCTGAGTTGCCCTCAATTGGAAATCCCTCTTCTGACACTTCTCTGGATCCCATCCCTCACTTTCATGATGGTATCAAATTGACAGACTAGAGGCAAACTTACCCTCACATAGGCCTTTCTCCTTCAAAGTCTTCCATTGTTGAACCCCCTGTTCATAGGAAAAGTTGCTGCATTACTTCCTAAGCTGAGGCTGTAGCACCATCCAATTTCAGGGATTCAGCAGAGATGCCAGAGGCAGGTGCTGGGGCTCTGTTAACAGTCAAGAGAGAAAGGCAGGAGTTGGATGCCTAATTAAAAATGTGCCTCTTTCCACTGATAATAAGATCTTAGACTGCTAATTTTGACAGCAAGGTTGAACTCAGCAAGTGAATTCCTGCCAGCCTCTGGCCTGACACTTTGCTGTGTTGAATTCCATCCCTTTAACATAAACAAAAACAAAAAACCCCCCCAACCCCCAAAACTCCAAACCAATCAAAGAAAATCTACCTCCTGTTGTTTCCCTTTGGGTCAGTTCTTTGCATGAGCATGCAGTTCTTGCACTAACCTACTCTTCCTTCACCTTGAACTGCAATTTTGATGCAGCTCCATGTTAAATGGCTCAGTGGAATCCAGAGAGACCAGCTCTAGCACAGTTTTTCTTTTTCTAGAAAATCTACTTTCTTACTAAAAGAAGCTACTAGGTCAGCCTGACATGACCTATCTTAGCAAAATGGATCATGTTTCATCCTCCTTCCACAGAACTCCTGTCTCTTTAATTATTCATTTCTTCAAAATATGTTCTAAGATTATTAAGGTCAAATTAAGAAGCCTGAAGTTGCCTAGATCATATTTTCCATTTCCTTAGAGATATATATATAACATTCAACAGTATCAACTGATAAAAATCCTCTAAAAAAGATATCTTAGTAACAGATCTTTTAATTACATGTTAAAAAAAGGGCAGCTTTTAGAAATCCCCAATACAGCAAAGTAAAATGTCACCCTGACAGCCAGAAAGATACAAAAGCTAGATGATGCTTCTGAGATGAGAAAAAGCTATGTGAAATGATGAGTAAAATGCCTGAGGCTTCCTGAAAGCTCCTGAGACCCCCAAATCACAAGATATACAGCAAGACATGGCCCTTGTTTAAGTTGGTATGGGAAATCCCAGTGCCACCCTGAGCTACTTCTGGGATCTGTTACACAAGCCTCTCTTAGAGCTCCACAGTTCCTTGCACTTCCACCAGGCAGTACAATTTCTTACAGTCACAAACTGCTGAGCATGTTCACCTGGACCTTCTCGTTTCTTGGGTCACTCAAGCATGCTACATCTGGAGAAAGGTTTTGTGCTGAGGTATGAATTTCCTGATTACATGTTTAGGTTTCTGAGAAGCACAGACAGCCTGTCCAGCTCAAGAAAGCTGCTCAACACAATGTAAGAACCTTGCTGCTTTTTTTTTCCCCTTTCTTGTTGTTTTAGCACTTTTGTAGCTCCAGCAGCTTGCCACACACAGGCAAAAAGTTTGCAAAAAATACCTAAAAGCACATGAAACATTCCCTTAACCTTGCAATTTTAAGTTTCTTTTTGATCCAAATTGGCATTTCTATGCCTTGAGCTGAAAGCTATCACCTTGTGAAAAGGTAATACTTGTGGATGTTGCTTCCTTCAAGTCTGGCCTGAATCTTAAGACCTTTACTTATTGATTCATTCTTCAAACAGTATAAGTCTGAATTGTACATCCTGGTGCTTTAGATGTAGGTTTGTGGCTGTTTTTACATGTCACCTGGTGTCCAAGGCAGCCAGATAAGATTCCTTCTGAGTATCTTCTACCTTGGCTCTGTCTAAATGAACACTTCTGGGGCACCTCAGTAAGCTGTGGTTCAGCAAGGCAATTCAGCATAGGGGCAGCACATAAGCAGATGCCTAACTATAAGCTTCAGTACTACCCAAATTAGTAGAAAAGATTTCTCCTGATGTAGACTTGAAGACTGACTTGACTTCCTGGGACACCTCAGGTCACTGCCAACTGCTCATGACTTCACCAAGGGCTGCAGCTGCTCAGTGTCTACAAAGGACATAGGTACTGGAAAATCTGCCCTCTGGTATTTCAAGGCCATCTCTGTCCTCCTCAAAATTAGGAAAAAACAGGCACTAAAGCTAAAAAAGTATTTACATACTTCAATATTTATTCTACAGAGACCAGCATGCTAGCAATACCCCAGCCTGAGGCATGCTGCTACTTTTATTTCACTTAGCCCTGGAGACCACACAGGCTGTTGGCAAGTGTTTGTGCTGCACAGTCCAGACCTTCTGATGTGTGGACATCTGGACTTGAGGATTCACATGGTCACTTCCCATCTTATCTGCCTAGCTCTATGGAAAATACCCCTGGGAGCAGGAAATGCTCCATATGCAAAGTTTCCAAGAATGAAAGCAGTATGAGAAGGTTGGTTTAGATGGTTCAGATCAAGTGTTAATCCTGAAAACAGTTATTCCTGAAACCCTCATGATTCTGTGGCAGTTCATCTATGTAGCTCCCAAGGAAAATGCTGACTGTTAACAATTAGGTACTGGCTAATTTAAACACTGGAATAGCTGTATAAATAAAATGCAAACACAGTAAAGCAAGTATGTTACTGAATTGACTGTAAGCTTGGAGAGGATAAGATGCCAAACACTTCAAATGCCTTGTTGTAAAAGTAGCATTTAATTCTAGAAAACCATTGATTTCTTCTTGTGCTTGCACTGAACATAATGTGGGTTAAATACTTGTAGAAAGAGACAGAAGTAATCATAGTAAAGTAACAAAGTAGTAAGCCACAGATCACTGCAGTCTCCAGACACTTCAAACATCTGAAACTCTGCTGCCTCCTTCTCCCTTACTCTGTGCCTTCTACAGCTGTTCTCATTAGCTAAGTGTCCTCATGTCCTCTTGCCCTTCTTTCTGCCTCTCTCCCTGCATTCAGGCACTACTCATTTAAGATACTCAGTCATCTCTGTCTTCACTGCTGAAGTCATGGTTAACTGCAGACTACAACCAGCAGAGTCAGAAACCCACCTAATGGAACACAGAACACTATTGCAAGGCCAAGTGCCTCACATTATGCAACAACTGCACATGTAGTTATTGCAATTACACATCCCAGGCTGCCATGGTGCTTGACCTAGCACTAACAAGAGGCTGATGAACATGATGGTCTAAGAAAACAGGATCACTGCACATTTAACACAGCAGTGCATTCACACATGGCCTGCTCTGCTTTACAAACTGGCAAGAAGGGAAAAAGCAAGAGGGGAAGGAACAAACCAGCCACTGCTGCTTTTGTGTCAAACTGTACAGGCAGAGAGCAAACTTGCAGTGAAAGCTACCAACAACAATCATAAAGCAGCTTGCTTACTTCTCCTTAGTCAGTCACTCATGCAGTTTGTCCACTCATCATCTCCACCAGTACTGTTGCTTTAGCAGGGCTTGTCTTCTGGAGATGTCACTCAGAGAACTGACTGCAGGGAAAGCAGGGACTGCTACTTTAAAAAGTGCCATTGGAGATAAACTATTTTACACACACACATTAAGGAGCCTCAAACAAACAACCTAGGTGGAATTTTATATATGCAACACTGAGTTTGACTTGCAGGGAAGCCACTAAAGCCCCATCAGCTGAAAGAAAATGTGCACCAAAATACCAACCAAACAGGAAAAGAAAAGTGGGTGGCATTCTCTTTCCTTTTTTTCTTTCCTATTTTCTCTCCAGACCTAATCTAACACAAAGCTTCCAATGAGAGGTGGGATCTATCCATACAGAGTAGATTGCACAGCCCTGGCCATATTTGAGAAACACTTAATTAGGATGATATACTGTCCCTGCAGGGGAGCCTCAAATGCTGGGGTTTAACTCTATTGTCATGGATTTCTTTGAAAATGCAGAGATAGGCCCCCCAGGGGAGAAGACATAGCTGTCCTGGGGAAGAACAACAGCTCTTCTTTAATTTCTTCAGCAAAAAGCAGCAGTGAATTGGATGGAGATGCAGGGCTGCCCCAGGGATATCTTCTCCAATGCAGACAATGGTTAACAGAGAAAAAGAAAGATGATATGAATGACTAGTATTACTGCAATTCCTTTTAAGTCACAGTAAAACTAGTTACAGGGTCTGGTAATGCTAATTTGCTGCTGGCAACTTCATTCCTGCCTTCTTGGGATTGAGAAAGATGATTCCCAAGTTATTCTTCACTGAACAGTTCCAGATGGTAAAAGGAAAAAATTACACATAAAGGCCTGGGGCATCCCACTGTGCACTGTCTGCATTCTGCCCCAGGTAAATAAGCCAGGCCATGGCATCCACTGCTTGCTTTAAATGCCAGATGTAGGCACAACCCTGGCAGCACACCTCTCTAGACCTTTCAGTAATTGATTTCAGTAATCTGCATTAAGACACACATCTGATACAAGAAAAGCAATGCTCTATGACAGAGTGCATTTGCTGGTTGTCTGCTTCATCTTACCAATGAGCTTTTAATCCCTTAGCAGAAAGCTGGGGAAAAACATCCCTGAGAAGTCACTACTGTTCCTCACTGACTCTACTCCAACATTCATTTGTTGCTGAGCTTTGTAAAAGCACAGTGAGGGCACTAGAGCAGGAATGAGAGGAGTGAGGGTTGCTTCTCAGTTTCTGCACATGATTACTCACACAATTTAAGCATCCCATGTGACCAGGAGCATCACATCTGACCAAGAGCACCATGTTTCACCTCTTGCTGCCTCCTATTCCCAGGCCAACATAATACCCTGCTCTACCAGAAGACTTATTTGATTGGTGTCTGCTTCCTGCTGCATTGTGGTTAAGACCATAACCCACATATATTCAGCATGTGTGTCCCAACTTCTCTTACTCTCTAAAATCCCAGAAGCCAGGTGCCCTGGCCCACAGGAAGCAAGAGATGTCCTATTACTGACCTCTGCTTGGAAATGAGTGGGGAAGTCTTCTCACAAGAATCTTTTGCTACCAGGAACCCCCACCAGCACACACATTCACCTCCTGGGGCTTAGTTAGCAGTAGTTTCAGAGATGAATAAATCACACTATCACTAGCTAATGACCTGCCTCAGCTTCTGTGGAAAACACACCCAATAACAACAGAAAACCTCTGGCCACAGTAGGAAACATGCCACTGATAAGGAGAACATAAGATCTTGGCAGCACTTCATTACTTTTGAGGCTAAAGCTCATTTTGCTTTATCTGCCTCCAATTTATTTAATCTTTGAACATTTGAATTCCCTGTCCACAGACTATCACACATTAGAGTAGCAATCACTAAAACATTACCTTACTCAGTCTTCCACAGACAAAATTTGGCATGTGCATCCAGTTGTTATAACAAAACCTGAAAGACACAAAAAGGACAAAATATTTCTGACTGAAGGGATCCAAAGAAATAGGCTGGAAAAAGGAATAAATAGCCTAGCATAGGGGAAAAGCAACAAATATAGGAACCATTAAAAAAAAAAAAATCACTAAAAACTTGTAAAAAATATAGAGAGTTAACATTTGAAACAGAATCTGGACTGTGGATTAGTTCTGAGGAAAGAGAACATAAGAATAAAGCCAAAAGAACTTTCAGAATCAGGTATTACTACTGTAACATTTCACACCTAAGGACTGTGAGGTACATCTCCCTTCCAGTATGTTAATGAAAAAATAATGCATTGAACTAAAAACACTATCAAGTCTGCAATAGACTCAATGCAGTAACAGTGGAAGAAGCTCAAAGTAGATACTTTGTGTCACCAGCAACAACTGAGCTCTCCCAGCACAGTTTCTCAACCTGGTTACCTTGTCCTGTCTGCTTATTGCAGCTGCAGTCAGTGTTGGAGTCACTTCCCAAGAGGATGCTCCACAAAAAAAAAAAAAAAAAAATGCTAACAATTGAACCCAGTCCCCTAGGCAATTTTGACTTCCTGAAGGTCCAGCCTGAATTCAGATGCCACTGGCAGAGAGATGCAAGAGTTTCATTTCCTGTTGCCAACACCCACAGCTCTGCTGTTTGACAAGGAACAAAGTGTCCTTGGCCACACTAACACCACTCACCACACCGAGGCAACAGGCATCTTAATGGGGCTTTTTCCCTGCAGGAACTATAATCAAGACATTTCCTATCACTTTATATCCCACAAATCAGTAAGGCCAGGATCTTTATCCAAGTCCATCATCAGACAGATACACAATCCCCATGGCAGGAAAGCAAGGCAACTAGAGCTGAGGGTTAACTTTAACCTGAGAAAGCCACATGCTTCCTAGGCTCCCCCTGTAGCCAGCCCAATCCAGTATCTAAATGGCTTAATCCACCATTAATTCTTCCACTCTAAAAGCAGGGCAGGTACTGTAAAAGCTCCTAGACATCATGAAAACTACTCATAAAGCAAACCACAGCCACTCACAGTCACAAAGCCAAAGGCTGACACGTTATAACCCTGTAATACACTGCAGCACCACTCGCCTTCAGGACATCTCAGCTAAATGCTTAAACCTGGAAGTTATGATGAAGAAATGAAAATGGCAGAGATGATAAAGGGATCTAAAAATCCTGTTTACAATAATATGACCAAAAAAATGACTAGCTCTGTGGCCACAGGCAAACTCCTTTCATCTCTGTGGCTGAGCTCATGTATCTGTAAAAGAGAGAAAATATGACCAAGTAACTACATCAAGTTTCTCTGCTGAGAAGCTATAGTTGTGCCAGAAAATCTCACCCTGTAATTCTTGGACAGGCAAAAAGAGCAAACCAGAACAGTTTGCAAAGGGTAGAATTTAAACCAAAGCACTCAGAACCAAGCTGATAAGGACAACATTTGCTGTTTATGCAGGCAAATTTGAGGAGCAGGAACCTCTGCAGAAGACAAGCAGCAGAGGGTGAACCACAAGACAGCAGAGCTGCAAAGAAGCTGTCAGACCCAATGCAGCTCAGAAGACATTTCCTGTAAACATATTTTAAAGGCTCAAGCCTCCAATGATTAGCCTACAAACCCAGGCAACACATTTTTTCATCTAGGTCAAGATAGTTGTGACCCTTGCTATAAACCTCCAGCAGACAGAAGGTACAATATACTGAGTGTCCTGTGCTGTCATCTTCTCCTGTGCCTTGTGGCTCTTTAAACTCTTTTACAAACTGTCTGTAGTTTCCTGAAGCCTTCCCTCCTATTCCCTATTTGAAAGGGCAGTCTCCAGGATTTTAAAGAACATAATTTCTCTTCATTTTGAGCAAAGGATTATTGTGATCCCTGTGACAACTCTTTCTGCAGTACTAACTTACACATGATGCCACCCCATTCTCTGGAAATACGTCTTACAGCAAGAGAGGAAACTTGCCTTGCTTTGATCTGACTTGCCCAAAATGATTTTGGATGTGCTTGCATCATGTTTGCAACCTGCACTTTCACAACATGAAAGTTTCAGCTATTTTCAGCTCCTGGTTGGGAAGAACTAAAACACACATCTATGGCTGTATCTGTATCCCTGGTTGCAGCAGTGCTTTAGCATTCCTAATGCCAGGCTGTGTTCCTGAATGTATCACAGCAACTTGCTGGGCAAAAACTGAGCCACAATTTACCTTGCTCTGCACCTGATTTCCATGGAAAGAAAAATCACAGGACATGCCAATACCTGCCCAGGCTGAGCAAAACTGGAGCCAGAACTCACAGCATGCCCTGACATTAGGTCTGATCCTCTGTCACATATGCACCCCCACAAGGCAGTCTGGCTAAACAGTGATGTCCTGCAAAATGGGAAGTGAGGAAAAGAAGATTACCCAACCCAGACTCGAGATCAAGCTGGTTTGCAGGAGTGGATCCTGTATTTCCCAGTGTATGTTAACATTAAAGAGAAGCCCTGCTTTGCTATTACAAGCATGATCAATCCAACCACTTACTACATGCTTATGCAGCAGACATGAGGTGTACAAAGAACACCCAAGACCATGGTGACTCAGTTTGAACAGCTCTGTAATATTGCTGACAGTAAATGGATGGTGTCCAATACCTAAAATATTCTGTTACTGTCACAGTAAGACACATTTTTCTTAGCTACCAAATGCCCACATGCCTGTCTCTTTTTTTTTTAAACACAGGAGGGCCATGCTTCAGGCTAAATAATATTCCACTGTAAAAAACACAACCCATCCAAGTAATAATGGGTGGAAATTATCTTCATGCAGTGTACGCAATGATGACTGTCTAAGGGAGTTCACTTCTACACAGATTTCTGAGATGTCATTAGCATTCTGATGGGTTTTCCTTCTAAGGTAATCTGCTGCACTGACCTTGTCACACAGACATACTTGATGGACCCTCAAATGCCACTTGAGAGCTGATGCAAATTGGAACATGGGGTACTCCAGCCATGAAAGGTGCAGCATGACATGGGGGAGATCTAGTCTGTGTTATTAATTTTGGCATATAAAAAGTCACATGTTTACTGTGAAGCCATTTCCTTGGGCAACAGAAGTATGAATTGTAGAGAAATAGGAGAAGAAAGAGAAAGTTGTAGGGAGGCTGGGAAAGCTGAAGGGAAGTTGGGAAAGATGTCATGTTCTCAAAAACGGAATCTTGCAAAATATTACCCACTCCATCAACTACCACAGCCTCCCAAATGCCTGTTTGCCACCTCCCTTCTTTCTCTTAGAAGCCTTTTAGAGGTTTGCAAATATAAGTGACAAGTAAGCACTGTGCTAGGAAGGAATGACTCTTCCCTTTTCTCCTGGATGTCTTCTTCAGGATAGGAGAGGGTATCAAATCTTCACACAAATTGAGTCAAATTACCAGGGAGTTCTTGTCTGCTACTTATTGCAAATATAACATCAGCTAAGCAGATCTTCATTAGTAAGTGCTCTGCTCTCCAGTTGTTTTTCTGCTAAATTTGATGTAAAACTGGTATTTAAAGAGACAATTGTTCTGTGTGCCAAATTGTTTCTAGCCCTCTATAAAACCTTGCTAGTGGTCCCTTGTGACATGTTTTGATTTTCCATGAAACTAAAGGCTGTGGGGATGTTTACATGGCTGAAATATAAATCCCCCTAATGAGCACAGAAAAGAATGTTCAGTTCTTCCCGAGCTGTTAGGAAATAAATACTTGCATCCCACAAAAAAGGCAAAGCATTTACAAGGTAGTCAAAATTCAGACATCATGGGTGTTAAAGCCAAGCTCCTCCCTTCCTCAGTTCACACACACACAGAGGCAGCCTCCCCTCACTTGCAAGCACAAAAGCAGATGCTTCCTTCAAACGCTCCCTGTGCAAATGGAAGTTGATCTTTTCAGCTAGGTTCCCTCTCTCTCACTGCCCTCTGTACCCTGCAGGTGCTCAGCCCTTTCGAGTACCCCCATGCACTGAAATGACATGCTATCTCAAAGGGATCCTGTGAAAGAGCTCTTCTTCAAGGGCAAAAGCAAAACACTCCAACTGCCCCATGCAAACTGTCACCACCTCCCTCTGTGGGACAAAGGAGCTGGCAGAAATGGGGCTTTCAGCACAAGGGTAGAAGAAGAGGAGTGGATAGCAGGAGTCAGGAAGACTGTTGCTGCCTTGGCCTTTCACCCACAAGCATCTCTGTCCTTCCCAATCCAGCCTGCCCCATGGCAGCAAAGCCACATCTCACTCTGCCCATGCAGGCCCACAGGAGCTGACTGCTGGGTGGCATTTGCAGTTTGATTACAGAGGAGCCCTTGGCTAACTGATTCAGTCTCTCTCAGACCATATGAGTCAAAAGGGCAATAATATTCATCTGTATTCAATTGCAAAAGATGCTGGTAAAAGGGAGGCAGCAATAAATGATGTCATTTCACCAGACAGCAATACATGTGACAAACTGAGGCTGTGGCACAGGAGGCAATTTTGATTGTATTGCACACTAAGCCCTCCAGCCATGGCTTTGTGGAGGTCAACAAAATAAGCCTCTTGAGCACCTCTTGCAATGGTAGTGGTGGTTTCACTCCAGGGCCCATAAGTCTGCATCCTGGGAGCATGGATTAAACACTGTCAAACTCAATTCCCTTCAATTCAACTCCGATTTCTTATATTAATCTCTAACACTGGCAGTACTTGAAGTGGCTACTTCCACTCCCCACGTATTTTAGTCACAAGTGCTACAGATAAACTGATTGTACAAACTCTTTGTGAAAGTCCAGTAAAGATGGCAAAGCCCTGTTGGGTCTCTCATATGAACCTCTGGAAGACACCATACTGCCTCAAGACAAACTTAGGACTAAAACTTCATTTCATTTCCTTTTACCCAGTAACAAGCAATAGCTAGGTGTTGGGAAAAAGCAAATGACAAGACAGTATGAATGCATCCTCATGCTACCTTATAAATTCTAAAAGCAGCCCATCTGCAAACATAAGCACTCTCAACTCACTTTCTGATACAAGATCACAAGCAACTTCTCTGAAATTCATAAACTGAGATCAAACTTGTCCTGGTTCCCTTCTGTTATTCCCCATTTGAACTGTAGACTTCAGAGAAGGGCAGCCAAGAAGAATCTCCTCTACTTCCCAATTAGTCTTTCTTTCCAAAGTCCATTTTCTGGGCTAATCTAAGCAAGTCTGCTTCACTGCATATGGACCAGCAAAGGAACAGTCATTATTATCCCATGCACCTCTCTTCTGTGTAAAATGACTGTCCTGTAGAAGCATCACTGGTTTAAATGTCATGTTCTCACCAGTGAGTCTACACAGTTATGGGCCAATAATCAGAACTCTTTCTTATGTAGGGAAACCCACAAAGACTGCATTCTTCCTGTTACTCACCGCCTCCTGTTTACCAAAATACAATTGAAAGTCATACACTTATCTTGGGAACAGAGAATAATTTAATGAACTTTTTCCAGGCACTGACATTTGAGAGAGAGTCCATAACAAAAAGACCTCAGTCTAGCCAGCTCAGCTGCATGCATTTTTGTCATGTATTCAAAGCCACAATGCTAATATTTAGTGATAGTAATACACAATACAAATCCTTCATACTAACATGTAGAGCCCCAAAGAGCTCTTCTTGCAAGCTTTCCCCAAAACAAGATGACACTTTCAGCATGGTATTGGTTTTTTTCTCATCCTTTTATTTGCATTTCTAGAATCACCACTTTATCATGCTAGTCCATATGTCCTGAGGAGGAGCCCTCCCAATTGCTCCACAGAAATAACACCAATGCCAGGAAAAAGACATCTTTTGCTTTCAAGTCAGACCATCACTGTCTATTTCTGAAACAAGACAAAAGAAATCTCTTATTGCAGGAATCTGGTGCTTCAGATACACAGGAAACTCAAAGTTTTTGGCTTTTTTAGTGCAATCTAGAACAACCTAGAACACTGTAGTGTTGTCTTTTTTAACTAAGCTTTGTGGCCCAATAACCTGCAGCAATGGCCCTGGTCTGTGACTCACCTCTGCCTGCAGCAGCTCTGCCATCTGGCACTAGCAAGTATTTATCTAAAAAGTAAATCTGAATTAAGGATCAGGAACCCACTGCTTTTAAACTGTTTCACCTGAACACAGAAGGTCAATACACAGGCATGTGGGACATCAAACCTCCCAAGTCCCTTCTGTTTATTTAAGCTTGCACAGCAGCCTCAGAGCTGCTCTGCTGCTTTAAAAGATGAAGAATCAAACAATCAGAAACTGAGCTAATCCCAGATTTCTGTGTCCCTATAAAATACAGGGAGAATTCAGCACAGAAATAACATCCCTGAATAATCCAGGCCATAATCTTATTTAAGCAGAGCCAAATGAACTATACTCATCCTTATGCTGGCTCTGACTTCAGGACAGGGCAGGGGGACTAGAGTCATGAAAGATTAGCCAGGTGGAAACTCAGAGCCTGAAGGCAAAGGAAAGGATCATTATTGCTATACCCAGAGTACAGGCTGCACCTTTCACTATGGAAACTAACATATGCTCAAGAATACACAAAGGTTTCAAGAGACAACAACTGAGACTGTGACTTTTTCTGTGTGATACAAAACCTCCCCCAATGCAATGACGTGGGAGCTCCTTCTAACAGTTTTATGCCTTCCAGGGCACACAGGATGTGTTCACCAGCTCCCTGCTTCAACTGCTGCAGGACACAGTATGAACAAAGATTGAACCGTTCTTTTCTCCTCCTTTACAAAACCAGGCAACCAACCTAATCCAAACAAGATGATTTATTTAGAAAACAGGAGAAAGAACAAAGCAGATGCCTTCTAGATGCATATACATATACAAATAAAAGGGCCCTGAAACAACTGATATCATTCTAAAAATGACACAATTAAAAACTCAAGCTCTTCCCCTCCCTCCTTTTCAAATTTAGATTTGAAACCAGAACTGCTGTGCTGTTCTGTGACACAAGGCTGTACTACACAAACACCAGCACACTGCTGCTTTTGCATACACTGCAGAGCCTCTTTCAGAAAGCCTAATGTCAAACAGCAAAGCATCTTAGAAAACGTGGCTATTTTTTGGGGGGGTGGAGGGGAATAAATCATTATTTGGTGCATGGCCTATCTTCCACTCTGTGTAAAACTCAGCATCTGATGCAGCAGTGCCCTAGTTTGGGTTGATCATTAGGTAAAACTGTAATACAATTAGAAAATCACCCATATTAAAGATGATTCATGTCAATACACTTCAATAAGAAGCCTGGATTTCCCCTAGGAAATAAATCAGCCATTTATCAAGGCTAGCTGTAAATCATTCCTAACATAAGCTTATGTATAAAATACCAGAGTGAGTGTTTCTTCCCACTGAAGGTCTCAGAGCTTTAAGAATTTTGAAGAAATTCTTTCTCTCTCTGCCCCTCATTTCTCCCACTTACTACCCACAGTGACAGTTGTGTTTCCTGCAGAGTCATTTCCCTCTGCCAGGGCAGGGAGAGGTAGAACACAGCTTGCACAAGGACAATGCCACTGCCCATTTCAAACTTCTGCTCAAGGACTAGGGAAATAGATGTGAGAGCTCAGAGCTAATCCAGCAGCATTGCTTGCCAAGTGCCAGGAAGGCAGAAAAGGGCTCAGAATTACACAGCTGGGGTATGGCCACAATGGAAGCCACAGAAAAAAGCAGCAGGTTTTATGAAGAAAGAAAGAAATAGCAGGACAACTGAAGACCTCAGCTGTCATTCATGACACAAGTGGAACAGGAGCAAAAAGGAAGAGCTGAATTACATGAGCTTTGGGGCTTTGCACCACTCCTTGGTGGAAAACTTACCAAGCAGAGAAAAATCAGTAAACAGGTTACAGTAGAGCAACTTAAGTGAGGATTGAAACATGGGCTTAAATTTCAGCAGGAAGTCCACAAAAGCTTCAGCAAGGGCAGAGATAACAAAAGATGGTTCTGGGGCAATGCAGAAATGAGAAAACCAGCCATGCAAGCACTGGCAATATCCTGGAGGACAGGAACAGGAGGGGAGAAGAGTGAGCTGGGATATTCTGCTTGGGGTCACTGGATATAACTTTTACTACAGAAAAAGAAGGCCAAGGAGATGATGAAACACTTCAAGTCCTGCCAAAAGTACAGGTGAAATGGTCCCACAAGCTTCACTCACCTGTTGCCTTTACAGCCTGAGGCAAAGTCAACTTAAAGCAGCACAATAAAAACTAACTTGCAGAGTGCCTAGAGGGCAGACTTTGACAAGAACTGTCATCCTCCTTACACAATCCCTGCACAAGAGGATCCAATGCAGCTGCTTCCTTTGCACTTAACACAAAGTTAGGATCACTTCCCTGCACAAATCTCTCCTGCCTTGGTTATCTACATTTTAGTTGTAGCTTGTCAATATATCCTAAAGGAGGCATATAACAATCAAGATCCTATCACAACAACCACTAAATCTGGTTTAGTTCTTCCCAGGAGCTTTTCAACTCACCTCAAGCAAACTCTCTAACTACCTTCTGAGGCTTTTTGTTCTTTTTCAGCTGCTGCTCTTCTTCACTTGGTGGCATTACAGTGGCAGACAGAGGGGCATAGCAGGCAGCAGACAAGGAGATGGATCTGGAGTTCTCTCTGGTGGACAGCACTGGCACTAAGAGCTTATGGGCAAGGAGGATGGAGAGGCTGTCTTCAGGGTTGTGGTGATTCAGGGGGTATCATACTGGTTTTTAGATGTTTTAAGCCTGCTCTTGATATTTCTCTTCAAAATGTTAACTGTAAATTATTTACCTGCTCTTACAATGCATTCATAAAGAAATTAAGTAAGCTCAATTGAAGATAATTGAGTTTTAGCATAATAAATTATTTGTTCTAGTTTGACAGGACAGAATGCATACCCTAAAAGCATACATACTTAAAGGTAAAGATGAAGGCAAACAGTTCTGACACACAGTCTCAGGAAACAATAATTCAGATGCAGATCAGTGGAAAAAATAAGACTGTAAAGACTGTTTTATTAGGATTTGTTTGGATCTGGGAGAGGAAGGGAAGACTGCCACGTGCCAGAACTTTGTTAGTGAGCAGTCCTAAAATCACCCCTCACACTGTTTAAGCAAGCTTGCATTTACAAAGCTGTGACATGATAAATATCAGAAACAGAAATCATTAACATTAGTCCATGAGTGACACTGTTTAAACAGCTTTTTCATGCTGTAGTTTAAGTTGGATATCACATGAAGTGTAAAGATACTACAGAAGCACTCACAAACCTTACTTTCCATTTTACTAAGACATCTTGTTTAAAAGAGGAAGTAACACCAAATCTAGTTAATTCACAGCAATGGAAACATTGCATTAGGGAATGCTATGAATTAGCAAACAGAATAAGAAGCTAAGGTATGCTCTTATTTTTAAGTGACCTTACTACAGCATCATATTTCTCTGACAGAACAGAGTGGTTATTTCTCTGCAAATTCTACAAGGAAATGAGTGGTAGTTTCAAATAGTTGAAAGTAAGCTAGTAAATGATTGGGTTTTTGAAAATATCCTCATTCTCACATTCTGAAAAGAATACAGAGAAGTGACCAAGTTCCCATGCTGCTGAGAGCAGCTGCCAACCTCACTGTAAAAGGAGACTGCCTTGCAAATCTAAAATAAATGGGGAGTTAAAAAAAACCCCAAAAAACAAAAAAGAAATTAAAACAAAGTCCTTACTGTAATTCAAAACCAGAGTCCCTAGCTTAGGAAATCCATGTGGGGAGTACAGCAAAGGCTCAAGATTCAGTGAATTCCATATGAGGATAATCTGCAATATCAGTCTAGACTACATTAAAATGATAGCACCAGAGTGAATAAAAGCCACTAAAGTAACCAGTTCTACACACTCTGCATGTGTCAACACTAATTAGAATATGCCTCACTTTCTGCATATAACGACTGTCAGAACAAGATATAGAGATAGAGATATAGAGATATAGAGATATAGAGAGAGAGAGAGAGAGAGATGAGCTGTTAGTGGCACTCTAATAAAACTACCTTATTATCTGGAAGTATCATTAACAGTATGTGCAGAAACTGTTTACATCCAGCCACTGCACGGATCACTGTGTGCACACAGCCCCAGCCTGAGTGCTGAAGGCAGAACACCACTGTGATTCTGAAGGTAAACAATCACTTTGCTATTTCTACTGCCACTGAGTTTTCATTCTATCAACACAGAAATTCAGCAGTCAGTAAATTTAGCTTCAAGCAAGAATTACAGAGCTGCAGCACTCTCCAAACAACAGAGGGCTGCTAAAAATTAGTTTTCCTTGCCCTGGCAGCTAGCATCCCTGTTTCTTCGAAAGAGGTCTCTTGTCTTTAACATGGCTGCCATGCCTTACATAACAGCAAGGAACGAGAAGAGAGTTATTCTGTTTCCTAGGACATGCTCTTCCCATGCCCATATGATTCTCCATCTGCCACCGCAAACAGAAACAAAGCTTTGCAGTAACACAGCTCCAAAGATCAGCGTCCTCCGAGAATAAGCAGCAGCATCAGCAAGAGACTCAGCCTTCAGAAGCTCTACATTCCCTTTCATGTCCTTTCTCCAGTAAATAACAGACCTTCTTACCTTCAGGAAACAATGACAGCAGGAATGGTGCTCAGCAGAGCCTCCTCTGTTTCATCTGCGCTCGATCTGGGTGCAACCGCTCGCTGCAGCAGGTAATCAATAATCTAACCTGCCTCTTCTGTTGCCAGAGCTGCTCCATCTGAACACTAGCTAACGTGAACGCTGTCAGGGTGAGTCAGAGCAGTGACTCAGAGCAGATGCAGAGCTGCAGGAGGAGTTGGGAGTTTCAGAGCTTCCTCTGGCTCGCTCCCTGTCGCACAGGCACGCGCGCACTCGCTGCCCATGGGTGCCTGCAGACTGCCCCAGCTGCTTCTTTCAGCCACATGTTGGACTTCATCTTCTACATAATCTGGTTTGTTTTTCTCCAGGATGGCAATTCTGGTTTTTTGTTAGGTTTTTTTGGGGTGTTGGTTTTGTTGGTTTCCTTCACTGTAAATATATTTATCTTGAATGCAAAAGCTTGGTCTGTGAGCCAGGTCAATACTGTGGTATGGCAGGTGATGTGGTACTGTGAGATACCTGTGGGCTCATGCCTCCCATCAAGACTAAGGGAAGAACTCAAATACCCCAGGAAATAAGCTACAACAAAAAGTATTCAGTTAGGGAAATATTCATTTATTCATGACAAGTTCACAGCATAGTGTCTCTGATTACATTAAGTACTCTGGGGAGGACAAATTTGGTCTCAAAGGTAGTGAGATAAAAGAACTGGAGGAAGGACTAAGGGATGCACGTGAGCAGAAATCCTATGGGAAAAGAGCACAGCTACAAGATGGATAGGAGCAGCACATTTAGGTTCAGAGTTGAATTCTGGCAGACTTCCCCACCACAGACAAAGCAGCAATTTGATCACCTGCTTATTTTCCAAGCCTTCCAGACTCCCCACCACATACAACTCAGAACAGGCATCATGAAGCTGAAGTTAGACACTTAATGCTAGACAGCATTGAGAGGCAGTGCTATCCTGATTACACTTTATTTCTGAAAGGCATGTTACACTAAGCAGATGCAGCGTTGAGCAAATCCAGCCTTCCAAACAGGCAGATGATGCTCTCTACTACTGAGTCAGCAGGTCAACCATATGGAAACTAATCATGGTGGGATGCATCAAGAGAGTATTGTCAAAAGAAGCTGCTGGCCCAAGGAACATTGCCATTAGAACATGTAGACCTGCTTAACAGCCATTCATATAAACATCCCAGATAGTCTGGAAAAAGACACTTGGTTTATGTCAAAGCATTTACAGCAGAACATCTTTCCTCATACTTAGCAAATGTCCAGCTGGCTATCACCCAGATAAACAGATTTGTGTTGAGATTTCTCATGGAAAAGCTAGTATCAAAACATGACTTTGATGGTTCTGTGGGTTTTGTCTTTTTAAAGAAGGTTGTCTTCTGCAAAGTCTAACCAAATGAAAGGTATGGCCACCCATCCTTGGGCATGGCACTACTCAGTACTGTATCTGCTTCTCATGAACACTGTTGAACAAACTTTGTACTATTGATGGTGAATGTTTGCTCTCTCCATGATCTCAAAGCAATCAAGAACACTGCCTTGGCAGGGATCAAGAGTTGAGAAGGAATCAAGCTGAGCAAAACAATCCTTGCACTGCAGCCATGGAGGTAACATAAACAAGGGGGATAAAGAATAGCTGGTGTCTACGAAGAATGAACTAAAGTCTTCTCACTAAACCCACTAGTATTCTAGCTATCACTTGAAAAAATCTTCTGTTGAACCTCATCCTTTCAACCAGTTTACTAATGACAGTGAATCTCTACTCCTGTCAAGTTTTCCAGGTTTTATTTCTTGCCTTAAATAGCTGAAAAGGCAAAACAATGCTAAAATCCACAGCACGCCTGGGAAAAATAACAAAACAAAAAAACCCCAATACAGCAATAAAAAAAATCCAAACCATCTATCAAAATAAAAAAAGCAAGCTGCAGGAAAATTAAAACTCCTGCTGGGAAAGGCATCACCACCAGAACCTTCATCCTTTATGGACAATGAACAGAAGAAGCCACACATGAAAGCAGAGCTCTTTAGTGACTAAGTACAGAAAGAGCGAAGAGGATGTACTTGTTCAGCACATTTACACCAAGGCTTCTGAAGATAACAGGACACACGATAGCAGCTGAACATTTTACCATCACAACACCATCCACCAATGTCCCAGCAGCATCTTAAAACTCATCTCTCCAAGCATTTAGCAAAGTAACCCACAGAAAGCTGTGGGGAAACCATTTGCACCACAGCACATAAGAAGCTCTCTTCACTGAGATCACCTCCTTAAGTTACTGCTAGAGCTATGACCCAAGGAAAATGTATTTTTTATTTCTCTCCTAATAACCCAAAGCTAAATATCCTGCACTGGAAAGAGACTAGCAAGTCACAAGGTGTCTGTAACATACTGCATGCAGATCTCAGAGGGAAGTACTTCTGCACATTTAGTGAAAATACACAAGATGACCCAAATTCCCATTTCCTCTTTATGGTCTGTTCTCAGCTGATAAGCAAGAAACTCTGAGAGACTAAGATCAGAAAAATCAGCCAAAACAAGACAAACAGACCTCATAGCTACAAAGACAGACTAACCAGATAAGAGCCTAGTTTACAGACACTGCAGTGGCTCTGGTGGATACAGACACAGATAGATTTGATGCATGTGAAGCCTTGCTTGGATAAGGAGGACTACCCAGATTGCACTTGATGTCAGCACAGCATCAGCTGATCTTTTGGCAGCTGCTCTGCTCATATCTACCCACTTCTGTTCTCCCTCTCTCTTTAATGCTAACATCTGCTCATGTTTTTGCCTTGACAGAAAAGGTCAGCAAGACCCTAATGACATATTAAACCTGATAATCAAGTGATGCACCATTTGCAATTACTGTGTGCCCCATCTCATTCCCCTTACATTCCAAGCTCTGCTTTTCCTAAAACAACTATTCAGGGCAAGTGCAGAAGCATCTGAAATCTCAAAACCTTATGTACATGCTGTAGAGATCACTTTGGATAACAGAGAAAGCTTGTCAGGAAACACCTGCTCTCTTCAGGCTTCTAAGAATATTCAAATTACCAACACAGACACAACTTTCTGATTCCAAATAATCTCTGTTTCTCTAGAATGCACAGCTACCTCTGTTTCAAACCAGCATGCCCCATTTTCAGCACTCATATGCTAGCTTCAACTGAATAACTATCTGTGAACCCTAACAAAAGAGACATCCACACCCAGGCATAATTTCATTTTGAGGGAAGCACACATTACTGCATGACTTGAACATCCTGGATTCTTGCACTGTCTAACAAAATGCTTTCCCATTCTGGTGAGAACTGTCTAGACACATCCATTCTGCTCATCCAGTACACTCTAGAGAATATTTTGTGAATGAAGTTTTCCCTTTTGTCTTTGCAGGACTTGTAGATGTCAGGCTGGTCTTGATGACCTGTGACTGGTAGGTTCTTCAAATGCCTCAGAAAGAACAATTGTCACTGCTGGAGAATGCCAATGCCAAGACTGTTTTCTCAGTACCATCATTTGTACTCAGTAAACTACCAAACCCCAGTAAAACTGAATGTAAAGCTGGACAATTTTGATGACTGCTCTGCAACATTTCTTATAAATTTGACTTCATCTGCATGAAGAAAAAGCAAGACCTCTGTGTTTGCACAACTGATTTCTAATGCTTTTTCTTGTCTTCTCAGCCCCTCTGTACTCATCTGCAAGATAACCAGCTCTTTTAACTTTTAACATGGAAATCATCTTCTGAAATGTTCCTCATTAGGAAGGTCATGAAAAGGAGCTCCCTACCTAGACACATTTAGGGATTCTCCTACACATTCTCTCATTCCAATTCTTGGCATTCTTGTCCTTGCCATGCAAAAAAGTCCTGTAATACACTACTTCTGGAAAAGCCAAGAAGGTCCTCAAGTCTATGCTGACCAATAAAAGAGCTAATAAAAATAAAACCCATGGCTAAACCAGTTTTCTTCTTTCTCTCTCAAAATTCTTTATTTCTTCTTCCAAAATAAGTTATGTAACAATCCAATCAGAAAGAGCAATCTGCAAGCTTACAAATTTGAAGTTAGGATGTGTGAATCCACCCCTTTACCTGTGGTGTGCTGTAAATTATTCCCCAGACAGATGTCACCAAATACCAAGGGAACCCCTCACAGATACTGTACATGTTGGATTGTGACTCAGAATTCAGAGCAGTGGGAGCCCTTGGTGGAAAAGCTTATTAAAAGTGTTGATGATGGAAGTGTTCCTTTCACAGTTCATCTAAATTTTGACATTCAGAACTTAATTAATTGACTTCAGATCATCTGGGATTTTCCCTAAAATGAGGCCAAGGGAAAAGTCCACAAAAAGTAGCACCCCTGTTTTTGAGGTCCTTTGGGGGCATGACACTGGGTTTGTGTTTTGTTTTCCAAATGAAAAACTAAAGCAGATTAAGAGTTTGAGGCTCAGAGGCACAAGTTTCTAGGGCCCACCTCAACTCAGCTTGTAACCATTTCATTCATTACTTGCCTGACATTACCCAAAGTCTTGGGAACTGAGGCTTAAGCTCTGATTAGTTCATTAAACTTTGGATAAGCTTTCTTTCAATGTATTATTAAGTAACTCTGGGATAATGCTTCATTTTGGAAGGAAGATATCTATTTATCCCCCATTCAGATCTTGTGAGGTTGATTCTAATCAATGTAGAACAGTTTAAAGAACTATTTAATAAATGAGAGTCACATTCCTAGAAAGATGCACTCCAAAATGCATTCACTTTTGCAAGCTGAGGATTCCAAACACTCATAAGATCATTTTAGACAGAAAGAAGACACAATGAAAGGAGCTGGCTATAAATACAAGATCAGCAAGATCTGTAGTATAAAAATACTTTATTGAGTCCTGTAGTCCAAAATAGCATTAATTGTCTGTTCAATGTCTCTTTGGAAAAACAATTCTAATAACCCTCCATGAAGAGGCCTTCTGAAACCAAATACAGTACAGTCATCTTTGCTGAATTTATCAAGATTGAAGGGAGACAGCAAACTGAGCACAGAGAAAGAAGACAGAGCCTTTCTCTGTTCTTCAACACAATCAGAGTAAGAAATTCTCTCTGCAACACAAAGAATAGTCCTGTATAGCCTCAGAACCACTCACTTTGCTTGAGAACCATTGACCTATCTCCAGCTTGGTTAACTACTGCACACTACTGGTTCAGTGAGGAAATCTCAAGGATGGGCAAATACCAACATGGAGCTGCAGTGAGTTGCCTTGAGCCAGGCACAGTATGGAAACTGTATGATCCACACCCATCCCTATGGAAGGACTCTGAAAATATACAGACTGGGAGTGAGTTAACACCTGTAGTTAAGATGGAAAAGGAAACAAAACATTCATTTTAAAGAAAGACAAGTAAAAGCTATCCTGACATTAAACCAGTTTCAAAAGTATGGGTGTTTTCCTTTTTTACAGTGCATCTAAAAAAGGGTAAGATGCAAACAGTACCTCTTAGTGTTTCTAAATAACCTGCCTTTTTTAGGCATTCCTGTAACAGGCTGAAACCACACAAATACTGGCCAAACACTACTTTCTAAAGGACTTGATGTTTTGTCATCTAAGGGAGCTTAAAGTTTACTTTTATAAACTATAATTTAGATAGAAGCTAATCACCACAAGCCTTTTTTTGTACAAAAATGGTCCACATTTCTTCTACACTTTTCTCCTAGTCTCTCCTCCCCCAAAATAATAAAACATATTATAGAGCTTTGCCTGAGCCTTTTTACAAATAGTAACTTTGCATGAAATTGGTAGCAATTATAGCTTACATAAGAGAGTAAGAAGGAAATTTTTTAACCCACATAAAAAGCCTTCCACAGAAAAGCACCATATTTTTGTTATCTTACCTGTGATCTTTTGGTTGGCTTGTTTTTAAGAGAAGCCTTTTCAGCTTTATCACTGTTCTATAGCAGTATGGGCTAAAACCCTGTAATTCAGGTACTAAAAGAGAAAATATGTAGCCTGTAGAGCTAAGTTTTCCATTGAAGAATCTCCCATTGGTGGGAGGGAAGAAGAGTGAGAGCTTCAAAAACTGCATTAAAGAAACAAATCCATTGTTTCCTCCTACAGCTGCAGGAATAAAGGAATCTTTAAAACCAGAAAAAGTCATGGCTTAAAATTCTGTAAAGCCTCTGCTCTCTTTAATAGGTTGCAAATGACAACAATCCATGCATACCCCTTTTGTACAGCATGGAGACTGAAGAGACTACATTGACAGGAACCTCCAGAAGAGTCAGAAAATGTACTAAATTCCAAGTTCTGAACTAAATTCTCTTTCTCAGAGACAAGACAGGCAGAGTGCACTGAACTATGGCACCTAAACTAAGCAGGAGTTAAGTTGCTCTCTTAGCAGGCCAGGAATTACCTCTCTGAAGGGACTCACTTCCCTCTAAAGGTGCAGAGGGGATGAAGTCTGCTGGTGCTAACATGCCTCCATCAGACCTACCAACAGATCAGCAGAAGATCCACAGAAATGCTGCAGCAGACTGTCCAGTAAAAGCAGAGCTCAAAATAGAACATAGATGGGAAGAATTTGGCAAGGCATGAGATGTTTTTAGAAGGTGACAGACAGAGGAAATGTCAGAGCTGGGGAATCAAGACTCTCAGCAAGGCAAAAATCAATGTTACCACTGAGAGGATATGAGTTCCAGTGAATATACCAACATGAGCATAACTTCTACCTGTCTGCTGTCAATCCCTGCATTGGGGCCACAACAGCTGAGACAAGTTTGCATTTGGAGACATGAGCAAGTGAAGAACTCCTAACACTGCAGCTTGGTCTTTACATGAAAATGCACTTTATAATTGAAACAGGCATATAAAGACTCTCTTGGGGTGTATCAGACTAGGGCCCAGGCAAAGAAATATGCTCTCTTTTTTTACAGTCCAGCAAGCACATGAAAGTAAAGCTTAGTTCAGGGCAGTAACATTGCAGTACTAACCTGTGTATGGGGCAGAGTGAATTGCAGCTTAATTCTTTCTAAACTCTGTGATGCCTTTTAAGAGACTAAGGTAAGGGACTGATCAAGAACAGTACATGCCAAAGAGCAGACACAATTAGCACTTTTCTATCCAACCCAAATACTATTCTATAAGAACAATACTTTTAAAAGAGTTTCACTTTTGGTTGGCTGTGTGTTTTGGTTTTATAGGAATACTGGTTAGAATCAAACCAACATAACACAACCTTAAGACAGATGAAAAGCACTGATGCAAAAGGCAAATGCCATTCTTTGGCTCAGAAGACCTGTCTGTCACAATCAAATAATCTACATTTATGGCTCTAAAGATAAAAGCCCAGGATCAAAGTACTGAACTTTAACAAGTTCTAACACATCAGCTGAACCACAGAAAACACAAAGCAAAGTCACTTAGCTTCACCTCACTCCACTGTGAACTACACAGATAAATAACCTTACATCTGCAGCAAGCTGAGAACATGCCTGCGTAAGATTCCTCCTATATGCTGGCCCAATAAACATCAGCAACAGGATAAGGAGTCTGGTCCTCAAGTTACTAATATGAATAGTCAAAAATCAGCCTAAAAACATATTTGATAAGCTGGACTGTTTGCAGATCAAGGGCTGCTGAAGCTATGAAGGAAGAACACCTTCTCACCTATCAGACCATCCCTATGAGAGACTGTTGCAAGGTGAATATGAATGTAACAGTAAGACATGCAAAGAAGTCAGTCAAGAGATAGGTCAGTCAAGGATAAAAACCATGGCTGACTGCTTAGGAAAATTATGTTTTTCACTTCCACTAATCCACTACTAACATTAGGATCACTAAATGATCCAGGTGACACCTAGGGCTGTCATCTATAAATAAGGCAGACATTTCCCAGTAGTTCTGCAGACATATCAGTCATTCTTTGGGCTTCTCAAGTGCTTATATTAAGTAAACTTCCCATGCTAAACTTTAGAAGATACTCTAATAAAAACCCAGAGTACTGTCTCTACTGGCACACTCCAAGGGTCAGATGTTCATTGTGTATTTTTGTTAGATTGCATGGTTTCAGAAGCAGAAATGCAAGGTCTGTGACTTAATGCAAGAAGGTGGCCCCTTCCTGTACAGCAGATGACATCTGCCTCCACCTAAAACTACAGCAAGTGGTGATCATGAGACCTTCAGGTTTGGTTGCCTGTAACCATGAGCAGTACACAAACCACAGGAGGATGTCAGTTAATGAACTTGCAGCAAAATAAAACAATTGCCAGGAAGACAAAAGGATGAGGCTGGTTTAAATAACAGTACTCCTTCCTTCCTGCATTACTTACATTTTCTCCTGCCACAAAAATTTACAGATGCTTTTTTCATCTCCAGTCTCTAAGCTTTTCACAGAAGTAGAGGTTTGATCCAACACCCACTGATGTCAGAAGAGACAAATCAGACCATAAAAAGGAAAATATCCAGGCTGTAAAAGGTCTGTTCTGACCAATTTAATGTTTGCCTTTTGCAGGTTTTAATGACACCAGGAAGAGCAGAGAGCAAAGACTCCCTGAGCTGGAGGCTTGGCAGGTCTCAGCAAAGTTGAGGATGGGTTTTGTGTAGCTTTCATTCTCTGTGTACTTACACCACAAACTCCATTCACACACTGTGACCTATTTATGCTCCTGCAACAAAACACAACTTGAAATTCTTCTTTAAAAAAAAGGAAAAATAATATTAATTAAAAAATAATGAGAAAACATTACATCTCTACATCCTAGCTTCTGTTACCTACAAAAGTCGCTAGTGGATTGTCCCTGCTTGCCTGAATACATGTCCTGGACAGTCAGAAGGCCAAATTCAGGAGCAAGTTTGGATATGGAGTTTGCATGCATATGTAAGTTTGGATATTTGTAAATGTTTCTCACTCTCAGATCTGCACAGACACCTATTTCTGAGCAGAAAACCATCTAGAAGTGTCTTCAGGGGTTTTTTTTCTCTCTGTGCTCTTAATCATAAAAAAAAGAAAAAGCAGCACCCAAAAAACCCAACAAAATAGGTTGATAGAACTTTGTCTCACATAAATCTGTCATTATTAGGTCAAATTCAAAGAAGAAAACTGCCAACAGGTCAAAAAAACTCATAATATTTTGACTGGCCTTTTCATTGTTTTTGGAGAGCTCCTGAATAACACCACATCACACATGAGGCAGCTACCAACTGTTTTCTGTTTCACTGCTATTAAAAACCAATTTCAAGGGTAGCAACAATTCTGTCCAGTAAATAAATTATCATAGTAATTCACCATCATGAGTTGTCCCCCTTTTTACACTTCACTTTCCTTGAGTGGTAAGAGAACACTCTAATTTCTCAGGCACTAAGAAAGTTCCCTGTCATATGGCACAGAACAGAACACACACTTTTGCCAAAGCAAGATCATTATTGATCACACTGTAACAATCAGCAACTGCCATAGACCTCCTATCCTTCTGTAAAACCAAACATGCTCAAAACACACCTATCAACTTCAGGACCTCAGCCTCATTCAACTATCCAAAAAGAGACTAAAAAAGCACCTGCTACAACAATCTAAGAACCCCCTAGCCCATAGCAGCACAGGTTCACACACTTTGGCTGCACATGTTAAGAACCAGCCCTAAAGGAACTGCTGAGCACTCAGCCCAGTCCCACAGTGCTCTCCTGGTGAGGCTGACAAGTCTCCTTTTGGCCCAGCCTGGGCTCTGCCCACCCAAACCCACTCACTCTTGCTATCAGCAATCACTTTAGACAAAGCCAGAGGCAGTAAAGAAGAGCCTGTAGATTCTAATACACCTGATGATTTCTACCAAAAAAAATTAAATAATAATGAACAAAACCACCCCCAAACCTAAAAGGACTACTAGGGTGTTTGTGCTTCTACTTTTTCTTAGGATATTCTAAAAGGAGTGGAACTTTCACCAGTCAACAGCCACATGTAGCCTTTTATGTCACCCTTCTATGAGCCATGTCACATTGTTCCCTCATGATGCAAGCAGCCAAAAATAGATGTGGGAAGCCAAAAATATTAAATGAGTTTTGAGGGATTTGTTTTCTTTACTTAAAAAGGAAAGGAGGATGAAAGAAATATAAATATAAAAATATATATATATATAAAACCCACACAGTATAACACCTTTAATTACATTTAGAATTGTCTGGGGGGAAAAAAAAAAAGAGAATGATCTGAACAAATTTAGCCTCTGAAAAAGTAAAGCCTCTTATATCCCTTACAATCTGAGTACATGTCCACAAGTACAGAATTTTTTCCATGCAAATGTTTTCAAATAGGATTACACACTGCACATTTCACTTTCCTGTTTCTTGTTGGGTGAGCAGGAAAACACTGCTTGAAAAGCAGAAGTATTCAACCCAAGCAGAAGACAAGTGCTTCATGTTCTTCAACCAAAGCTCTTGGTCTGAATAGAGGAAAAAGTTTCATCACTTTGCTCAATTAAGCCTGTACATTTAAGAAATATTTCTGGACAGGAGCTTTGAAAATTATCTTTTTAATGTTTGTATGAAACCAAGGTGATCTAAACAAAGAGGCCTTTTCCTCTCTGGAAGCATCTCTGTTCATTAACAACAGGCCTTGCAGTTCAAGACCTTCAGCATGAAGCAAAATATGCTGCTGTTGCTCAAACTTTACAGACTACTTGTTTAAGACTTAATTCCTCTGAGCTGTCAAAAGACAATCCTTCAGCCATTCTAACCTGCAACCCTAAAGCCAAGATATTCACAAACAGCTTTGCACACGAAGAGAAGAGACCTGGATCCCATCAGAGCTGCCACAACAGCCTTTTGCCACAGACAGTTACACAGCTAAGTCACAGCAATGTCCCCAAGATACTCATTATGGAGACAACTCGAACCCTTGCAGAGGAGCAGTTTTATTTTGCTTTAGTATCAAACACCTCAGTGCCCTTGCCCTTCCCCTCCTATTCTCAGCAAAGGAAGGACAGGGCAGACAAAGTCCCCAGTATTTAACCTACAACTAAACCATATGTGCGCACACAAGCCAGGCCCACATGCTTCCTTCCTGCCACACAGGTTGCCTTCTTCAGCTGGTGTCAGCAGGACCTTGTGCAGCTTCCACCTCACCAGGATGTTGGGCTAAGCCACATTTCTCCACTCAGCTCTTAGTTCCACAACTCAGAGGTGATGCAACAACAGAAAACCAGCACCTGTACCAAGTTATAAACTGCCTTCAGCAGAGAGCATGGCATTCAAGGTCCCAGCTGCAACATGAGAAGCTCCTTCACAAACATGCCCAACAACCTGAAAATGGCTCTACCTAAGCTGTAGCATAGCAGATCCCCTTTTGCCCTGCACTGGCCTATTTGTGTCTGTTAGATGTATCTTTTACAACCAGGTCTAGACAATTACTGCTAATGACTCAGTGAAGCACCACTCCTAAGCTGGGCTTTATGCCATCATTTTTCAGTCAAGACTGATTAAAGAGATTTGGCAAATACTGCAAACATAACTCAGCATCTCTGGCACTGTTTAGAAAACTGTGATCACAGCTTCACATGTATTAAGACTGGTGGCCATCTGCAAAATTTCATGCTGATGCATTCAAAGAACATACAGAGTCAGCCATTGAAACTGTGGGTGAAAGTCTGGGGGGAAACCAAAGAAGATAAGGTTCAGCAGAGAATGATTAAGCAAATGCCCTGTTCTAGTGAAGCCAACACTCCAGCATTACAAATAAACACTGTGCAATGCTGTTTCAGGTGTTGCACATACATTTTAAAAACAAAAATGTCAATACTAACAAACTGTATTAAAAATATAGCCAACTGATTATGCTACATCATCACACCTTAAACCAGGAATTATTCAAATGTGTTATCAAGCAGCAACAAAATGCTTCTCCCCCACACTTCCACTTTCCTTCTGACTCTGCCTGAAATGAGAACTCCAACGACAGCAGCAAATCCACATTGTTTCAAGCATTCTTTGGGCATCAAGATACAGAAGCAGGCTATAAAGTTAATTAAGAGTGCACTATTAAAAGCTGTGCTATCAGCAAAATGAAGGTGCTGACAGCAGCAAATTTGCTGTGACTCTACACTAGAGAACTTGTCTCCACTTCCACCTGGAAGCCAAGATCTAGTGCTCTGAATATGGAAATTCAGTTGAAGCCTGAGGGTCCAACTGCTGCCAGGAAGAGATGTCAGATTCAAGCAGATGGAAGAGTGAAACTCCAGCTCTGACAGGTAGGGACTACTGCTGCTCTGTGGGGCTATGGCTTTCTTTGGAGGGTTTTCACACAGCAGTTAGCAAATCCTTTCAGACAGAAAGTAGGTCAGTCAGCCCACAGTGCAAACAAATGGAAGCATCACATTTCCAAAGCTTCCCAATGTGTTGCATGTCCTTCTCATCATCTCCCCCCATCTTCTACTTAAAGATCATCCTCATGGGGACATCACAGACCTCCCACTCCAGCTGCATGCCCCTCTGTTCTCTGTAGAGGAGGTGACCACTCCCTTCCTTTCATCTCACAAACTTTGCTCCTCATGTGTGTCATTTTAAGGATTTCCACACTGGCCAATGCTGCCAGGGACACTTCTCTTCGTGGGTCTAAACCCTGCTCTGATTTCCACCCCTGCTAGCACCAAATACTGAATGTTGCAGAGGAATTAAGTACCCAATAAATGCAATGTCATACAAGCACTTCCAAATGTCATTGTCACAGAAGAGGAGGTCTCTGGAAATGGATTTTTTTGAGCATCTGGCTCTGAGCCCTAAGAATATCAGCTCTGAAGAGCACATGGCAAAGTTTCTTAGTGTAAAATCAGAGGGATGAGAATGGGACACAGGTCTGAAAAGCAACACAGACAACGGCTTTAGCTGGCAGAGTCTCTTTCTCACACAAATCTTCACACGATGATTTAAGAATGAATGCCCAAAATCATGAAAAAAACCCAACTAAACTACCCAACCATAAAAAAGAAACACCTAACTTTATCTTGATTTTCAACCTTTAGCTACCTGCCCACTGCCTTACTAACAGTGCCTGCTCTCAGACCTACCCACCAAATGCAAAACCCCAGGTCTGCATGCAGATCACTACTACAGCAGGAAAGCACAACTATTTCCTGCATCATTGTATCCTCTCCCTCCTGTCTGCAAACAATAACCTCAGACAAATGCAAGACTATTACTAAGTATCTACTAAAAAAAAAAAACAATCAACACCAAAAATAGTTATTTCCCTAGAGTTCCCAACCTGCACAATGCATTTCACTGCTATTAACCAAATCCTTCCTCAACACATCCATTCACCCTGGAAGGGTGTGCAACAGCTGTTCCAAAGTGAAGAGGGAAGCAGGTGACCAGATGGGGAAGTAGGCTGACTTCCAGCTGAAGAAGGCTTACACTTTAGGAAGGACAGGAAGCAGCTCTTCAGAGGCAGAGTCTGCTCCTCTGATCAAAGCCAACTCTCATGCTGCCTAAGTCTGCAGGATGGAGTTGTTTCTTACTCCTGGGACATTAGCCTCCTGATTTTGGTTCTGTAGGACACAACAAACTGTTTACATCCAATATGCCCCAGTACCCAGAGCTACCTGACAGAAAGGATTGCAAGCCAACATTTTTGTAATGCAGTTTATAACTTCCTCATCACTGTTCAGAACTTCCTCACCAGGGAGGAAGGAGGGGCAGGGGCTGATCTGTTCTCTGGTGACCAGTGACAGGACCCAGGTGGCAGGAAGCTGTGCCAGGGGAGGGGCAGGTTAGACATTACAAAAAGGTTCTTCCCCCAGAGAGTGGTGGAGCATTGGAACAGGCTCCCCAGGGATGCACTCATGGCACCAACTCACAGAATTCAAGCAGCACATGGACAATGCTGTTAGACACATGGGGTGCCTTTGGGGCTGTCCTGTGCACAAACAGGAGTTGGACTTGACGATGTGGTTAGGCAGTGGAACAGGTTGCCCAGAGAGGTTGTGGAAGCTTCATCCCTGGAAGCTTTTAAGACAAGGCTTGATGGGGCCCTGGGTAACCTGATCTAGTGGATGGTGTCCCTGCGAGGCAGAGGAGTTGGAACTAGATGATCTTTGAGGTCTCTTCCAACTCTGATAATCCTATGATCCCTGTGGATCCCTTCCAACTCAGGAGATTCCGTGATTCTGTAATGCACTGAAGTTCCAGCCTCAAAACACAACAGCCACCTTGAAAAATATCCCAACCAAGCACCCTGTCAGAAGTAAAAAGCTGTTGATTTGGGCCAAGAGAGAAGAAACTGGTAAGTTTCTTGGAGTTGATGGCAACAGAAAAGGTGAGATCATGACTGCAGATTACTGATGATAGGGTAACAAGTCATTTCCTGGTGTCAAGGGCTTGTGGAAGACGATCAACTGAGCAACTATGGTTTTATTTTGAAGTCATCTTTCTTCCTCTCTGGAAATTAATGACATTTGCACATTCCTTTCTACCCACAGGGTAACTATTAAAAAAGTTTTTATATTAGTAATCATCAAAGTATCTGAACCAGAGTATTTTAGGATAACTATGCAAAGTGAAACTTTCTATATATGCATCCCCTGCAATTAATAGTTTTCTTTGATTTAGGTATATGTAGTAGTCAACATAGGAACCTCATGTTTCACTTATGGGGTTTTTTTTTTTGTTATGCTTTTAGGAGACTGATTCTGAAAGTACAGCAAAACCTTATCACTTAAAAATTCTGCATGGCATCTGTACTGGACCTTCTAACTCAGAGAGTGCCTTGAAGGTACTCCTCTCAAGCATCAGTTCAGTGTTTTGAAGGTGTATTGTGCAGAGGGCTGCTTCTCCTTTCATTTTCTTTCTGAGAAATGTGAATCTCCCAGTTGTCAGGCTTCTGTGAATTTTCACTTTCTGACTGCTAATTCTGTTAACTCAGTAGTATCAAAGTTCCCTCAGAGTTCACAGTTCCCCTTGGGTTTTTTTTTTCTTGTTTCTTGGTTGTTTGGGGGTTTGGGTTTTCTTTTTTTCCTTTTTCAAGTCTTGCTTCTTGCAGTTATCCTTTCCTGATCCTTGACCATAATTCTAGAGGGTCTTTCATTATCTCCTTCCCAGCAACCCATCATAAAAATAATGACAGATAAGTGATATGTTCCCTATCTTTTCCATAAACTAATGTCAAGGTCTCTGAAAGTCTGTTTGGCTAGAACTCACATGCTTTTCCTAATCCTGTCAAACCTTCACAGACAGCCCATGCCTCTCAACTTGTACTCTGCCATTACCCTTTCTGTTCAGGTGTATCTCTTGCCACCTTCACAGCTTCACCGTTCCAAATGTTTTACCTCTAGTCTAATCCTAATCTGCAACTCATGAGGGAAAAGGGGCCACTGAAAAAATCCCCATTTCCTTCTTATTATGGAACTAACACTTGTATTTTCTTTTTATTTCCCAAACTCTTGACACTTGTGAGGTGAACTGAAGCTCTCCTCCTTCCAGAGCCACAGGACAGCACCCTCTCTAGAGGAGTACCTCTTTATGGGCTCTCCAAACTAGCTGCTAAACACACTCCCATCCAAGCCTGCAGGGGACTGAAGTTCTCAGTTTCTGACAGCACCTGGACACTTATCACTCTAATCTAACTGGGCTACTTCTGCTATAGAACTGGTAAGTACTTTATCCCAAAACACTCACTGCAGACTCATTCACTCTAGAAGCTTTCACACAGATTTCTCAACCAACTGTGTTTTGCTGTGCTTTCTTTTTATAGACTGTAAAACCTTCTGGGCATGACAGATTGCTTGCTTCCAGCTGGAAAGCCTCTTGGGAACACAGACCTGTAACCTCCCATTAATATATGAAGCACAGAATATTTCAGACACTGTGATGCAGAAGCCACAGAGATAGAAAGATGATGTGAGCCCCTGCTGCAGAATTAACAAGGCTTCTTCCACAGCCATCTTCAGCTCAAGTGGAGCAGCAAACCTACAGCTCCTACTGGAAGCCTGTGTCCCAGGCAATGCTACCATAGCCATTACTACCTCTGGCAGAAATACTAATGTTCTAACTGATCCTGCCTGCAATGGGGAGTTTACTAAAATACAGGTCCAACTAATACAGGAAAAAAAACCCCATTTTTGGGTAATCTGTTCTTGCCAGAAGAAATGTATTGTAGAAAAGATTCAATCAGAGCATGTCATTTTCCCCAGTCTTACGAACTTAGTATGATGAAGTCTATTACTTGGTGGAAAAAACCCTAAGTTGGCAGCATCCATACATTTTGGGTTAGTGCTCAAGAAATGCTTCCTCTCAGCTGTTTAGGAACAGTACATTGCCTGGGGAGAGAAAGAGCTCTGGTACACACAAGAGCAAAGATGCACTTCAATATTTCCACCATTTTTATCAAAAAGGGGAAGAGCAGCAAAGTCTCTGTTTACATAGAAAACAGTTCCTTACCACAAAAGATGCTCCCCATTTTCTAATGGACAAGTCATCTACATGCCACCACTAGTGCCCCAGGGGTTTAAAACTGTCATGTGCCACTGCATGCCAAACAGGATGCTGTTGTGTCACTGAACAATAGCTGAGAAACACAGGTTCACAAGAAGGGAATGAACAGTTTGTAAAGCTCTTTCTAACCCTTCAGCAAGAGAGGAGCATCAGAAGATGGGACCAGCAGCATAACCAACTGTAACTATGGCTGCTCAACATCATTTCTTAAGACTGCTGGTTTCTGTTGTTCACATTTTCCCAAAGTGTGTGCCCAGAAATTTGTATGCTGAGTGTTTGCCTCAGACTCATTTTTAAAGAATAATCATTAGTTTCATCTAAAACAGTTCAGCTGCTGCCAAGAATAAGAGCTAAAGGAACAATGTTTTGCATAAATTTAAAACCCATAAAAACTGGCAGCCTGTCCTTTAAGGACACACAGTAAACAGATCCAGTAGAGATTCACACACAACTACAATCTCCAAACATGCCCAAAAACTGAGTACTTTTGATTGCTACAGGTGACCTAACTGCACATGCACTGCCTTACTAGCAGACTCGCTGCTCCAGCCCAAGGGAAACCAATTCCTCTTCTCTTAGTAATCATTCAACTTCATGGCTGAACACTGAGCTGGGCCAACAGAACCTGTATCTCTAGGACAGGCCTTCAGGAATAAGAAAGAAATATCAAATTCAAAAGCATGGGGAAAAAAATGGCCAAACTGAAGGAGTAGGAGAAGCAGCAATAGATTTGAAGAGCAACACTGGCAAAGCTGGCTTAAAAAAAAAAAGTGTCAGAAGAGCAAAACTGACTTCTGTGGCTAGAAATAAGGTCAGAAATTACTATGCTAGAAGGAATCATTGCAGCAAAGAGATGAGAAGCAGACAGGTATGGACAGACCACAGAGACTGGACAAGGACCATAAAGAGAAAAACCAAAGAGGGCAGCCTAAGTTGGCCCAAGGAGGCTGGAAAGCAGCTGTGGGAAAGGGGGAGACACTTCTTACAAACTTCGAGGGAGAACCAGCCTGCTTCAGCAGAAAGAATACAGTATCAAGTAGCTTGCAGTGTCCAACTTGAGCTGTCCATGATTCAACTTTGGAAGTACACAGTCTCTTATGGAACACATGCAGAAACAACTGGGAGGGCCTAGCTGTTGTGTAAAACTGAAATTGTATCTGAGAAACAGCTAGTGCTCAACACTGCACCACCCAGGAACTGTGGGGAGTGGCAGGGCTGTGGCACAGGCCTCTGGAAGGATGCAGCTCTCTACTAGAAAACAATTTTGTCCTCCTCCTCCCTCAACCCCCTGCTTTGATCACTGTACATCTTCTAATTTCTGCAACAAATAAAGCTGGCACACTCACCAATGTCCTTAACCACACAGTTCATCCCCAGCTTAGGCCCCTCCTGTGCACTAAATACAACACAGAAAAGTAGATCATCTAACTGAAGATTTAGCATCATTAGACTCCATGAGGCCAAACTGTCCTAACATGGATTGCTCCTTTAAGACAGCTACTTTGTAAGCACTGTAGGTCATTTGTGGTTTAAAATGCTGTCTTCATGCCTACAGTTATCTTGTTTGTATGGAGGCAGCACAGCCTTCCAGCCAGCATGGAACCAACAGTGCTGAACACTTCCCCTGATCCCAAAATCGATGGCAGATGGTCCACCCACACTCTGGAACCAAAGTTAGAAAACCTCAAGGACCTAGAGGTATGCAACCACAGCAGAGCAAGTTCCCAAATCCACAGGGAATTAAGCATCACATGCCACTGCCTCCTAGCTTCCAGCTGTGACACTGACTTCTAAACATGGCTAGACATACATGACTTTTTCTTCTGCTATTAATATCTCCTGCTGTCACATTAATTGTTGCCATATCTGCCTGTGTGACACTGTAACTCTGAACTCAAGTGACCCATAAAAACTGTAAAATACAATATAACTCTCCTGTGCAGATAATGCCCACACCCACAGAGCACCTGAGAAATGCTCCTGGACAGGAAGACTTACCCAGATTTTCTATTTTATAGGTAGCATCTTCCACAAGACAATACCCAAGCCCCTCTTCTAAAAACACATGCTGTGATGTTCAGTAAATTCTGATACCCAGACAACTGCCATCAGAATTAACAATGCTTTATGATAACAATGTAACAGAAGCATGGCCCACAGGGTAGCTCTGGTGACTGAAGACACTACTACCATGCTGCTGTTCAAATGTACTGCCTCCCAAGCAAAGTCAGTGGACCAGATCAAGTGAGTGCTCTTCAGAAATGTCAACCCAACTGTTTAAATTAAGCCTCTGAACTTTGCCCTGAAGCTGCTGAAGCGCAGGCACACGCACTTCCTTCCACCTGCCCTGCTGCTGGAGACAGGCATTTCCAGCCTAGGGAAAGGAAAAACTAGCTACAGGATCAAATGGACTGTTAGTGGCAAGACAACATGCAGCAAAGATGCACAGAAAAATGCAGGTGGGTAAGAGGAAAAAAACCCAATAGAAATCTTCAGAGAATCTGTCAACACCTACTTCAATCTGAGAAACACTGAACAAACCCAGAGCTGTTTTTCAAAAGAGCACTATGATGAAGTAGAAGCTTAGCAAACCATGGAAGACTATTGCCCTTAACATTGGTCACCACACAGAGAGTGTAGCAAAAGAACTGGAAAAAGAAGAGAGTAGACTCCAAGTAGGCAAGGCAAATTAAATACCTTCTACAAAGAGATTTAATTCTGAAGTCTTCTTCTAACTCTCAAAAACGGGACAGCTCTCAAAAAGTTCTTCTAAAGCTTGAATCCAAGCTTCAGACTGACAAGGGTTAAGGTTTGAAACCAGAATTACAGAAAGAGCCAATGCCTAACCCTAGCAGTAAGCCCAGCACTGCAGTTTCCCCAATACAACAGATTTCACACAAGAGAATGAGTGGAAGAAATATGCAGCAAATCTAGTGCCCTCTGTGCCTCCACTGTGAGCCACAATTTCTAGAGATTTATCCTACTAGATTTCTAGTCTAGAGAGTTACCCTACTCACAAGGACAAATGCCAGACATCAAATCCTCTCTAAGTACAATGCATTTTGCTTCTGTAGCTGGAAGGAACTTACAAAAACACTCGGTTACCTGGCAGGTCACCACCAGGCAAAGAAGCTGTTCAAGCACAGCTAGTCTGGACTGCTAAGCCTTGTGAAAAAGGATGGAGCTGAGCATGTGCAGAGATATTTGGAGGCACTGGTTTGATTTGCAGAATTCTGTAGTTTGCTGTACTGCACTAAGGGTACTTAGCTAGAAACTCCTCCAGGGGAGCAAGGTGTGCTGAGGGATTACACTTTACTGAAGCTTTCAAACGTTGTTTTCAAGAAGTGCTAACTATTTCTGCAGTGCTGGCACCTCCCTTTCCTCTGTGAGAGACAGAAAAGGGGCTGGTTCAACAGGCAAAAACATTGTGTCCACCTGTGCTGGCTGATGCAACGCCATTAACCCCAGCTTCTGAAGCAGGAAAAACACAGCAGTAGCTTCCAGGGCAGCCTGGGGAGTTTGCCTTCTATCACCTCGAGCACACCCCCCTCACCGCACGCCATCCAAACCGCAAAAGCTGGCTCTGCCCCTACCCCTCCCCCGTGCTGCCCAGACACGCCCCCTCCTCTCAGTGCCTTGGTTGTTGTTTGGCTTTGCCTCACACACTGCCAACCTGTGGTGACATTTCCCTTCCGGTAAGCAAACAACTGGAGAGAAGAGAACGTGGGGAGCAAAGGAGGAAGGAGAGCAGCAGCAGTGGGAAATGGCTGTGAGGCAGGAAAAAGGAAAAGCCTTCTTCTGTCTGAAAGCCAGAAGAATCAACTCCATCTGCAGTGCAGAGCTCATCGTATTCGGTTAAGCAGCAAGAGGTGTGATAGAAACACATTTGAAGCTGTGCCTAGCTGTCTGACAGGTGTGGATGAGGTAGATACATCCCAAAGCCACCTTCTTCCAAGGTCAACAACATTTTCCAACGTTTCTGCAAAGGATGTCTGTTTGAGATTTAGGTAGATAATCCAACAATAGAGAGGAAACGCAGTTTGTCAAAAAAGAAACAGGAAGGGAAGTGACAAGCAGCAGCAAAGAGCTTTGAGCTGTGCTGCCTGCGTTACGGCATCTCCCATCTCTCTTCAAGGACAGCAGGTAGAGGCTTCAAACTTCATCTGCAAACAAGGTGACTGCTTTTCACATCTGTGCAAAGTAATCTACAAAGGGGGTTCAACAGGTATTGTTCTGTTCTAAAGGTGCATCTGATGTACTAGCAATTAGGCAATTGACTGCCAAAAACCTGAATTAAATTTTAACAAGGAAACAAGAACCAAAAGAGGATCCTTGGCCTTCTTATTTCCCTTCCTAATTCCAGTACCATAATATGGAGATTATGGAGCCCAGAACATAGAGGGAACAGAGCAGCCATTTCTCCTAGCATTCATTTCACCCCATAGGGAGAACTTCTTCCCTTTAATACAGCATGTGTGCAAACAGATTGGACTTGAACAGGTCTAAGTGACTGCTGAGGACATCCAACCTTCAATAGATCTGAAATCTTAAGACCAAAAGCTTTACCTTAGTAGGGGTACAACCTTCTGCCTCAGTGAGACACAAGTAAATAAGTACATTATAAGCAAATAAGATCACACCTGCAGAAGTGTGATCACTGCCTTCAGTAACAGAGCCAAGTACCCTCTGAGGATCACATGGCTCCTTTGCCACACTTTGGCAGGGTTCTTTGTTTCTCCATGGGTCCCTACAAGCTACCATCCACTATAGATTAAGTTAAAATTAGCTCATTAAGAATAAATTAAATCACAGCTAAAGCTGTCATGTATCAAGAAAAACACATGCAGCCTAGATACAGATACTCAAAAACTGCACTGAAATAATGATTTGTTAACAACTTGATAGTGCCAGCAAGGAACAGTGAATAAAAGAGGTCACATCCACCTCAAAGTCTGGGAAGTGCCAGAACTTCTAAATTTAAGAATACTGAACTTCAAGTTCTTGACAAAAATACCAATGTATTTTTATTATGTATTTCCCATTTGCTCCCACCCAACATTTGCATTAAGACTCCAGAGACTTACAAAAAAACCTGGCAAGATACTGCACTCTCTTGAGTTCCTAGAAGAAAGGTAGCCCAGTGAATTAAAATCTTCAGAAGCAGGAAAGACCTTAGTAAGGTTTTAAATTAAGAGCTTTTGAAAACTGCATTAGCAAACAGAAGTTCCTCAAGGGAAAAAAAAATCTCTTGTTTCAAGGACAGAGTTCTGCTACCTTGCTTTAGAATTTAAGGGCGTACAGACACAGACGAGCCTCTGCTTCTGTTGCTTACAAAGTAACCCAGCGAGCCTTTCACAGCTAGCTCTCTACTGCCAACACAGACAAGCCCAACACTACAGACTCCTGCAGAAAGACTTGACACTGGCCTGCAGGTGGAGAGCTACTGTCGAGAGAGGGCTTGACTGTCCAGGGAAAAGCCCCTCTATGAAATCCATGCACCACATGCAATCCATGCTGAGCTCTGACTAGCATATATTGACTTTGCTAATTGTACGGGAGAAAACACATGCCACTGGGACAAAGCTCCAACTTCAGTCTCCACCAAAGCCAGGTGAAGCAGTTGATGGTGCATCCCTCATCACCACTGCAAAGGCATTTCTACTATATTTCACAACCATATTCTAGCTTACTAAATGGACAAAAATCTGAAATATGCACCAAACTAAGAGTGCAAACCTTTTAGGGGTTCCTACATAGGAAAAGAATTGTTAAAGCTGGTCTGGAATAAATGAAGGGAGGTTAAATGTTCTTAAACATCCTAGCACTTTCCACAGCACACTCTGCTCTTCAATTCTTATTTCCCAAATGATTGCATCGCTGCTGAAATAAACAGCTCTCAGTGGGGGCACCACACACCAGGCACCAATCATGAACAGACCCTTTGATCTTCACTTTTTCAAACTCCTGCTAGCAATCCTTGACAGGACAATCCCACCTCAGGATGGGGCCTCCTGCATGCACCTGTGCTTCCATAGCTCACTGTCGATCTTCTGCACCTGAGGCACACAGCTGTGGAGGGTGAAGCGCTCATTACAGTAACAACCACACCACCTCGCCTTGAGGTCGCCCTACCACCACCACTACCAAAACATGGTGGCACATCACAAATTTCCCAGAGGCGTGGGACCTGCTCTACAGACCCACAACGTGGCACAAAGCCACAAAACGAGTGTCCAGGCTAATACGGAAAAGCACAGAGCTCATAAAGATACCTGGAAACAGAAACGCACAGAAGCTTTCAAGCACTCCCTGAAATAACACATTAAAAGCAGCAGCTTTTGATGTCTTGCCCTTGCATCTCTTCCAGAGACAGCTGTTCACACGCCCTTGTTTACACCCGACAGCCCCGCACGGCTCAGGGCGAACCTTAATAAAAGATTAACGTGTAACAACATCCCCTGGAACGCCATCAAACGCAGCACCGCGCTGCAGACGGCAGCAACCGCCACCGAAACCGCTACGCGGCACGAAGCGCACCTTGGCTTCCGAAGGCCTCCTCAAGATGGGGGCTCGGCAGGGAGGGCAAAGCGGGAGGACAGGCCGCTCCCGGCGGCGCCGCCTCCGTGCCCAACGACCTCTCCAGCTGCCGCCACCGCTCCTGCGGAGAAGCAAAGCTCCGCGCTGCCCGCTCACAATCCCCGGAGCTGTCAGCGGCTCCTCCCGCCTCAGCCGTACGGGACTCGCTGGCCCCCGCCCGGGCTCGCACCTTCTCCCTCCGTCCCGCTCCCCAGCGCGCGGCGGGCGGTTCGTTTACCTCACGGCTCCCGCCGGTCCCAGTCCCACACCCTCAGCGGCAAGGTAGACAAGCTCGCTCGCTCGCTCCCTCCCGGCTGTGACGGTACCGGCGGCCCCGGCTCCGCCCCTCCGCTGGGCCCGGCCCCCTGCGGCGCTCAGCCGCCGCCGGGACACACGGCGGGAGGAGGTGACCAAGGCGGGGTCGCTAAGTAACGGGGAGGGGAGGCGCGGCCACGGCAGGGCTGGCATCGCCCTCCCACCGCGGCTGAAATAAGGTTGTTTTCTGTGTGCCTCCGCTTAGCCAAAGCTCCCCTTCGGCCTCCCTGTAAACCGCCTGCTTTTTCCCCTTGTCTTATCCGGCTCCTAAGGATCCAGAAATACAGACACTGAGGTGCTCTTGCATCACGCTCTGCAGTCAGGAGTTGGGAAGATCTGGATAGGCTGAGGGCTGGATACAGAGGAACCTAATGAAGTTCAACAAGGGCAAATGTAGGGTCCTATGCACCAGACCAGGTTCGGGGTTGACCTCCTGGAAAGCAGCTCCGTGGAGAAGAACCTGGGAGTCCTGGTGGACAAGATAACCATGAGCCAGCTGCATGTTCTTGTGGCCAAGGCGGCCAACAGCATCCTAGGGTGCACTCAGTGTGGCCAACAGGTTGAGGGAGGTTCTCCTCCACCTCTGCTCTTCCTTACTCAGGCCCCATCTGGAGTAATGTGTCCAGATCTGGGCTCCTCAGTTCAAGAGAGACAAAGAATTACTGGGGAAAGTCCAGCAGAGGCTACAAAGATGATTATGGGACTGGAGCATCTCTGTGAGGAGGAACGGCTGAGAGACCTGAGGCTGTTTAGCCTGGAGAAGAGAAGACTCAGAGGGGATTGTATCAGTGCTTATCAGCATCTAAAGGGGCAGGGCCAGTCTCTTTTCAGTGGTGCCCAGAACAGGACAAGAGGCAGTGGGCACAAACTGGAACACAGAAAGTTCCATCTAAGCAGGAGGAAAAGCTTCTTTCCTCTGAGGGTGCCACAGCACTGGAACAGGCTGCTCAGAGAGGCTGTGGAGTCTCCTTCTCTGGAGAGATTCCAAACACACCTGGATATGATCTTGGGCAACATGTTCTAGGTGAACCTGCTTCAGCAGCTGGGTTGGACTAGATGATCTCCAGAAGTCCCTTCCAAGCCCCAACATTCTGTGATTTTGAGAATGAAAATGTCCTGGGTCCGCAAAGTACCTGCATCCCAGCTATAAAGTTTCGAGCCAAATAATTTGAGGTAATAAACCAGGGGTTTTCTTTGTTTTTTTCTGTTGAAAACACAAGCACATTTCCTCCACTCATCCTTACTCATTGTCCACACTTGAAGTTGCTTGATAGCTGGCTCAACCAGCTCCATTTGTTGAAACTGCTGTAGAGCTGGAGTTTGGGCTCCATTTCTTCATTTCTACACCACGCTGCCACCAGTGAGGGATTTTACTTGCTCAAGGAGAGGTAAGTGTAATCTCAAAGAATGGAAGAAGAGAAGAGGTCACAGTCCAGCTCATTCTACAAATTTTACATGGTACACAAATGCCAAGATAGGTTAATCACAACCACTCTGTGGGAACTCCCAGGAGGTAATGAGGGGTTCCTGCATGCAGGAAGAAGGAAGTGGGGAAGGGGTGGGACAGACACGCCTGTCTGGATGCCTCCAGCCAACTGTGCATGACCTGCAGAGCACTGCTGCCAAGTACCAGCTAAGTGCATGCCAACCACACTCTAGAGTAAGAATTTTAATTTGCCTGTTGCAGCTTCCTGGTGCTGGAAGCTGCTGGGTGAAGTCCACAGTATGATCTGAATTGGGATGGAGAAGCCAGGAGATGCAGTTTGAATTTGCCATGAATACACCTATTCTAAATGACCAGGTATCAAGTCCTAAGGCAGCACAAGACATTCTGAAATTCATCACACCAACAAAGCTGCTCCAGTTCTGCATTTCTAGGCTTTCCAGCCAGTGGCTTCAACACCAGATACTGCCTACCACCTACCTTCTGCAACTGCACTTTTAGAAGATGATTTCACATAGTTCTGTTCTTATGAGCAGAAGGTGTCAGTCTAGCTTGTTCTGGGCTTCCACTGACATAATATTATTTTAAAAGTTTGCTTTGCAAAAAAAGCCTATCATCCAACCTGCTACCCCCTGCAAACTTAAAAGCCAAGAGAAAATAGACAGCCAATCTCTTATGCCAACCAGTGAATAATGAAGCTCTTTGTAATACAAATGCATACATTGCAGAAGCAGAAAAGCTTTTAAAAGTGATTTTTTTCTGCTTCAACAATATGCTTATCAATTCATACTAACTTGAAAGACTTTTCAAAGCACAGTAAATGACTATGGCCTATATTTTATCATAATAAACAAACTATAGTTTGCAGAGGTGGACCACAGAGAGAGCATGTTAATTGATGAAACTAGATGTAAGAACACAGGTCCTAAGACTGATGGAGACACAGTCTGCCCTGTGAATCTCAACAGCATTCAGCACCCTTTGACTTTGCCACCATATAAAACAACTGGGAAAAATTAGAGCAGCAGTCAAAGCTTTTTGCAAAGTGCACCTTATACTTACTTAACACGAATTATTAGCACTGCATGTATCTCTGATCCTAAAACCAGCAAGATCTCTTAGATGTCATTTCAACCCTTTGTCCTCAGCAGCCCAATTTCACAGATTGAAACATATTCACATGTTCAGTCTCACAAAATCTTCCACAGACCAGAAAAATAAACTTTTAATGAAAGCCAGTGGTGTGTAGCACAAGGCAGGAGACTTCAAAAACATTAATATATTCCAATAAAAACACTTTGTGCATTAGGAAAAAGCTGGAATCACATACACAAATGTGTATTACTTAGGGCTGTCTGCTAATGAAACAAATTACTTTTCACACAAGAAACATTAATAACTGCCAAGTAGGGCAGTGCTCTAAGTCTCCAGGCAATTATATAATTAGTCATTTTTAGACATAACAAGTAGTGTGTTACACAATCCTGGAGCTGAATGATAGTCTCTTGAGCACACCAGTGTTCTGGTATGGATTAGATATATTTTTATACTGTCCTAGATAGCTCAGTGAGCCATTACTAAGTTTTGACACTAAGATTCTATTGGATCAATTAAATTCCTAAATGTCCAATAGCAAACACTGCACTTAATTTTAACAGCCCATCTCCACTGGATCAAGCCAATTATTATAAATAACTTTAACTAGTTATCTGTCTATGATCTGTTATCTGTCTGCTCCTGTCTAAAAGGAGTTGTTGCAGTGCCATTAGGTGAGAGATTATGGCTGAGAAAGGAACAGATCACTTGAACCAGCAAGCCCCATGTCCCCTGTGGCAGGACAGACCATGGAAGAGTCCCTGACTACCTAAAGCACATGCCACTCCCACTCTTCTCTTTTACTGACAGTTAATTGCCTGGCTTTTAATTTATTTTTACTCCCTTTTTTCTTTTTCTCCCCATGGAGAAGAATACTTTGAAATTAGAGTGCTAAGTTAAGGATACTCTGACAGACATTGCATCCATTTATCATCTTAGGATACACAAAGCAGTAACACGGTAACTAGGCTATGGCAAACAAAGGATGTTTACAGCACTTTAACAGATGAACTAGCTTTCACATGACCAACAGAACATGGAGATGTGAACTTGATGTTGATTTATGACTGCCAAATAAAACCCTACCCATACAAGGAATATAAACATACTTTGATCACAGAGCAGTTGCTTAAGAGAGAATAATGAAGATGCACTCATTCACTGAAGTCAGCAGTTTCACAAACAAGAAGTGTTGCATGCAGCTGCTCAGGCTGACTGTAAAGCAGCCACATGGCTGTAAGCTCTAACCCAGAAGTTATTCTGACTCTCCTCCTTCACTATTTCCTAATCTGGTCTCTAAAGAGCTTGTCTGAAGTTATTTGAATTTCCACATGTAAGAGTTACACCTCTATTTACTTCTTCAAGGCTTCAAAAGGCAGAGAAGGAGGTAGAGACATTGAAGAAAGGAAAGACTCTTCAGAAATAAGTTCTTAAACAGAAGCAGTAGATGTTGACCACAGTCACAGTTCAAGCACTATTTAATGCTTGTTACCCCCATAAATCCTGCTTCTTTCCCAAGGTGGGGCAAGAGAGACTGACTGATGTGTGCTACCTATGCCTGCTATACACTGTCACACTGCATACAGATCTGCCACAGTCAGCCTTCACCAAAGGAAAGCAAAAAACCCAAATTCATCTATTACTTTCTTTGCTTTTCCACAACTTATGAAACCATACAAAATTTGACTAAACTCAAAAAAATTCTGAAGGAAGAACAAGTTTTAAGTAGTCCAGGGCAGAAATGAGTTACAAATGAATGTGAATGGCAGTGAGAACACTTTACACCCAGAAACATGAACCAAAGAATTCAGAGAGAAATGCCAAAGGGAAGAAAAAAAAAACCTGCTCCCAAAGTAAATGTGTGGAACATGACTTTCTATAAACACAATACAGTCCAGATCATCATCTCTTGTTTGCACATATGGCTGGATTAGTACTTGCTTGGAAAAGAACGCAGAAAGATCATTCAGGAACATCTCAGAGGAACCTACTTAATGTTGTAAATACTTCTAGAACACAGTAAGAGCAGCCAGAGTCTCCTTAGCTGTTAGCCTGAGAAACACTTTCCTCACCCATCCAAAGAGATATAATGAGCTACATGCTAGCATACAGCTTTCAAGTCAGTGATTAGAATCATGCCACAGTCCTCCTGCACTTATGCCAATACAAGAGGAAAAGAGGCTACTAAAAGATGAATCAAATTTCCTTTCATTTGTAGTAACTAAATTTTAATCCAGTTGTCCAGCAAGTCTAGAATGTGCTAATAAACATGGAAATCAATCAAATCTGTAGCAAGAGGAAAGACATTTCCATCCTTGTAGATGTGAGACTGCATAAACATTACCACTCCTACCTGCTGGTGCAGGTTTATTGGGTAACAAATCTACTGGGGAGGAAGCAGCTTGCACATAACATTTCACAACCTCAAGCAACTTGGCATCTCTGGAAACAGCTCTGTCCTGGGCATCCTCTGGGATCCCAGTCCAGTAAACTCCCAGTTCCATTATCTTGTACTATTGGTAGTAGTAAAACATGATCAGAATTAGTAAAATCACAAAAGGCAACTTCAGTTCAAAACACAGTGATCACTTCTGCAGCTTATTCTGGATTTCACATATTTAATTACAAGAGTGTGACAGGACAAGTACCCATTTTGGCCAGAATGGGCAGTTTTATGCTTGTTTTCTTTTTAACATTTTAAATGTACATCCAGGTCAATCTATTCAAATACTCAGTAGATACTTTCCACAAAAATGCTGCATGAAAGAAAGCAGCAGATACAATCTTCTTACTGTGTCTATGTTTTGCTTGAAGTGCTGATGCACCCATTTCCCACGGCTGGGTCTTTCCAGGAGGACTTCAGTATCCCTTCCTTCCTCTGAATCTTGCCCTGGTATCCAACTGAAAATTAAAGTCAATATAAAACCAAGATGTTTCTGGACAAGGAACTGCTATCAAAATAGAGTAAACTTTATCAAATTAGGTATTTAAAACTGGCTTCTCACTGTTGGAATTGATAGCTCATTATATGAAAAAAACAGCCCCAAAGTGTTATTAATCATGAAGTCATCAAGTCCTCCAAGAAAATGAATTATAGCCTAAGTTGAATGCCAGAGCCTGTTTCAGCAGTGAAAGCCTTTTTCAACAGGACATACTTTTCACTTGGAACATTCTCCACACACATCTCTTCCAATGACCTTACAGACAGAAGTCAGCTTGCTGGTATGTTACCTTACCTGATACACTAATACTGTTTAGACCAAAGCTGCACTAAAAACAATAGTAAAAACACCTACCTCATTTACCTGTAACACTCTAAACCAATTTAATTTAAACATGTGGCTTTCCATCTTTTTTATACTCGACAACTTTTTCCTCATGAGAACAGCGTGCAACAACCATATTTTAAATGGAATTTAAAGGCAAGATCTGTTCTGCTTAACGACACTGCTTTTATCGAATTTATATGTTTGGGAGTTGGTTTTTTATTCAGAAAACATGGAAAAGGAGAGAAAGCATAGAAGCTGCTAACAGAAAACACACCAGAAAGACTTACCATTGATCTTTTGCATGCAAAAAATGTCATTTGCAAACTCCTACAGTGTCCTTCCCTCAAGCACTGTTTGGGGCTTTTGTTTTCCTGTTAGATGAAAAGTAAAGGATTAAAAACTTGATGGGATTTCTGCAGCCTGTCATAGAGACAACATATTTCAGACAAGGTTCACTCAGGATTTTGCTATGGTACAGCAACTTGCATTTTCTTCTTCAGCTAGAATTTCTTAACATACTTAAAACACGAATTAACAAACTCGACCTGGCCAAACTAACAGCTCCTCTAGCCCGAGGGCTGGCTCACGCCAGCGGGAGGTCGCTGCTCCCCAGCCACAGGCCCACCGCTCGCTCCCTGAACCCGGCAGCGACAGCAGCAGCCTTCCCCGCCAGAAGAAACTAACACCGGTCAGGAAGGGCTGTGGGAGCGGCTGGGGCCTCCTCAGACAACGCCTTCCCGGGAGCCTGGCCTGCCGGGGCTGGGGAGCGGGGCCTCGGGGCACGCTTCTCTCAGGGTTAATCCAGGGGGGAGGCGAGTGAAGCAGCGACACGGGGCTGGGGACTACAGGGCTCTCTCCCAGACGGGAAAAAGGGCAGTAGCGCTCACCTGCAGGACGCAGGGGCTCTCCAGCAGACACTGTCGTAGATCCTCCCTCACCCCCCCACAAGCCTGCCCGTCCTCCTCCTTATCCTCGTAGTACTTAGGCATGGCTCTACACTTAGCTGCGGCCTAGCTACACCCCGCTCCCGCTGGCCTCCGCCATCTTGTGGCCCTCAGCCCTGCCGCCGCTTCCGGCGCGAGCGGGAGGAGGAAGGGGCGGGACGGCTCCGGGAAGGAAACCGGAGAGTCTGCGCCGCAAACGTTGCCGGAAGATTGCGGGTGGTGAGGTGGGAGCAGAGCTTTGGGCTGAGGCAGTAAGTGAGGCCTCGCCACTTCACCGTGCCCTAAGGGGCGAGCGGCGCGGAGGTGAGGTGAGGGGAATAGAAGGGTCTCGTTTCCCGCCTCAGTGCTGTGGGTCCCGCTGAGAGGGTGGCGGTGGCTGTTTGTGGGGCGGAGGGCGGTTATGGGAGCCGCTTTAGGCAGTGCCGGCTGGCGTGGGGGAGCCCTGTAAACCATTCCCTTACCCCTGCCTGCGCTCTCCGGCCTTTCTTCTCCTTTGAATCTCGTCGGCTGTTAAGGCCTCGAAGCGCTTTAAAGTGTGGTGCTGGGAGAGAGCCTGATTCCCCCGCGCCGCCAGGCATCCCCCTGAGAGAAGTATTTCCAAGCAGTGCTGGAAGCAGAGGTGCCTGCTTTTTGTTTCCCATCTCCTACCTCCCTAGCAGTCAGCATAATGGCAAACTCATCTGTAAATGTCATGGTTTATGCTTGGAAGTGTGGCCAACACATCAAAGAAGGTGGTTCTGGACCTCTGCTCCGCTCTGCTAAGATCAAACCTGGAGTACTGTGTTCAGCTCTGGGGTTCCCAGTATGAGAAAGATACGAATCTGTTGGAGCAGGTCCAGAAGAGGGCTACAAAGATGATTATAGGAACCCCTCTGCTATGAGGAAAGGCTGAGAGAGTTGGGATTGTTCAGGCTGGAGAAGAGGAGGCTCTGGGGAGGCCTTACTGCAGCCTTCGACTACTTAAAGGAGCCTCTAAGAAAGATGGAGGCAGACACTTTAGCAGAGCCTGTTGTGATAGCATGGGGTAGTGGCTTTGAGCTGAAAGAGGAGAGATTTAGACTAGATACAAGGATGAAGTTTTTCACAGTGAGGGTGGTGTGGCACAGGAACAGATTGCCCAGAGGGGTTGTGGATGCCCCATCCCTGGAAACAAGGCCGGGTTGGATGGGGCTCTGAGCAACCTGGTCTAGTTGAAGATGTCCCTGGTCACTACAGGGGGTATTGGACTAGATGCCGTTTAAAGACTTCTCCAACTCAAAGCATCCTATGATTCTGTTGTTGTTTTTATAACTTCAGTGCTGCAGATGTGGCCTGCATCACGTGACTTTATTCTTAGATCTCATTTTATGCAAAACCCAAATGCATCTTTGAAATTCCTTCTTTAGCAAGATGCTGCCAACCACCTCAGTGAATGCTCGGGGCCAGGGCAATGGCGTGCGGAGCGCCAGGGATGCAGCAAGGCACACAGCTGGAGCAAAACGCTACAAGTACCTGCGGAGGCTCTTCCACTTTCGACAGATGGACTTTGAGTTTGCTCTTTGGCAGATGCTGTACCTTTTTACTTCACCACAGAGGGTTTATAGGAACTTTCACTACAGAAAACAGACAAAGGACCAATGGGCAAGAGATGATCCTGCTTTCTTAGTGCTTCTTAGTATCTGGCTCTGTGGTGAGTGCTGGGGAACAGACAGCATAAAAAAGAGGGAGGGAAAATTTAGGGCTGAGCACTAGTGGCCCTTCTGATCACACACACATACAAAAAAGGACCAATCCATATGGATTATGTTTTAATCAAAGTAGAAGAGAAGAAAATGCCCTGACCTTTTGGAAGTAAAGGTTGGAATTAGAAAACAGGACATACAAGTAATACTGCATAGTTCTGAATCAATCTCTCTATTGCAGCTCATTTTCTGTTGCACTTAAAACTATGTAGTTCCCTGTAACTTTACAAACAGCAACAATACCTCATGCCACAAAGAAATGCCTTAGTTAGATACTGAACATGTGGTTTATCTGAATGTTACAGATAAAATACTGTTTTTAAAATAAAGGCCTTAGTGAAATGCTGTATATTGCAGAATTAAGCTCTAAACAGTATCTCATGTAATTTTTAAACTGAATTGCAAATGCAATCCTAGTTTCCTCTGACATAGCACATTGCTTTTAGTAACATCACACCTATTCCATTTTAGAGTTATCACCACATGCATGGTTTGGGTTAACAAGGAGCTTTCCTAAACCAAAGAATATTCTATATTCTATTATATTTTAGCATTTTGGGACTTTTAAAAAAAAAAAATTAGGAGGGAGCTATACAATTTGCTGTTGTATTATTAAGCCCAAGTGCAGATGAGTGGTGTGCAGTCTGTTAAAGGGTTTGTATTAGGAGTAAATTACATTATACCTAGTACTTGGTGGGGAAAAAACCCAAGCCGTTGGACTGAAAATCTCAGGGAGAAAAATAATATGGAAAATGGAGATTATTTGCTTTGTTGATAGTGTCCTCACAATATCAATTTAAGATTTCATCTTTCTTTTCCATAGCTAACCTGAATAATCTTCTCCTTTCAGTGTCTACTGTAGGATTTGGATTTGTGCTGGACATGGGGTTTTTTGAAACAATAAAGCTGCTGCTTTGGGTTGTATTCATAGACTGTGTAGGCGTTGGCCTCCTGATTGCAACTCTAATGTGGTAAGTAGTGATGTCTGAAACTGAGCTCAGTGTTGCTGTTGGGACATCTAGCAGAACTAAAGCTGATGAAAACAAAGTCTCAAGGCTTGTTTTGTAGTCTGTAACAGCAGGCAGCGCTGCTCTGTTAGTGGTTTTGTTTGAGAAGAAAGGGCTCACCTCAGGAGTGCTAGCCTGGCACCATTTCTGCCGAGATAAACAAAGCATCGTTGTGTGAGGAGTACTGGGCATGCACGGGCACACTGCTGAAGTCATCTCCACCTGCCTACAAGCAGAAGCAGCACGCTGCTGAGAGCTTGTCACTGCACTGACAAATTGTAGCACTTTACCTGTTTGAAAAAGCCCCTCATGTTTCTGTACTGCCAGCAGTGTCCCTTGGATGCCAGGGATACAGATGCAGTTTTACCAGTAGTGTTGTCTGCAATTGTTGCTTCTGGATAGCAGAAACTTTCTTGGGGTAGAGTCAGGATGACAAACTCACAAACTGGTGTTCTGTCACTTGGCTTTTCTGGAGTCAAATTCACAACATTCTCTAATATCTGTTCCTCTAGGTTCATTTCCAATAAGTACTTGGTGAAGCAACAGAACAGGGACTATGATGTGGAGTGGGGATATGCCTTTGATGTTCATCTCAATGCTTTCTATCCACTTCTAGTCATTCTGCATTTTATCCAGCTGTTTTTCATCAACTGTAAGTAGACTGCTTTGTGTGCTCTGCTTCAAAGTGATGCTGCCAAAGCAGCTAAGAGTAGTTGTCTCTTTCAGATGTCATCATATCTGATTCTGTCATTGGGTATTTTGTTGGGAATACGTTATGGCTGATTGCAATTGGCTACTACATTTATGTGACGTTCCTAGGATACAGTGGTGAGTAATAGCAGCTTCTTTTCCAAAGTATGATTTTAGTGTATTAATCTGATTTTAGTCTATTAATTTGGAAAGCAAATTTTGCTTTAAGATGTTTGTGAAGTGGAGGCTCAGCTGGATGTTGAAGTAATTCTTGTTGTGGTAAATTTGGTAGAAATTTACCAATCCCTTTTTCCAGCTGGGTGGACATCTTAACCCAAAGAGTTTTGCTTCATCAGACCAACTTCCTTTCTTGCATTAGACCTTTAGCACCACAACCTGGTTTTCTTGTTCCACTTCAAAATGTTCGCCTTAGATACAATTACAATTTTAGGTAAAATGGTTTCCGAGGGCACTACCCATAGCAGTTAACCCAGTCAACCACTCTGGTAAGAGTGGGACTAGTAGGGTGACAAACTAAGGCAGCTGGCAGAGCAGTTCTGCTTTTTCTTGCCATCTCCCTCCAAGGCCATCTGACCGTTTTTGAAGGAGCACTACTTTTATACTTGCTTCCTTGTTGCTTCTGTTTCAGCACTGCCCTTTTTGAAGAACACAGCTGTTCTTTTATATCCCTTTGCACTTCTCATTGTGCTCTACGTGATCTCATTAGCATGTGGATGGAACTTCACCAAGATGCTTTGTTCCTTTTATAAATACAGAGTGAAATAAAACTAGGACTTCAGGTATCTAAGGATTATTTTGTTTTTATCTTGACTGTCTTGACAGTAAAGAAAAAGAACATTTTGTAAATGGTTGTAAATTTCTCTTTATTGTAGATAATTGTGTAAAAAAAGTTTGAAGTGTCCTTTTTTATTAAAATATTTACAACAGTAAACATGTTAGCAATTTTGTTCAAATACTTTTGCAGTACATTCCTAAAAACAAGTTACTTGTACATCTCTGTAGCTTAAATTTAACTGCAACAAGTCTATTTAGCATAACTCTTACTGCAGATATTTTGCACATACTGGCATAAGCTCTACATTAGGAGGGTTTTAAGTGACACCAAAAAGCATTTTTAGGTAAGGATAGTATTGGAATACCTTGCCTCGGGGCTGTGTGAAAGTACAGATCTCAGTAGTGTTGCGATGGCAAAGCAACAACTGCCTCTAGGTACAGAACTGACCCTTCCTGCTACAAAAGACCTCGAGAACAATTTATTTTTATGACTACTTCAAATATACATGGATAACTGGCACACAGAAGAAACAGTGATGAAAGGCACAATTAACATGACCCATATCAGGTTTCCAAATATAGCAGCAAATTTTCAAACCCAATCTCTAGAAGTCCAGCAGCTATCACCACATCCATCGTTTACGAGTGGCAGGTCAATCGACATGGAAGGGATGTACACGTTTAGTTTGGCTACAAGGGTGGGTTTGTGGCAATGCCTGCAGCTGTAAAGTCCACAAGGCAAGAGGATAAACTGTCACAAACAATGCCTTGTGGGAAAACAAAGATGACAACTTCCCAAAGCAGTGTTCAGTATGAAACATAAACATTAGGATTCCGTTTCCAACACAGCGCAAGAGTAAACTGGTTACAGTAAGACTTATTATTTCAGTACTACAATTTGCTCTCTAAGGAAAAACTATATCTTAAAATACCAAATATGCTGGCAGTGCATCTTACAGTACTGTGTGTTTCAGCCACTGTTAAGGCTTGAAGAGAATCGTGTTCCCCTCTCAGCAGATGCTGAGCAACGTTCCCCTTTTAACAAGGAAAGCACTGAACTGCTGAGCCACAGATGGTGAAGGATTCCAGCCAGGACCCACTCCCACCCTGGCTAACAGCACGGGCTCCTGTCCTGCAGGCAGCTGCAGCCTAACCCTACACCATTTCCCTGACAGGAATCCTCACACCAGTGGTCACTCACTTCAGTTCAGCAGTAAAAATACTTCATATTTAGTGCCCTAGGGTGCGCTACCATTGAAATCAATGACAGACTCGGGGCCTCTGTACCTTCCCTTTAGAGATAGCAAAGTCTGTCCCCTTGAAAGAAGGCTTCATCTTTCTCAAAATTCAGCTACTTTTGAGTTCTAGCAGCTCACTGTTTACAGCAGAAATCAGCAAACCCCTTAAGAGACCACTAAGGTCAGAAAACTGACACTCTCAAAGACTAATTCATCAGGTCTGCAGGGTGTGATTTTCACATCAGCAATCAACGCTAGCCTGAACACACTGGTTGGTTAATAGCCTTTCAGCATTATGCTGGTGATTGTAAAGACGATTTAAAAGCATAAGGGTTGGGGGTTTTTTTCCCTTTCTACTACACTTAACTTGCTTTAGCTTTTTCACAATGCAACCTTCCTAGTAAGAACAAATATAGATGAATTTCTCTAAATTAACCTAGGGTTAATTTACTTCAGAGGAGTAAGGTTTAAAGAGATTTCATACTCCCCACCTCACAAGACTAAAATATTATTTTCCAAGTTGGGAGCAAACTACAAATTACTACAATATTTCATCTGAGGCAAGTATTTCCAACAAAAAACTCCCAGAGATTACTGAAATGATAATATACTTGGGGAAAAAAATGAAGGAAAAATGTTATGGGGTGGTTCAGTTTTGTCAAAAAGACTGACTGCACTCAGGCTCGTTCGAGGAATAATGTATCACATGGGCAAAGTATAAATTGCTTTGCTCTAAACTGACTCAAGGTATTTAAAACCTGCTAGACAAGCTGTGAAACCACAGAAGAGTCCAGTCTTTATTGGTCCACAAATCATGTTTATCTGTTTGAATTTTTCTAAGTCATCTTTCAGTTAAGAAAAAAAACCAAACTGTAGGAATATTTTCTATTGATGCAAGTACATGGCTGAAATGCCTGCAAAAGCACAAAGCCCAGTGCTTTAGAAACACTTTAATTAAAAAAAATATATTGAAAGTGCTAATTTGGGCTCCTGTGGTGTTCACATTATTTACAAAGTTTTCAGTAAGGCTGCCACTAAATGAGCAAAGCAAGGTTAACTGACAGTTGTATTTCCTTGGTCCACATCAATCCTGATCAGCTCAGAAAAGCCAGTGCTAACACAGGCAGGGCTGCTTGGCATCCAGTGTAAGAAGTTAAGAATAATTTGCCCAGATAGTGAAGGTTCTGGTAATGCCTTTGGTTTCACAAAAGTTCTTTTTTCTGAAGCTTTAACGGGATCACAGGATAATGCAGTTTGTTTTCAAACACCTTCTGTTACTTGATTACTATGAGATTCAGTGGCCTAGAGGGGATTTTTAAGGTCACAACAAAAATAACTTCAAATTAAATAAATGTAGGTGGAAAAACTCCCCCCAAAAACCAGGGATTAATTTTAAGATGCTGATGAACAATTGTGGTAATACTGCTAACTTAGGACTGAGATGTGTAAGAGACACCAGCCCCTCTGGAGTATACCCAGTCATAACCAGAGCCCAAGCTAATTAACAACTGTTGAGCCAAAACAGCCAAAGTGTTCTTATTTCACCATAATTCTAGGAAGGAGACTTGCACCACTTTAGCCTGACTTGGGGATTGGGATTTGAAAGGCAGAAGGCCCAACAGAGCTGTCTGCAGAATTAGATATATTTTCTATTTCTCAGCAACATTTCCAAGCAGATTTGCAGAACTGATTACATGAGATCTGGATTTACCTGTATCTACTAAATGTAATTTTTATGAATGTGGCACATTCATGTTGAGAGCATATAAGCTCAGGAACATTTATAGTGTTAAAGCAGCCCAGAGTATTTCCAACTCCTGCTAGCACAATGTCATAAAAATGCAAAGTCTTTAGGAAAAAAATCCACATATATTTTACCAGGCACTAGCTCAGTTTCTGTCTGATAAATTTCATCTCACCATTTCTGAAAACTACATCTACTGTTAATAAGAGTCCTGCAATCAGGGTGGTAAGGGTACTATATATTTAAATATATTGGCAATGATTCACCTGAACTACTGCGAAACATCAGGAACAGTGATGCTTTGAGAAAAAGCACACAGCTTGCTTAAATAAGTGATACCAGTCAACTTCTGAACTCACAGGAAAAGATGAAAGTCACTGTCAGCAAAACTACTTCTATTAAGACACTGCAATATCTAACATGTTCCTGCAATAAATAGCTACCAATTACTTGCATCATTCAGTCACAGGCACAGCTCAGAATAAAACCTAAATACTTTCTTAGACCTTTGCTAGCTAACCTATGATAAAAAGCCATTGCATGGCACTCATTTGGTGGCATGGCATTATACATAGAACAAACTGGGCTGTGGCACCACAACAGGCTAGATTCCCACAGGATCTTCAGCCTATTCACCCACATTCCTATATCCAAGAATAAACTCCATTTCTGAGGCCACTGTTCAGCTTCTGCCCACACTCTCTATGGGCAAAATGAGCTTTCCAAGTATTTTATTTACCCCATCCGAGGCAATCAGAAAAAAAAGTGAACAAGGCCTGCCTGGTAGCTCTCTACTTGTCTTCAACTTACACCAGTCAGTCTAAACAGAAAGTCTCATCTCTGTGTATAAATCTTGTCTTCTCTGTGTCCCCAGACAACATAGCTAAACCAAAATGACTGTGTACTTAAGCTCTTAAACTTGAGCATTACTGAACTATCAAAGCCACAACTCAGTTTTCCAACAAGGCAGTAGAAAGGACATGGTGACTTTATACCCCAGTGGTGATGGCCTGCAATGTTGGGAGAGTCAGGTTTAGGCTGCTCCTCCTCCTTATAAATACGTAATGAAAAAAAGAGACCAAATCTATTAATTGATCTTTCATTCAGGATGTCCCTTATAGATCAGGGACCCCATAACAGGTTTGTGCCCTGGCCAAAGATGTTGGGGATAATGGAGGGAGTTTTTCCCACAGAGAAAAATGTCAGTTCCAGGAGGTTGGTTGACAGCACAACTGAGAATCCCCAAGCCAGGGTAGATGCCTCCCTCCACTCTCAGTCAGGCACCTCAATCCTATTAAAGACAGGAATTTTTGCCTCTCCCTGACCACTTCTGACTGGGTAACTTCAATCTTCCTGTCTGTGCCTGTGTCCTTCCACATAAGCACCTAAGCAGAAGGACTCTCGAGCGCAGTGGCAGCATTAGTACTAAAACGATTCCCCTCTGGATTTATTCCAAACCACTTTCTGTTACCAGGTTCCTGATTCATTGAAGATCACTGTTGTTTTCCATGAAACAAAAAGGCAGGGTATGAACTTCAAGACAAATTCAGTTCCTATCAAAAGTTAGTGCAAGTTCTTACACTGGCCCATAAAGGAGGCAAACCGAAAGCTTGTTCATGAACAATGGAAGAGAATCAAACCAGATCATAACCACTTATCTCAAATACACACTGCAATAACAGAGTTTTTCAAAAGTAGATCAAATGTCTCTAATTACTGTTAATTCTCTTGATAAAAGGCAACCTCTGTCACTCCAAAGCAAAGCTGGAGAATGAGTTTTTTTCAGTACAGAAAATGAATTTGTCCAGGCTAGGAAATGTCTACAAAGATTTTTAGAAAGAATTGTTTGGAATTGAAAAATTTCCTCTAAAATGCAATGGATTCAATCTAAAATCACTGCAGATTTAGTACATAATATGAAACAAGACATTTCAGCATGCTTTTTACGTGGCTACAAACAGTACAGAGTGGAATTTCACAGCCCCAAAGAATAATGCTCTTCAGAACTCTGTTAATGCCTCTGAACATCATTCAGATTCTGTGTACAAAACGACACAATTTAGAAACTTAATCTAGGGGGTTTTTAAACATGGCAGTATATTTGAAATATGGTATTAATTTATGTTTGCATCTCCAAAGAAAAATGTAGAAAGATAACTTAAACTAGATAATTCTTAAAAAAAAGATATCAATTTAAAATTTTACTGCATAAAAATATGTCCTTTTCAAATTATTTTAATAAATTAAATATCCCTAGCATTTTAATATATATCCCTGACAGTCTATAAAAGAGGGTCCTTGTTATAGAAAATAAATGGAACTCCCAAAGTACCCCCTTCATAAAACATATTTAACAATAATTATTTTTCTTCTTCTTCAAGGAATGTAACAATATGTACAACTTCTATTACTATACTATCAAAATAGTACAGGTTAAGCAGAGCAGGGTTCTGTAACCATCAGATGGTAAAGTGACATTAAGGTGGAGGACAACTCAGGCCTCAGACGAACGTTATCAGTGTGGAGCATCAGTTTCTGGATGGGTCAGATAAGAAGGGGTCAATACAATCTTCTCATCTACAGTAGATTTCACAAGAGGTAGAGTTCAAGTGAAAATGAAAGAAATCTGGAATAAGGTGCATGCTCAGTATTTTCAATTTGTGACTTGCTAAGGAAGTCAGGTTTTACAGGAAAAGTTTTGTAGGATTCTTTCTTTTTCCTCTAAAGCAGAATTCCATGGTCAGTTTGTTAGCTTTTTAATATGAATCTGAAATAGAGAATCAGAAAAGGAAAAAAATGATGTCATGTTTTAGGGTATTGGATTTCTCAGTAATAAGAGGTAGCTGTTCTCAGCATTAGCCAAAATGTTGAGCTGCAGCACACTGACAGAATGAAGAAGGCTGACATTTCCCAGTTTCCTTTCTAAAAGGTTATAGCACCTCTCACCTCATTGAGAATTGCCCACACTGCTGAATTCTGTATCACTGAGAGCCGGAATGATGCAATTGGGTTTAGGCTGGGGTCAACTGTTCCTTCAGCTATACCATTTTCAAATTTCCCTGCAAAAGAAGCAGAAGTCAGATCCTCAATTAACACTCACTTAACAAAATGAAGTACAAAATCTGTGTCCAGAAAAACCTATCTATAGTATCACAATTCACAGGTGAAACCTATTGCTGGTGGCTGTGGGGTTTACTGGTATCATTCCTGAAAAAATGACATTCAGTGATTTTGGATCACAGATATAACACAGCAGTAGCAAACAAGATTAATGTGTTCCTAGTTAAAGGATCTTCAATTAGATGAGGATGAATCAGAATCCCATTTAAAAGCTCAGTTAGACTTAAAACATATAAACAGCAACTGCAATTCATCAAGATGAAAAAACTTGGCTTTCATTAGAACAGAGAATCCCAACCTATGTCCAGCAACTAAATATGATCTATGAGTAAAATCTCTCTTCCCTGACAAGAGGTGTTCTGGCACCTTCCCCAACGGCCACTTGGCTACGGAAGTGCCAATCTCATCCCATGAGGAGACAGCTGATGTCTGTAGGGTGGGTTCAAATCCGTGCTACACACACAGCAGTCACAGGACAGAAGAGGTGATCTTACACAACCTGGAAATGCTTCTGCAATAATTTAGGTGATTGATCCTGGTAGAGAAGTTGGATGTAGCTGCACTACAACTAAGTCACACTAGATCTTTGTGAAGTACATCAGTCTCAGGAAAGAAAGAATGGAAACAATATTAAGTAAAGCCTACAAGGTCACATACCCAAAAATGAGTGATTTTGTTGTATTTGTTGTAAGAACAACACCATAACTGTTGCAATAGTAACAAGACACATTTCTTAGCACTGTAACATACCTATCCTGAAGTAACCATCCTCTAAGCGTTTGTCTTTGGTTTCTTTGCTTAATACCAGTTCTTCATTCTAGGACAACACAGCATAAATGAGATCATTTATTTTGACATATGACTTTGCCAGGGGAAGACAAATGTGTGTGCACTCACTCTTGCTACACATTCAGGATCCATCTTTTCTAAATAATTACGAACCAGCCTAGACTAGCTATTTATAGCCTTAGACAAGCCAATACAAACCAAGCAAAAGCAGCAGTGTTCTAGGGCTGAACACTATTTGGCTTTAAAAAAGCAGTATTTTGAGTGCTGCATGTAACTTGTGTGTGAACAGAATACATAGGAGACACTGGCATACACAGGAGAAGGAAAACGAAGGCAGGATCTTGCCTTATCCTATGGTTGAATCAGAGATTTCTTTCAGGATCAATGAAACTTACAGCTTACTTTTTGATGTGTGAATTCAGGTGAGATGAAAAGCAATCAGATCAGCAAAGGAAGCATTAAAATTATCAGTGCCTTACTAAAAAGGGATAGGTGTTGGTAAGTTCATTTAATAAGCACAGAAAAATGAGATTGTAGAACAGGTTTCAAGATACCTGCTCCAGGTGTATGGGAGAAGATAGAAATGCTTTGCTGTTTTAATACTAAATGAAATAAACTCGTCTGAAGTAACATCTTAATCCTCTCACAGAGCTTTGTGATACAAATGGTTAGCTATAAAATCTAACTGAAGAAAAAGAACCCACACCATCTGGCTTCAAGCAAGAATATACATTAGGTAGTATAGGGCCCTCCTGAGATAAAACACAGACTAATTTTTGGAACTCAAAAAAAATCAGGAGGAAGGAACACATTTGGTTTAGGAGCCCAAGATATTTCAGTATCTAGTAAGGCTTGGATGTGTGTCAATTCCTGAACCAAAGCTTTTTTGCTAAGTCAAAAAGCAGATTGACTTAGCTTTCCCATTTTCCAAAAATACATAGGAGAGGGAGGATTGGGGACTTTTTTTTTTATTTAAACAGTAGGAGTGAATTGGAAGAAACTTAGCTTGTCACTTCCAAATTACCAACAGCACTTGTATCAGATTGAACTCTGAATGAACATCTGAAGAGTTACAATAGTTTTCTGTGAATAGACCCAATTAAAAAAGGTATGACAGCATCAAGATGCTACAGTTAAAATAAACAAGCATTCATGTCTCCCTCCCTCTGTTACAAAAAGGAAATAAAATTAGGAGGTTCTGCTTTTATCCTATAGTGGAGAAGACGCAAATCAATTCAATACCTGAAAAGGCAAAACTTCCACAGTTGTGTTTAGAAGTATGTCTCCTGGGTGCTCTGGATTGCCACTGTGAAACAAGTACCTGTAAATACAAAGGGAAAAACAAGTCTACAGACATCAGTCAGAATTAGCTCAGTTACTGTCTTACATGATAATAGTCAGAGAAGTTACACTGCTAAACATAACTTATACTGGACCTCCATCAGCTGGGGGTAAGAACTGAGAAAGACGGTTCCACATACTACCATAGGTGACAGGGCTAAAGTGTTGGGTTTTTAAGAGAGTAGCTGGACAGTGTTTTACTCAGAAAGGCAGCTTCCATCATCTGACTTTGAAAGATTGCATTGGACAAAGTGACCAGCACTGCAGTCATTATTGCCTGCCCCGCACTGGGACTGCCTCCAGAAGCAGAAGCCCTGCCTTCTCTCAGCCTCTCCCCATCCCTCCCTTCCTCTTGGCCACAGGATGAACTCTGCAGATGCATTCTGAACCAATTCTAGAAACCTAGCCAAGTCAACCTTTTGCCAGCCCAGGTTTCCCCAAGAGCAGCTCTCCACTCTGGTTCCCTGCAAAGTCTCATTAATGTCTGTGGCAGGAATTCCCAACCCATATCCACATCCTGAAGTTATCTGCATTCAAACCTCTATTTCAAAGACAGTTTGGTTTTTTTTAAACAAAAGCTTCTGTTTTCCATGTGTATACACACAGAGAAAAGGACCTCTTTTATACCTGTACAAAGGCCCCATTACCCTCTGCAGTTGTGCATTTAATAAGCTATTTTTTTTAATGGGGCAGATTAAATATGTTTCAAACTGTATCAAAACCATCCCTGTACATATCAAACAGTGAAGTGCAAGTGTTTGAACTCTAGCTTCCCACTCTCCCAGCTTTTGCTGTACTACATGTGTTAATGTTACAAAAAACAATTTAATTCCCTTTTCTTTATATATAACAAACTTCATATTCTGTTGAATACATATTATGTAAACAAGTAACAATATTTTTTACCACTAGGTGGTATCAATGCTTGAAAAAAATATTCATTACTTGCCACTTTTTCTAGTGGAACAGAGTTTATTCAGACTACTGTCAAAAACTACCTAGGTATTACAGCTACTCAGATGCCTCTTTTAACATGCCTATTTTATTTTTCATACATTTAAATGAATATGTAAAAGTCTATCAACACATTTCAAACCTTTCTGCAATTGGAACTTAAGAGAATTAACAGTAAGCACCATCTTTGACATTAAATACATCACCAGCCAGGGACAAAATTAGTTTAGAAATTATCACTTGATTAAAATTACAAACATTAGCTCAATTTGCAATGTATCATTGGAGACATAAACTCCAGTCTGTCTTTATCCAACATCTCTGAAGCCAGGTAAGTATTTGCCATTAATCCATACTCCATAGCTACAAGACAAGAAGTAGAAGAATACAGAGCTCTCTGACCCTGATTTAGAAATGCCTGCAATCCTAAAATGAAAGATGTAATTAAAAAAATACCCTGACACATGAGTAACAGGTTTTTTATTAAGGCTCAGAAAAGGAGCAAAACCACACACTGTGATCTAAAAAAGCTACATCAATTCCTAAACAATAGTGACACCCAATCCCCCCCAAGCCTTTAATTATCCTTTCTAGGAAGATGTGTATCATTTCTAGGAAGAAACTTGTAGGTTTCAATAATAAGCAAACCAAAACTCTTGGCAAAGGTGACCAAAAACTAGAAGTATATTCTGCTGTCTTCTCACCTAGCAGATCTAATTGCTGTCCTTTAGACTGTCAGATATCCTTCTCATTACTGGAAATTTATATCTTGAAAACACTCAGAATTCTAAGAAGACCTATTTTAAAATGCAAGTTCTCAAGCACTTGCATCTGAAGTGCTGCCATCAAAGGCTCCAAAAAACCACAGACACAGCTTTCCCTTAGTGCTCTCTAGTTCACAAATCTCATTTCTGAGAAGGCACACCTAAAAAGCCACAAAGCAACTCCTCCTGATCTGTGAGCCCTGTGCTTCTCAACCAACAATCGTGGGTTGGGGGTGTTTGGATGGAGGTTGGGGGAGGCAAGCAGGGAAGTGGTGGTGATGGGTTGCTCTTTTGCTTGTGGGTTGTTGGTTTTGGTTTTGTTTGTGTGTGTTTGGTTTATCTCCCTCTCTGGGCAGGGGGTGTATGTGTTTATTTGGGTTTTGTTTGTTTGCTTTGAAAAACAACCCTGCAAACAGAGAACCATAGCAACCATTTCTCCTACTGTGCTATCAACTTTTGAATCGTTAGTGCAGTTTCCTCCCCCCAGCAGTCATCACAGCAGTGATGCAATGCCCTCTGAAGTTGGCACAATGCCAAAACACTTTATGGAATTAATTAATAAAATCTGATTTCCATGTAATCAAATCCACTTTTTTAGTACGTTTTCTGTAACTATCTGCCTACTCATATGCACAAACATATATAACATATGCACAAGTCACATCTTATTTCAAATTATGTTTAGGAAGGGTTATTTTTGTACCTGAGCCCTGCTTGAACACTTGACAGATATCACCTACTTAGAAAAATGTACACAGATTAAAAATAGGAGTATGAATATCTCTACACACATCTCTGGATTAATATGTATCAATCTTTTGCTCAGAAATAAAAATTGCAAATTAAGTAATTTGAAATAAAACTTAATTTACAAAATCAGATATTCTACAGGTCCTAAAAGAAGTGTAAAGCTTGCCCCCCTGGCATACTGATGAGTCCAAAGCTTTCAAGGTTTTCAGACTATGAAAGATTTTTCTGGATACAGAGTCTGAAAGACACAGAAGTAGCTGTGCTTTTGGTTAAGTTATTCTGACATCTGTCTTGGGATTCATAGGTGACAATTCATGTAAACACCAAAGACGTGCCCTTTCCTTTCCCTCTTCTATGAATTTTCTGTTTTGTTGAGCAGTGAAAAATTAGCACACACAATAACTTCATCAGTCAATTTATGGTAGAGTTATAAAAGGAAATAATACACAAATTCTTTGAAAAGCACAATTCACAACCACAGCCAATATATTTGGGGTTTGTTTTGAAGGAAACAAAAATCTTCTCTCTCTTAATGCTAAGAACAAATATTCTAAGGATCTATTTATGAACACAGACCTTTGTGCTCTGTAAACATGAGGAATCAAATTCTTTTCTCTGCATATCCTCTTTATGTCTCTTTTTAGAAATCTGATCTATTTTGGTATATCCCATTCTCAGAAAAGGAAAAAAGAGGTAGGAAGGCAGAGAGGAAATGTTTCCTTCCACATTGGAGCAACATGGAGCATAATTCTGCACAACATGGATTTCCAGAAAAGCAACATTCAGTCAGCACATTTTTGGCTCTCTGCAGATGCTGTCATCCACTGCAAGAGTCATTATTCACCAATTCTATCCAGTATTTTTGATCACTGTATGCAAATGTGGTAAAAGAAATCTAATCTACCTCCTTTCTGCCATTTCCCCACAATCCTCATTAGGAAATGTTATTTCACTGTCACTGGAAATTGGTATTAACTATGCACCATTTCCTCCTGCAAAATACAAGTGAAAGATGAATAATTTCTTTTCCCTCTCAAGCTCAATTTCTCCTCCTATTATTTATGCCTTTTACCCACTCTTTTGCAGAAACTACTTATAGCTAAAAAAGGAAAGCTTTACTTCTCAAGTCTGTATATATACACCCACCAAGTACCCACAATAGGTAAGCAATCTAATGGGAGCTTGTCTAGTTTGTTGTTATAGTTTCTGATTTGAAAACTAACACACATACACACACAAAAAAACCCACATAACCCCACCAAAACCATCCCATTAAGTGCTATGTAAAAAGCCTGGTGAGATTTCATTTCCTCTGCCAAAACTAGCCAGTCTAAGTGCCCAGTGGGCTGCATGTTTCAGAGCTGCAAGGGGTGAATTCCCCATTTTTACAGAAGTGCTGAACCAGCACACTAAAAGGAGAGAATTTTCACAGAATCACAGAATGTTAGGAGCTGGAAGGGACCTCGAAAGATCATCTAGTCCAACCCCCCTGCCACAGCAGGATTCCCTACACCAGGTCACACAGAAGCACGCCCAGATGGGTTTTGAATCTCTCCAGAGAAGGAGACTCCCCGACCTCTCTGGGCAGTCTGGGCCAGTTCTCTGGCACCTCAACTGGGAAAACATTTTTTCTTATATTCACATGGAACCTCCTATGCTTCAGCTTACAGCCATTGCCCCTTGTCCTGTCACTGGGCTTCACTGAGAAGAGCCTGACCCCATCCTCCTGACACCCACCCTTCACATATTTAAAAGCATAGATGAGGTCACCCCTTAGTCTCCTCTTCTGCAAGCTAAAGAGCCCCAGCTCCCTCAGCCTTTCCTCAGAAGGAAGATGTTCCAGCCCCTTCATCATCTTGGTGGCTCTGTGCTGGACTCTTTCCAGCAGTTCCCTATCCTTCTTCAACTGAGGGGCCCAGAACTGGACACTGTATTCCAGATGCAGTCTCACCAGGGTAGAGTAAAGGGGGAGAAGAACCTCTCTTGACCTACTAACCACACCCCTAATAGACCCCAGAACTTTCTCACATTTGCCAAAGGACCACAAGTAGCCTGGCTGAAAAGGTTTTGGAGAGATCTGGGGGAGTGGTCTGAGCCTTTTTCTGATCCAACACACATCTAAGAAATCAATTTACTAACCCCACTTATGTCCTTTTGCAAGGTTATTTCTGCCAAATGTTTCATCTGGTGAACTGTGAGAAGTCTTTGGGGTTTGTTTTGGTTTGTTGGGGTTCAATATGTGCACTCATATATATGTTCCTGCACAGAGATAAATATTTTCTTTCCCTACAGCTTACTTCTACAGAAGCAGAGATTAATATTTCAAATGCAGGCATTTGCTACCATTTGAGATGCAGTTGGGTATGAGACCTCATCTCAGGCTGTCAAGGTGCAATGATGACACCTCACAAGATTCAAGCCCTTCTGGAAATCAGGTGAAGCATTTTAGGGTATCTCAAGTGGCACTACACATCTGACATTTAGGCAACAGCATTAAGCCTCTAAGATTTCTGACTAAGAACTGTAAACCCAGGAACACTGCCAAATACACAAATCTTGAATATTAGTGCCATTAAGTAGGAAGCAGCACGTCCTTGGCTCAGGCAGCTCTTTTCTTCTGTCTCTGATCCATACTTTGTGGGTTTTTTTCCCCCTTTTTCTGTGAAGTTCTTGCCTCATTCTTATGGGCAGAGTTCCATGCCTGGAGCAAACAGCATCAGTGGCTGGGAGCCTGCCTGCCAAGTCCCTGCTGTCAGTGCATCCATTTGAGGATGTTCTACTCATTAGTACAGAGGCTTATGTAAACACAGAAACCAAAGTCCTCAAATTCTCTTTTTTATACACACCAAAAAATATTCTCCCACCTGAAATACATTTACAAAATAAATCAAGAGACTTTCAAGTATTTCCTGTCAACTGGCACCACCATTAAAGCTTAATAAAATGAAGATTATGTTAAAGTTTAACAACCTATATTATATCTTCAGAATCAGAACAAAGGTTATTTTTAAATCCTGCACTGTGTGTGTGGACATATGTGGTTCTTCAGCTACAATAGCCCAAGAAAGGTTGAATGTATTGCACTGTGCTGAAGGAGTTTCTACCCTGAACAGTGATTATGAACACAGAACAGCTTGCCCATCACTCAGCTTACTGCTCTACTGATAGAATATCCAAACAGTTTTGCAATTCCCTAGGTTTTAAGTGGCTGTTACTACAAAAACAAATCATGAAAAAGTTCCACTTCACTGCCAGTTTCAGAAAGCTGTTAGAAAGTCTTTTTTTTTCCTTTGTAATGCATTTGATCTTGTATCTCTCCCCACAGGAGGACTTGCATCCCATAGCATGGATAATTAACTAAATTTTAGATACCTATGTGACTAACTGCTATGATACTTTTTTTTGGTAGCTTTGTTGTACTTAAAGAAATTTAAATTACTTTTAAGTTTTCACTGTTAGAAAACCTGTTTCAGAAGCTGCATTTGTTTCCCTTTACAGTGAAGTGGCAGTAATAACAGAGAAGCAACTGCCACTTTTTATGCAAGGATTTTTCCAGCACTGTCACAATAAATTTCAAAGCAGACAAAGTAATGTATATGTTTAGTTACCAGGAGCCTAAGAACATACTCCTCACACTCAGTACATTGATTTCCTAGCTTAAATAGTCAAATATATATTTCTTGCATGAACAGGAATTCTTTGTTGAGAGAAGATGCCATGGGATCAACAATATGAAACACTAGTCTCACACACTGCACATCCAGGATCTATGCCAATATCAGAACACAAAATAGTAAGTGTCATCTACAAGCTAGTTTGTCAAAGCATTAAGATTTCAGTTTAAAGCTGAAATTCCAGCCATCAAGTTCTACTTCCAAATCATTTAATCAATGTCACATTAGGATGACTACCCAGTAACTTGCTGAAAGAAGAACACACCTATGGGGCAACTACAGAGTTAAAAGCAGTGCTAGGGACAAGGAAAAAAAACAAATCAAAACCAAATATTCCCCAACCCCAAACAATCTCTGCTAATCCTCTTGAAAATGCTCAAAGTAACACTACCAAGCAGTTACATACAAGAAAGGATGAGCTTCATATTTTAAAAATACAAAGCAAATTTAGATTGGGGGTTAGACCTTGGTGGGTTTTTTCCCTTTCCACAGTATATATTACACCCTTGTCTTTTCCTGCAGCCTGTTTTTTTCCCTTTTGTTGTTGTTTTGGGGGGGGGGGGGTTGTGTTTGTTTGGGATTTTTAATAAAGAACAGCATTTGAAAGCAATTTATACTGAAAGAAGCCTGAAGCCCTTTTTATAAATATCCATTCTAAATTCCTAGTGAAGGAAAGCTGACAAGTGTAAGCAAGCTCATTAAAACAGTCATAGGGTATGAGCTTCCAAGGGCTTCTTTGATGCAATTAGTGAACATGTTCTTTGAAAACAATATCTGATTTGTGTCAATCACATCTACAGGGAGGACTCTGAAACTTAGGCAGTCAAACCAAAGATGGTTTGGATGATGATGGACAGCAGCACCACTGAGGTGCTGTAATGCAATGTCTTTCTGGGATGTATCTTGGGTTGGTTTTTTGGTTTGATTTTTTTCTTTAAACAGGATCACATTCAAAATTTATTACTTCTGTTGAAGATTCACTACTCATCCACCAATATTTCAGACCTTCCTACCTACCAAAAAACCCTCAAACAAAGCAATGTCTTAAAGTCTTCCCAATGAGTTGCTCAGGTACAATATTGCTCACTGACATCTCTGAAGAAAGAGAGTAACTAGTAAAGAAGTATCTTGAATCTGTCACAGTGAGGAACATGAATTAACATTCAGTACTAGCATTAGAGTAGCAATAAGACATGCTTCATAAAGAAACTCTTAAATAAGTCAGTTTTAATAATTCAGTGTGTGCTTGGAACAACAGTGTGCATACCAAAACAGCAAAGTAGATTTCAATAATTATATAACAACCTGAGACCAGAAATGCAGTATTTCTGATCTCTGTAATGTAGACTGTTTTGAGCAGGTATAAAACAGTCCATCCATTTACTTAAAAAATAGGTGTGTGTATCTTAAAAACCTTATCTTGTATGTTATTACAGAAATGAGATCCTAGCTTACTACGAAGGGACATCAGCAGTGTGGCTGGAGATCTTTTGCTTGGAAAAATCCTAAAAAGGTTCAGTGCAAGAGCTGTTACTAAAATGAGCAATTTAGAATTTCAACTTATACATCCCTGCTCTCCAGGTGTGGTTTAGAACAAGCACTAGCTATTTGACTGTTTAAATATTCAGCAGGGATCTGCCAAGCAGGTCTTACACAAAATAGACACAGATGTTACTTTCTGCTCAGCAAAGGGAGCTCAGTTCTCACTTGAAACTATGACAAGATCCTTGCCAGTGTTATCCCTGACAATACTCTCAGATCTCAAAAACGAAATATTGCAAGACTTAATGAAAGTTAATTACTGAACTGCTCCAGTCAGCAGAAAATTTAAATTGAGTCCAGCAAAATGTCTGGCAAGGCAAAATAAACTACAGGAGCCAGTTCATGCTCTGTCACAGTGTAACAGACCTGCCATTCATTCAGTCAGACTTGTGGTCAGTATTTCCATTCAAAACTTTGTTTATCAAGAATTTATTATGGGAGTTATTAAGTAGCTCCATCTCAAACTGACTTGGCAGACAAAAATCTGTAAATTCTCTTCTGTTACTTTTTTTTTAACAGAAGGGACAAACCTGTTGCATCCCTTCACTAACAGAGTTAAATAATTTTTTTTTTACTATTTTGTTTAGACCTGTGCATGCCATTTGTTAAGTAACAGTGCTGATCTATGGCAGTGCCTAGCAATGCTTCCAAAACTGCCAGTGTGCATCTGACTTATTCTAACCCTCCCAAGATCAACACTTCCTACTTACAGTTACCCTATTCATAATATAGATACATATATATATATTTTAAAAAACAAGACCAAACACATAAGTTGGACAATGTCTACTTCATAGCTTTGAAAATTTGATCAAAAAGAAATTAATTATTCATATATCTGAGTTGAAAAATACATGGTTTTTAAACACTATTGGCATAGGATTAAAAAAAAGTCTGCTTTTAATTCAAGGAGGTATGGCAGTCATATTTTTCAACACATGTATCTTGGAAAACCTAACCAGCAAAGTCTTTTAACACATAGTAACCAACCGAAAGAGTAATTTGGCAACCCAAAGGACAAACTTGAGTTTCATAGGTCAGACTCGTTTGGAACAACATAGTAACAAGGGAACTACTGATGCTAGCTGTTGTGCTAAGACAAGGTGAAGCCTTTGGTTATGTACTTGTGCCTTGGCAGAGAAGTTGACTGATTGGATTCAGTTCAGGACTGCTAAAAGGGCTGTATCACAAGAAAAGCATTCAGTCAAATTGATCCCAAGAAACTATCGGTGTTCTCAAAAGAACACATGAGGTATGTGAAGAAAGGAGAAAAAGGATCCACTAACATAGCAACACTTAATCAGACACAAAATTCATTTTGTAGGTCTTGAACCACTGTGCTGGCAAGGCAGTAAAAAGTAAAGCAGCAAATGAGTCTCAATAAAATTAAAGCATGACTACATTAAAGTACAAACTCTATTATCTTTATTTAATCTGACTACTAGCTAAAAAGAAGTCACCTTTAGTCCTCTAACAGATCACGGATACTTGTGGTGCAAGGGCACCTCCACTTTTTTTGTTGTTGTTAAATTTGAATAGGTCAACTTGGAGTCTTAGTAGTGTGACTTTTTTAGGCCCTACAGCTGCATCTAAAAAACTCTTCAGAGTTCCCAGCTTTCAGGTCTGGGGACAATGTGATATGCTCCAGCAAGATTTCTGATCTGGCCAATCAGGAGACCGAGGCTGCAGGGCACAGCATACTGTACAACACACCATGCTGTACAACTGCTCTGTAATTAGAGGCAGACCAACCAAATACAAAGAGAAACAACTTGGCTTCTTTTAAGCTCTGCTATGAGGTGCCAGAGAAGCACTGGTTTTGAATTGCATTTATCAAAAAGGTTCCAGATTAAAAAAAAGAAAGAAAAAAGAAAGCAAGACAAAATTTACAGTAGGAAAAGACTTGAGTGAAGACACTAATCATCATAGTTTCAGCTCAACTCCGAGAACCCGGTGTCATTTCACATTAGATTATAATCACAGCCCGAAATTCTACTTTCAAGCATTCTTGGTGAACAAGTAGCTTTACATATGAGACCAAAGGCAAATAATGACTAACCTTTCTACATTGACTGGCTTGTCAAATTTAAACAGAATATAATCTCCAGCAACTGGTGTGACAGCCCAGAAAAAATCTTCCCCTACGTAGGTTTTTTCTAGAGTATGGCCCTGGTAGACTTTTAAAGATGTCGAAACCTCTGCAGGTGGATTCACGTGGATTTTGTGCAGCAATGGTTTCAGGAAGTCTTTATCCTAATTAAAAGAAAGACAAACATTGTGCTATCAGTTAACCTGGTTTATTACATTCTTTTCCCAGTGGTTCCACTGAAAACACTTGCATCAAATGGAAAATGAATGTATTACTCATGTACTGATGAATAAGATGAACATGCTACTAAAGTTAAAAAAAATATCCTTAGCAAAAATCCACAAAACCAAGCTGAAATTAGCACCTCTTAGACTTGGTATTAACCAGTTTCAATTGCATTTCATTCCAGTTGGAGTGATACACAATGTGTTTGAAAATGCCAGACAACAAGAAAATGTCTATTTTCTCAAAGGCTAAGAAGTTTTTCATTCATTCATTCAGCTTGCTCTGGAAAGGAAGGAAAATTGTAGGTACTAACTGTAAGTTTCTGGATCTTCCCTGCTAGAGAGGAGTGGAGGCCAACATGCTGAAAAAGAGAAGGCCTAAAGCGTATCCGTAGGTTAGATTTCTGTCGGTCACAATGTTTCTGAAATGAGAGGATAAGAAGGGGGAGTTAAAAAAAAATGAAAGAAAATCACATTAGTAAAACCAGCAGAAGGTTGCTGAGTTTTTACTGCAAGTATGTGATGTTACATGAACCAAAAAGACTCAAGAACTCAGATCTATTTACTCAGTCATTCTTGTTCTGATTCCAGGTATCTATCAAGACTGCTGTGCAAATAAATACTGCTCTTGGTTCTTGCACAGAACCTGTTTATTCAGTCTTTCACCAGTGGTGCTACTTGAGAAATGAAGGACCAAAATCCAGAGTTTGTTCCCCACTTGGAACCTTCTCCATGACTGCTATCCAAGCGCTGGCATTCTGCAGAGCCTCAGTGGGGGTTATGTGAATGAGTTTAATTTAGGACTGCTGCACACAGGAAATAACTCGACTTTTGCTTTTCATCCTACTGCATCTGTCTCCAAAATCTGAAACAGTTATAATGTCTCTAAGAAATGTCTCTGAAGTTCTTCTTGAGATTAAAATCTTAGTAGGAAAACAGACTCTTTCAGGACACGCAGTAACCATAGTACATCGTATGCTGGCCTCCAGCTCACCAAAACCAACTCATTCACCATCATGAAAACATTTTAGAAACTCTATAATAAAAACAAACTTACAGCATCTTTCTCAGGGTTACACACTTTCACCCACAGGATATGGTCCAGAAGCCAATCAATAGGTTTCTCCTTATAAAACATAAATATGAACTCTACAATAAGAGTGATATCTGGAGACTGGAACATTTTACCTACGATGACATTAAGAATAAGTGGAGTTATTTTAGATTAAAGATAACATTGCCTTTTGAAATCAGTGAAACAAGTTTGTGCCAAGACAAGAAATGTTAGCAATGAACAACTGGAAATTTCAATGTTATTAAAAGCTCCATACTTTTCAGCTATGCAAAACTAAACTTTTTGAAAAAGAACTCATAGCAATATATCTTGGTGCTATTAAAATATTCAATGTATACTACAACAAATTGTCAGCCTGAGAAACCAGAGAAAGAAGAGTTATGGGTTTGTGTCCATTGTTCTCCATGCCACATGTAAGCTTCAAGCATCTGAGCTAAAGAGCTGTTGCAAGTATTACCTGCCCAGTCACACAACTGCATCTTTTGCAGATACAAGAAGCAGAGATGAACATCTACCACTAACTCCTGATCCTTCTGAGTAGCACATCAAAGGGAAAGAAGGAAGCTACTAGAACATAAGCAGAGACAATACAACTTAAAAAAAGAGAGACATCCCATAGCAGCAACCATTTTTCTCTGAAATGCATAGGCCATCAGCAAACTCATCCTGAGGGCATTTCCAACCAGCCACACCGAAAGCAGGCAGTTGCCCAGTGGAAAGCCTAAGTCCCTCCCACAAACAAAAACTGCAGAACTTCTTTGCCAAGTACTGTCATGACTGTGCCTTCCAGGACAGCATGCTGCTTGGTCAAGTACAGATGAACTTCTGGGTGGTGCTGTGCTACAGGATTCCTGGCAATCCTGCAAACTGTGCGGCTTCAAGGAGACCTTGGCTAAAGAAGGAAACTTACTGCTAAAGAAGAAAGTCTATTTACTGTCAACAAGAGCAACTTTTTATGTGGTTGTGGAATACACTTCACTGCCAGTACAAGTGTCTGAAAAGAAAGGTATTCAATACACTGGGCTATTCTTTTAGACTGAATAAAGCACTTAAAAAGGTGCCTTGTATAAAGACACTGCTACCAGGAGCAACACATAACTGGGAGAGGGGCTGTCCAAGGCTGAACACAGACTGACAAGTGCTTGTACCAGGGACTGAGTGCCAGCTGAACTCCCATTACATGACAATGAATGCCTTAGGAGGACACTGGCTGAAGTGATTTTGTTCTGCAGACGGTGCTTAGATGTAGGCAGTGCAGGCATGGGCTCTTGAAGCACATGAGTGTTAATGGATCAGAGTCCAACAGAAGCTCTTCTCCAAGGCAAGTCCTCTGCCTGTCCATGCTTTGGAGTTCTGTACAACATACTAACACACAGCACTTGGGCACATGAATTTTCTTTCCCCCACTTATAATCTACAAGACTGTACAGGCTTTTTAAATAACAAGTTCCACAAGTGCTAGAAGTCTTTTTACATTTAAGAAGAACAGCTAGAGTAGACATTAAGAATAGGTTCCCCTCTGAGGTGGCAAAAACACTTCCCACACTCATCAGAAAATGGGATTTGGTTCTTATCTACAAGAGGACAAAACTCTTTGGAAAGGCCACTAAGGAGCTGTACAGGAAAGCCTGGACGACAAACAATCAGGGAACAATGTTTTGCGTGCAGCTTAAAAACTATCAGCAATATAGCACTCCACTTGAGCAGGTGGCTGAATGGAAATGAAGAAACTGTGCAAACAGTCTACCTTATTTAGCTATTAAGGAGGATGTTCACATTTATATAAGCAGAAGAGAGGATAAACCTGAAGTATCACCCTGAACCAGTACTACACAAAAAGCAAAAAGTTATCTAAGTCTCAAGTGATTAGGAACATACATTTGCAGTGTGAATGTACATATGAAGTATCACTCAGAACCAGACACTCAGTTACTTCTCTTTCTTTTGAGGCTCACTGAAGTCTGTAATTCACAGAAGATTATCACAAGGCAGCATGAAAAAAAACAAACCCAAGGAGCTGGGAGTTCAAATCCCTGTTGTAACAGGAATGAAAAATTTCTCTGCTGAAACAGGTGACTGAGCTTGCTACATTACACAATATCTCCAAGTAAATATAGCATGCCAGGTTGTTAGCTTACATATATTAGCAACGAGGATATTTTTAAGTAAAAGTGTCAAATTTCTAGGGGCCCTGTTATGTATGCTTAGACTCTTACATCTAACTTTTACCCTGATTTATTTATTTATTATTAGTTTAATTCATCCTGATTTTACGTAAAAGAGAAACAGAGTATCACAAAAACCAGATTCTTTACTTCCATAAGGCAATTTTCTCTAGGCCTAGAGCCACTTTCCTCTTGGCCTGCTGTCAACCATGCAGCCAACCACCTCTGACTTGGGGAATAATCTAGTTAACGTGGTGATGTCAAAGGACACACCTGCAAAAAACAAACAAACAACAACAGAAAACCCCACCTGATACACTGAACTGCAATGAATCAGAATGTGCTAGGTAAGCATCAGCTGGCTGTACCTGCATTAGCATCCTCAGACCCAACTGGCCTCTTTACATTACCCTGCCCAGCACTATGGAAGGGTTCAACAGTGCAGGCAAAGCCTGCTCACTTTAATTTGTCATGATCACTGGAGTGAAGATGAACAGGAAACACCCTGCTCTTGAGACAAGCCCTTGACTCCCCTCAGTAACCACAGACAGACATCCCCACACTACTTACTGTCACCACCTTCCACACCCAGCCTGGCACAGCTTAGCCGTAGGTCCTTGCCCTCCAGTACAACACAGCATCCCTCATCTGTCATTTCTGTCTCAGGACAGTAGAGCACAGCAGTACTGCCATGGATCAATGTTCCCTTTTTCTCCCCAGCATACTCTTCCTAAACCATCTCAAACCAGGCCTCTGCAGTGAAGCAAATGGTAAAAAAGGTCTTCAAAGCTCTGGACCCATAACCGTACCCAGCTGCTTCTTGTGACAGAAAGCAGCCCAATACAACTTCAACTCTACAGACCTGACACTCTAGCTGCAATGAATCCAAATCAGCCAAACCCCTGCCTAGTCTCTCCTGAGAAAGGGTAGCAGAAGCAGCCTGGCTTTCCTAGGGCATAGCCATAGCTCAAGAACAAGAAGCAGGATTTGCCAAGGTCCTGCAGTCTTGTGGCCTTCCATGCATCTGCAGATGAGTAAAGTCCTGTGAGTCATGGAGCCCATGAAATGCCAACCAAGCCTACACTACAGACTGTTCACTGGCCATCCCCAATAGACAGTCAAAAATCATCAAGACAGAGAGACCTAAGCAAAATTTCAGTCAGCATACATTGCCTCAAACCAAAGATATAAATTAAGGAAATTGCTGACAAATTTCCAGAGATTTCAGATTCTGGGTGGACACAACCTACCCTTGGAAAGAAACTTCAAAATCCAGAAGAATTAAGTCTCAAAGGTAAAGCCTTGCTTCAAAAACCCCTAGAGACTTACAAAATGTGAAAGACTTACTCCATATTATTTATACACATGGATAAAAGTGTGTGCAAGGACTCAAAAATAATTGTGGAACATTTTCTGCTATTTATTGTGCCCTGCCAAGACCTTTGATATTCAGTCCATTTAAATGCTACCCCTTAGTGAACTCTCCTGGCCCTCTCAGTATTTTATTGGCAAGTACAAGACACACACAAAATGAAAAGCTTTGTTTTATGCAGTTCTCTGAACTGCAAATATCTAAATCATTCATTTTCATTCCTCTGCATTAGCATCATTAAATGTATTCTGTCTAGACCGACAATAATCTCATACCTGCAAGCACATATTCTAACGAGAGTTAAAGTCTGCCAATGCTCTCCCTGTCAACAATATGCAAATCACTGACATTAAAATCAGAACCTCTTTGAAGTTATTTAAGTCTCAAATATTTGACTTGATCTACCCTTCCCCAAATTTGAACTATGGGGATAGCTTTAGCAAAACTGTAATCAGAACAACTTAAAATAATCAGAACAACAGGCTTTAAAACACAGTAAGATCCAGAGGAACTGTACAGGACAACTGTACAGGCTGATTTCAGAGCACTGCCTAACAGTTTGTGACAGCTGGTATTACAGGTACAGTACAGAAGATTGCAGATCCTCTGGAAAACACCACTTACACAACTCAGTATTTCTCATAAAAAGCTAGCAGGACTTCCCTAAGTTGTGTTGGAGACCACTGTGCATACCAGAATCAGAAGAACAAAACATGCATCTCCTTCCACAGAGCTGCTCAGGGAAAGAGCATATGTCTCACTCATTATTTATTAGCTACTTGACAGCACTTACGACTATGCTTTCAGTATTTAAAACAAAAACAAAGGAAGTCATTCTGCTCTGCGGCAGAGGTGACAGAATTCTGTAATCTTGCTGTCAGTCTGAATAGCTGCATTTGCCACTTCCTCATGTAGTACTTGCATAAATTAGATTTTCAGTTCAGATATACACTATGACAAAATAATGTTTTAACCTAGCAAAGTTGCAAGCAAATCAAGGTTTCCAATAGCTTAAAGTGAATCAGCCACAACCTCTCTTGGAGATTATTTCCAAATCAGTAGCATCTAGGCAACTCAGTTGTCTCAGCCATCTACACATAAAACTCACCCTCACCCCACAAACCACTACTTCTGCTCTTCTCCATAGCTATCTGCATTACCAAGTGATCATAGTATCAGTTTGCAACAGGATCCATCCATCCATCCAATCTACAGCACCTGCATAAGATTTTTATGCAATATATGGTTATAGCACACCAACGTGTCTAAAAGAAGTTTTAGCCACTATCATGACTACTAATTTTTTTCTCAAAACTTAAAAGACAGAGTAAGTAGCTAAACTGGGAGAAAAAAACATCTCATTTATTTTTTTAGGTAGAAAAGCAACATTAAGATGTGTAGCCATAACTAAAAGCATCTTAAATTCTACTGACATAATTTAATTAAAAGCAGGCAAGCAAATAAGATACATGGAACAAAGAACAGGGATGCAAGCAGCAGGAGCTGATAAGGAAATTTAACTACAACTATTTCTGAAAAACAACTTTAAATTTTTTTTAAACAGTTGTGCAGGTGATAAAGCCAAATCTCAGCAGTAAGAACTACCTACCTACCCCTTCTGATTTAGACAATGTGCCCTCTATAGCAGCACTGAGAACAGCAAGGGGTGTGAAATACACAAATAAGTGATCTGAAACACTTGTAAATGGGTGCATGTCCTTAACTCTTAAGTTGATTTACACCTATTTTGACATGTTGGTCTTACAAAACTGTTGTTCATTGCAAGTAAAAAATATACTCTAACTACACCTAGGAAGGCAGAGACTGTCCTAACTTCTTGATGGAGTAGAAAGGTGGAGGTAAAGCAGGCTTTGCAACCAGGACAAACTGATGCCTGCTGATTCTTGGAAGTTTTGGTATAAACACCACTGAAGTTGTTTTCAGTGGAGTTAGTTTTTGTACTTTTTTCTTTTACTTCAGTCAGTTGTTTTAATGAATTTTTTCTTTTAATGGCAGCTAAATTCAAAACAAGTCACTCCCAGCACTTTGAGTGTTAGTATTTTTATAAATTAACTTTTGGTTACAAAAATACCCTCTCTTCCAACAGTTTGAGTTTGCCTCAGATGTACAAAAGTATAAAAAGCAACTGAAAAAAACCCCAAACCCATGAGTTAAACCAGAGCTCCTAAAAAACCCAATTAATTTCTACTTCTTATTTCCAGTACAAAGATAGCTTTGAAGTTAGATCACTATTAATTCCCAGACACTGAGGATGAATGTGTTCTTTCAAACTACTGAAGTGAACATATTCTTACCAATGAAACCCAGCTGAGAAAATTCTAGAATCATCCAATCTTCAGAAGCAAGCTGAAGTGCAAAATTTTTTATTGTGCTGAAATAATTCTGCTTGACAACGATGTCATCTTCAAGCTAGAGGGAGATAGCAATGATACCAACATAAATACAGAAAGCAACAGGGAAGCAATAAGAAAAAGCATAGGTAGGAAATACTGATTTATAATATATTGCTAACACATAGCTATGCATTTCTAAGGCAAGTGCTGCTATGAAACCTAGACAAGAATAAGTATTGCAGGGATCACAGTCCATCTATTTGTGAAGAACTAATCCAGAATCTTTCTGTAGTAAGAATCCACAAATGTAGCTTAAGGAAATTGCTTTCCTAGCCTCTCTTGTCAGAGAGAAGCCATCAATGACATGATGTTAAACTAAGTGACGTCAGCAGCAGAACAAGTAGAATATCTGCATTATTTGGATGCAAAGGTGACCCTTTATTCATACATCTCACAGCACTGCAAGAATTTCTCCCCTAAGAAAAGAAAGAAGCTAAGAAACATATTATCTACAGAGGTGGGATTTATTTCACCTAGCTTATGCTGTCCAACAGAAGAACAGCTGCATAGGCTTCAATTCTGGGCAGAACTACTGCTAAGATGGGGAGCTACAATTCCATCAATTCACAGGAAGTGCAAGCTATTGCTTTAAGGATCCTGCTTCTCCTGTCCTTTCTCCCCATGCATTCATACTCCCTGCTTTGTGCTGGCATGAGTATTTGTGTGACTGCCTAGCTCCAAAATGACTGTCTCATGTCATTGCCTGTGCAGCTTCCAGGAGAGCTAAGTCTCCAACAGCTCTCAGAGAGCAATCAGCATAGCTTTATAAAAACTAAATGAGATGAGTGGGGCTTTATACCCAAAGGAAGCAGCCCCCAAATCTAAATAAAGATTATAAGCACAGTTACTCACTAAGTCTGCAATACCTGTAGGTAAGGCTTCAAAGCAGCAAGGCATAATAGGAACAATTCTGAGCTAAATTAAATGTAAAAAAATTGCTTAACTCTTGAAAATGTCTTCCAAAAAGAAGAAAAGAAAACAAGTCTAGCAATACATTGAAAACATATCTATATGCAACAGTCATATTGAAGTAAGGCTCCCTTGTCTTCAAAAGAAAGTAAAAATGGAGTTTAGCTTGATTTCCACTCAAAACTGTGCTGGTAGTTTTTGCCTAGGTGACTCAACACTAACTCATCTGGGGGATAAGTCAAAAGCAGTAGTTAAGCTGTTTGTATTCCTTCACTTTTTTACTAAGGATCTTAAGATAAAATAAATCAGACGGGACAAATTACTTTCTACTTCAGAGACAGCTGCCCTCCATGAATTACTTCTTCATATACCATAACCTCCATACTTAATGCCCTCCTTCAGCTATGGAATCAAATTATCTCTGCTCTGTGGAGACCCTTCTGACGTGTCCAAAAGCATAATTTCTGGAGAGTCATTTGAAAACAAAGAAGAGAAATTTACCTGAATGTAATAAACCCCCTTTTTCTGGGCATACATCATAAGAAAACAATAATCCAAGTTTTGTTTTGTTCTCCACCTGAAATTAAATTGAAAGCTTAAGGATTATGCAAGAAGTTATTTTAATACATGTTGGTAATGCTAAGTAAATCTCACTATGAAGAATGAGGCATATTAGTGAACTGTTAGGACAGCTGCTTTTGGCATTGTTCCTCAGGATATTCTCTGTCTGGAACAAAACGTTCACCTTGTGCTTTAAGAGAGATGTAAAACCAGTTCAACTTGAATCTGAGTTTTTCAAACTACCTGACATTTCACTAAAACATACATGCATTTTAAATGGTAGTTCAGTAGGAATTGCTAGGTTTTATACTGTATTTCTGGAAGGAAAACAGTAAACAAAAAAGTCTGCATAGGGAAAAAAGTCTATCGAGCTCTCCTCCCAAAACTTAACATTATGTGAATTCAAATAATCACAGCACTAGACTCTGACTATGCAGACAGGCACAAGATACATTCACAAAGCACTTCTAGCATCCCCACATTTTCAAGAATTACAGTAACAAAACATTTCAAGAATTCCCATCCCACTTGCCATTTCATAAACAACAAAAGTGTGGGGGTGGGAGGAGATGGGAAAAGATCTGGGAGAATAAACTAACCTCACTCTTTCTTTTGAGTCTCCAAATGTCTCTTTCAAGTTTGTCAAGTCAGGATAGTAAGTTGCAGGAGGGGCTATTACTTCCACCAAGCCAGAATTGATCTCTGTAGAAAATCTGTCAACAGAAATATCCTAAAGTCATATGACAGATTCTGAGTTCTGTAGAATTCCTGATTGCTTTCTGTTGGTACAGTTGTTATGTCTCCTTACAACAACTTATTCAAACAATGTAAAACAAAAGTAGCATATAAAAGGTATTGTTTTCCTTAACATCTTTCTCAGAGCAGTATAGCCTCTTGCCTCATAATCAGAATTCTAACTAGTCTAAATCCTTTTTTGCCTTTCTTTTTTCAGAACCTAGCGATTTTTTCTATAGTTCTCTTTCAACATAAGGAATACAAGGCCCTAACACAGATGTCACTAATTTGCATTCATGTTAAAACAACCCCATCTGTTTGTGTTGCACCAAATAATTCAATCTTGTGTATTGTTTTACCATTTAACTGATTGAATCACTGCCCCTTAATTTATCATCTATTTGGTTGGTTGGTTGGTTGAAAGTCCAAAGTCCCAAGTAAGAAAAATGCATGACCTCATATTTCCAGAACACTTTTTGTTCCTTATCACAATCTGATCCCCCATTAAAACTGCAACTTACTCTTTTTCCAGGCTTGCAACAACACTGTTAACATAATCAAGATCAGTCTGGAAAAAAAACAAACATAAAAACCAAATAAAATACTGAACAGTTGTGGAGCCACATTTTGAAAGAATCTAGTAAAATAAACATTGGAGGTAGCTGTACTTGAAAATCAATTACACCTGTATCACCATCTCAAACTGAGAACTGGTTCTAATCCACAAGTGTAAAATCTAAACAAGCAAAGAGTGAGTCCAAACTGGGCCAGAGCCAGGCTGACACGCAGGCAGAGCAAGCACATGAACACTTTGCATCAGACTGTTCAAGACCTGGTCTTGTAGTCTAGCAGTGTCAACAAGACGTGGTACTGCTAGAAGAAACAAAAATAGCTTCTAAGTTCAGACACCTACATTCCACCATAAAGCATGGGACTCCTGTCCTGGTTTTTATTTCCCATCTCACACCTTATCCAGTGCAACAACTTAACCAGTGATACTGGACGAATTACAAATTCTATTTTCCTTAGTTTGCCACCAAGCACTGCTCTTACTCCAATTCTCACACCATGTGCACTCAATGTGATCTGAAATGCTAAATGCTGGATGGACTTGGACAACATTAACTGCTACAGCAGGGCAGCTGCTAAGAAAAACTAAGGTGTGTGCATCAACACTGGTACCTGGCTGGTGTAAATCTTCATTTTCACATTAGGTTCTCCAAATGAGATGCAAAAAAAAAAGAAAACAAAACCCCACACTGAACCAAGTACAATAGGATGGAATGCCATGATACAGTTCACAAGCAATGTACTTGTAATAGCTTCTTATTCTGGAAGTCAGACTTGCAATCTTAGCATTCTTTGAAAGCTGTAATTTTCAAGATGCATGTTGAAACACTCTGCAAAATGTACAGCTGAAAGTTTTCAGCAGCTGACTCTCCTTTGAGCAGGGGGGGTGAGACTAAATAGTCTTCTAGAGGTTCCTTCCAATCTCAGTGATTCTCTGAATCTCAGATCTTGCCATAAGAGACCAAACCTCTGTTTAGATTTCAATTTCAGTTATCAAAAAGAGTCAGTCTGAAGAAGAGAAGTGCAATTAGACGCAAAGACAGCACTAAAATTCCAAAGACCTTCCCCAACCCCCAGGCTACCAGGAAAGGAAATTAAGATGCAGGATATCAAAACACTACAAATTCAAGAAGAGAAGCTAAAGAGAAAGAGGGAGGAAATTCAGACATTAGCTGTACACTACATTCTAAACAGTGTGGTTTACCTAGGCTGTTAGATTATCCAGATCTTAATTCTTAAAGGAAATCTACTAGAAATCACAACTTATTCAAGAACATTTCCCAAAACCAGAAAAAACCTCTGGGAAATAATCATGCTAATCTGCAAAGTGTGGTCATTTCATTGCTTACTACCCTTCATCATCCCTGTAGAATAGGGGTGAAATAATTTTACAATGTATTTTAAATAATAACAAACCGTGCAAAATTGAACAGTCTCCAGAAAAGGGAAAAGTCTTGAAATGGTAAAAGTACATATGAATATAATTACCTAAATATAAAACATTAAAATTCACATAGGAAAAAGCAGCCACTGAAGTGGCATTTGGGCCTATTTTTGGATATTTATGCAGTGAAGAAGAAGCCCTAAGGAATACAAGTGCAGCAGAGGTTTCCAGTGGTTGCAGTAGTGTACAGATATAAATAAAGCCTGTAATAATATCTGTTAAGAGTTGGACAAATGCAGCTGAAAAAAGTTGTTTTTAGGAATACCATGTCTGCTTTCAGATCTGAAGAGGCAAATTCAAGTTAAATAAAGAGAATATGAGAGCAAAGCAAATAACAGGACTGAAGAATAATGTCACAACATAGTCATCTGATGTTACATAAGCAAAACTAGCCTCTGTGTCCTACATGAGCTAATGACTTCATTTCTCCCGTATTGAAAGTCCCCACTCTACCACACAAGCAAGAAATCTCCCTCTCCAGTCATTTCTCTGACTAACCCAATTCAGCTCAGCACAAGGTTTCACAGTGCAAAGGCTTTGACAGCAACAGCAGGAATGGAAGCATATCACTCCACTCTTGTTTCCCCCTACCCTTGCACCCTACATGACATGAGGGCTTACATCCATTTGAATTGTGCCATGAACCACACCACCATACTAGAGAACAAGTTTAACTTTTAAGAAGGCCAGCCAGAAAAAAATAAAAACAAAAATCAAGGGCCATTTCAAAACAGGACATCTAGATGCAAGTTATGTTAGTGTTACACAGCCTTCTTCTACTTTAGTGCATATTACAGATGCACAGATGAAGCTTGCTTTGTTGCAGCTGAAAGGAAGCAGCATAAATGGCCTTGCAATCTGGGGAATCTTTTTCTTGCCCTTGGGTGAGCCTGCAAATTGTTGAAAAGGTCTAGATGATTTGTTTGCCAGAAGATAGGTAGTTGCTGTGTAGAGTCAAAAGTACCCTTGTATTCTTTATTTGGAGGACAGAAGGAATTTGTCCTCCTTATCTTTAGGCCAAGGCAGACCACAGTAGCAAAACTGGATAGTGTCGTCCAAAAGTCCAAGTGCCAATTCAGTGTCATCCAGGTATGAAGTTACCTGCTGCAATGCTTCTGAAATAAGATTATTACTGTTACTTCCCACCTCACAAATATACTAGACAATACCAAAGAGATCAGACACAACTCCTGTCTGTGATGTTTCCTTACCAGAATCATCAGATAGTTACTGTTGTCAAGGTGCATCTCAGAAGGTATCTTAGATAGAGGAGCATTTCAGTCATTCAGGGGCTTGAGAAAAGAGCAGGATCCTGAATGTTATCTTTGTGCTGAGATAATAAATTTGTTTCAGGCACAAGGAAGATATAAAATCCTGTCAAGGATCTTTTCTTACATCAAAGAAAGATTTTTATCACTGCTTTAATCCTATATAAAAACTTTGTTAATCACTGTTATGAAAAGAGGTACATGAAATTCTCTGATGGTGTCCAGCATCAGCAGTCCATACTCTTTGGGTACCAAAGAAGTGGCTACTGGAACTGCAGTTTAAATATCTCAAATTCTCACTGACAGGCCAAGCTACCCTTCCAGATGTACGAGCTGGCAGTGCATCTAGCAGCTGTGTTCATTCTGATCAGTTTTGAGCGAGATGTCCGAAACAAAGGCTTTCATCTGTGTAGGCCTTTAAAATTACCTGGTGAAGATAATTCATCATTTGGCATGACAGCCTTGTCTAGCTTTGGAGGTTTTAAATATATATTGCATATTTATGTATATGCAAAGATCTACTTCAACTGGTCTGTCTTCAACTGAAGATGAGCAGTTAGGTCTTATGAGGACTAGAAATGCCCTCATCAGGGCAGCTCAAGGAAGGGACAGCTCTCAAGTATTCAACAATTAACAGAAAGCACGGAACATCTCTGTAGCCTCTGTAAGATACTAACACCTATAGGTTAAGAGCAACAGAGACAAAACACTCCTTTGTTGTTTATCAAGAGATCTGCTTATCAAAGAGACCTATAACTCAGGCCCAGAGCAAGCAGAGGTGAAAACGCAGGCTTGTTTATTTTGCTGGAGAAGTTTTCCATATTGCCAACCAAAACAGGTTCAGCAAGGTTTGACCGACTATGTGTATTCAGTGCTCAATTTAATAAGGCTTTGCTCATACCCGTGCAGAGGATGGTACCTTTCAGGGTGCTTGTGTCACACTGAACCAACCAGCACAGAAACTTTTCCAAAGACATAATAAAGAAAAGATTCTCCACAAAGTAGCACAGAGAAAACACTATTGAAGATCAACAACTTCTAATTTAGCAGCCACATATAGAGATGACATGACGAGAAGAGATAATCAGTGTAAGTTTTTCTAGCCTATGTGAACTGTGTGCACATGAAACAAGAAAGTAAGATCTGAATAAGCAATAGACAAGAAAGTGTAACATATGGCCTAGTGCTCCAAGAACAAATGGCTGGTCTATTATTGCCTAGTCAGATGTAATCAGTATTGTACAGAATTAGCAAAATGCTTTTTGCACACCTGTAGTGTCTTCTGATTCTTACTGAAACTATTTGTCTTTCTGATATTTTTGGTCAAATCAAGGGCTTATAGTCTTTCCAATGTACACTGATTACTGTTTGTACAAAAGACTCTGTTAAGTGGAGTCACTGATTAATCAAGTGGACTGACAATAACTTGTGATATATTTAGAACAAGTCTAAGATGTATATTCCTCATGGCAAATGAGATCTCTCCACAGGAAAAGAAAAAAAAAAAAAAAAGCCAAACACCAAAAGCTTAGATACCAGAAAAGTATGTCAATTTCTCTCATATGCAGTGGTACGTGTGTGTACATATACACACAAGTCTGTTGTTCCACTGTGATGATTAATGTACATCAAAGTAATGTTTTTCATGGTAATTCAAACCTTAGTAAATAAAAATACTAGACAATTATTTTAATCTGGAATTCACAGTTTCTTAAACCTAGAGCCTATTCTGAAAGCAAGTTCTCATACAGCACAGATTTAGGAGATTTGAACTGCTTCTTTCAAGTCATCTGATGATCCTATGAACTAGCTACATAGTGAAGGGGAATAACAAGATTTTAAACTATGGAGGTATAATGAATCATGCCTATCTATTAGTCATCCTAATGAATACCTGCAAATTATTCTGCAATAACGTTATTTTAACAAATTTGAGAGCACAGACATATGTCAGTTACTGGGACAATTGCACAGTTTACTGTCAAGTTATTTTAGTAATTACTTAAATTGGTGAGTAGATACCACATCAGCTGAGATATTTTAGAATTCATTGAACTTCCAGTATGGAAATTTCCTGTGTATAATTACATTACTGAGAAACATCCATACAGTATATTAATATGCAGATCTCTTTATTTAGCAACCATAATGCATCTATATTTACTAGCTCATCTGTTTACGCTGTTCATGATGTATAGAGAAGGCCACTAGGCTTAATTTTCAACTTGTTTTCTAGTAAAAAAGTCCAGTTTACAAGAAAGTAATGAGATTGAACTGCTAAAAAAAGGAGCAGTATTAAAAGAGGTTTTTAGGGTGCTTAGCACAAGGAGATTACAATTACAGACCATGACTATGGCTGCCAGCAATGCTTCTTAAACATTGCCAATTTGATTTCTCAAAGTCAGCAAGAAAGTACTAAAATCCTTTTAAAACACCAATTTTATACAAAATTCCCTCATAAAAACATTTTTGAAAAGCCTTCTGCTTTTTTTTCCTTGCTGTTGGTACAAACAACTATACTTCTTCTCTTAGACAAAGCACAGATAGTCATTTTAAGCTTATTAGCAAAACTACCTAACCTCACACTATGACCATTTCTTGCTGTACCGAAACTGCACAGATGTTGAGCAGAAAACTTAACCTTTTCTCAGAAACATTTGCTGCCATTTTTAAAGTAAGCAGAGTTTGCCAAAGTTCTAATTTATTTTTTTAAATAAGCCTTCATTAATGCACAGGTATCAATGATAAGTCTAACACATTTCAGGTTAGGAAACCCCACAGACAAACCTGTTTTAAAAGCTAAAGGCCTTTTTTTTTTTCCTTTTAAATGGAGGAACAGAAGTCCAACAGGGATTTCTTCAAACAGAGAAAACACTTAATAAACCTACACTTTTCATCTTGCAGAAGGAAGTTGAATCACACAGTGTAACTCAGAAAAAACAGCATAGTACAGGATTAAGTATTTACCATATTAATCACTGAAAGAATTTCCTGCAGCAGTCACAAAACAAAGGAGAAGATACTGACTTAAGAAAATACAAAAGATAGTCAAAGAAACAGTAAGGCAAAGAAAACATAAAATTGGATGCAGAAAAGGAAAAGAAATGCAAATCTAAGAATGGTTATCACAGGACAAAAATTTAAACTTTGGTTCTTCAAATTTTCTCAGATATTTATGGCTTGCAGTGACCATAGCAGGTATGTGAGTGAGCACATAATAGAAACATCATCATGGTTGGAAAGGGCCTTCAGAACATCAAGTCCAACCAATAGCCCTACACCTCTGTTATCCCTAAAACATCCCCCTGAGTGCCACAGCTACCTGTTTTTTGAAAACCTCCAGGGATGGTGATTCCACCACTTCCCTGGGCAGCATACTCCAATACTTCACCACTCTTTCAGTGAAGAAATTTTTCCTAACATCTAATCTAAACCTGCCCTGGCACAACTTGAACCCATAATGGTCTCAAAGAGAGAGATACAGAGACAAGGTGCAGAGGGTAGCAGTATTTCACTCTGGAGCAAGCCAAACAATTCTCCATGGTCAACAGCTCCCATGTTAAAATGCTCAGATCATTCACAGTTACTTCTGAAAAAAATTTTACAAAATATTCAAGGAAAGCTTTAAAATATGCTGATAATAGAAGCAAAGGATTTAAATGTCTGGTTTTCCACTGATTTGTCTCTAAATGGACACTGGCTCACAGGATTAAAACCGTGTAGGGAATCCTGCTCTGAAAGGGGGGTTGGACTAGATGATCTTTTGAGGCCCCTTCCAACTCCTAATATTCTGTGATTCTGTGATAGTAGATCCTTACCAGTTCCTGAAAGAAGTGATACTTGTAATTAAAGGCAGGTTAGAAACTGGATAAAAATATTGATTACCTCTCCTATAAAGACAACCATAACACAATCCAGCTTTTCTTCAGGGGACAGCTTATCAATAAGGGAGTGGAGAGTTTCTGTAAGGTAAGACTTGACTTTTCTTTTCACTGTAGGTATTCCCATTACAATGGAAACTGAAATCAAACAAACCAGAAATGTACTTTCAATGATATATACACAGACAGAAAATAAAAATCTTATCGCGTAATAAAGCATCATTTAAGAAATGCAAAGAGTTGAAAACAGAGAGAACAGTCATTCAAAATAATTAAAAAATACACCACCCATCATCAGGAGCATGATTATAATAATCACCACCAACACTGAGAGGAAACACAGCAAACAAAAAAAAGTAATCCTAGACATGCCAGATTATTGCATAGGTGTGGTGGGTTGACCCTGGCTGGATGCCAAAGGAGCTCTATCACTCCCCCTCCTCAGCTGGACAGGAAGAGAAAATATAACAACAGGCATGGGTCAAGACAAGGACAGGGAGAGATCACTCACCAATTACAGTCACCTGCAAAACAGACTTGACTTGGGGAAATGAAGTTATTGCCAACCAAATTGGAGTAGGATAATGAGAAGTAAAAACTAAATCTTAAACCATCTTCCCCTCACCTCTCCCTTCTTAACTTCACTCCCCATTTCTCTACCTCCTGCCCAGCAGTGGCTCAGTAGGATGGAGAATGGGGGTTGTGGTCAGTTCATCACACATAGTCTGTGCCATTCCTATGTCCATTAGCAGTTTAGAATCTGTAACACTTGAGTTTTGTTCCCTTTTGTTTAGTTATAAAAGATTCATCCAAACTAAATGCTTTTTAATGTCTACCTTAACATGGCATGGGGTGAGACTGAGATTATTCAGAAAACAGTAAAGCTGAAACCAAGCTCCTTTCATCTTGAATTCAGTGCAAATTCTAAGAGATATCAATATCACACAGTTAAATGAGACGTCCTTGATCTACCAAGTAACGCAGTAAATTATACTGCTAAAACCAGAGAGTCCTCTCGATATAGAACATAAAATAAATGTTGTATCAGCATACCTCCTGTCCTTCCAAGGCCAATCTGCACAGAAGGTTGAAGGCTTCCTTCATTTTTCAACAAATGAGGCAAATGGTAATAGATATTTGGCACTTGAAGAGATTTTCTACTTGTTAGCTCTTTTAACAGTTTCAGTGTCTCATCTGCAAACATACACAAAACCAGGAATGGAGAAAAGAAGTCATATGAAGTTTTATGCAGTGGTAAATAGACAAAATTCCAAGCTTGATTCTAACTGAAAACCAGAGCAAATGATGCATTTTTACTGAGGCATTCTATCTTGTGGACAAAGGAAGTCTTTGCCCATTTTAATTTTTTAAATAAACAACTGCCAAGACTATTTTTTCTCCAAGCAAGCTTGCTATAGATATAGTTCATACTTACCTGATCACATAAGGCTTCGTGTAAATGATGCTCCATTTATTTAGGATTTGGTGTTTGGTTGTTTGTTGGGGTTTTTTTTCTCCCCAATGAATCAAAATGGGAGGCTTATTTAACTAAAGCATTTTTCACTTACACTTCCAGAACTCATTACCCTGTAGTAAAGCTACTGCAAGTAACTTCTCAAAGTTACAAATACACTGCACATACAGATACAAAACAAAAATAATATTAAATATACAATTGAGATTTTGAATATTTCTGCAATAAAAGAAATGGTAACATGAATTTTAGTCCATTAGAGTACTTAAAAATAATTCTTGCTCTAAAGTAACTGCCTCTCAGGATGTCCAGGTGGCTCTCAAAGTTGCAAATAACAGTTTTTAAATTCCCCTGCTGTGCATGTTGATATCTTAACATTAGAAGTGTGAAAACAGCTCTTATTTCAAACAAAAAATATGATAACATATGGACCTTTGAAAACTTACAAGCTTTATAACATCAAGTTAAGTAAAAAACTGTACTCAAGGTTTCCGAGATAAAATTGAATTGTGAAGAAGTGAGAAAAGCAATGCCAGAAATATCTTTCTTCTCAAATTCTGAGGGTAGCTTCTACAAAGACTGAAAGGTTTTTTTGTGGGATTTGGTTTGTTTGGGGTTTTAGTATTTATTTTTGGGTAAAACTAAATTTCTAACCACTTAAAATCTTGAAAGAAAGCTTCGTAAATAGATGCCATAAGTAGAGATGCTTAGTTTGATAGATTCAAATACAGGAAGAACATTTGACTTTTCCAGCTAACATTTCCTTTAACTTCAACTGCCAAAGCTGGACTAAAACTTCTGTCAAAGTATGACAGCTCTTTGTATGAATGAATAATGACCTACATAAAACAACCTGGAGTTCTTTCAGCTTCAAAAATAGCAAATACTACATAGCATTATATATAATTAAGTACATTACACTTAGTAAAAATATATTTAATACTAAACTCTCAGCACAAGAGCTCAGGAATTCAGACTTCAGCTGCCTTCCCATCAGGGCTCCACACAGAAAAAAAGAGGATGCCCTAGCTGGGATCCAGACATGGTAGAATGTTAAAAATGTGAATCAGTAATTTCAGCTGTGTTAGAAGAGAATAACTCCCTGTAACTATGTTGTCTATAAGCATACTAGCTCATTTTTAGAAATAAATGAATAATTTAATCATAAATCCAGTATCAAAATTACTTGACTTCCTCTACAGTTGTTCACTTTAACAGCAAAAACACAGAATAGGAAGACAAGAGTTACAGACTATGTTAAATGTAACATTTATCTATACTGTTCCTGGAGATCTGAGGAACTGTAAGTATCAGACTGGATAGGCCACGAGTGTCAGACAGAGAAATTCATCACTGATGTCAGCACTGAGGGGCTGTAACTATAACAACTACCACCATTCCCCCCTAGAAAAAACCTGTATAGAAAACAGTAACCCATAACACAAATGCAAGCAGACAACAGATTCAAAAACCTTGATACAGTTTTTTAATTTGCAATACTATTTGGGTTTATATTCCTCATTAGGCCAAAACAGTAGAATTTCTGCAACTTGCTGAATCAGACCTCTCACCAGAAAGCTTATGGTGATTTGTTATTCATTTTCCATCTAGAAAAATCAGAGCTGACTAAAGCAGTAGTAAAGTGATTTTAAGAGTTAACTGCAGTAACCTGGTGGGTAGTGCAAAGGCAATTGTCTAATATTGCCAAACACAGTTCACAGTAAACCTGAGAATCAGCCTCCAAAATGGGTAAAAAAACCAAAACAACTTACAGAAGACTTTACCAGGTTACCATTTAATAACTAGTGATTAAAAAGGACATTACTTATCCTTTTTACAAATCATATGCCTATATGTTTCTACATCTTCCAGCTGACTTTGAAATATATTTTAATTGCTCCATGTTCATGCATTTCTTCTGTTTGCTTACCTTTCCCCTCAAGCTCTATTTAAAAAGTGATGTAAATTATTGTTAAAATATATACAATATGTCAAATAAGCAATGTGATGTTCCAAAGTTTGGAAGTTAGAAATGAAATAAATATTCAGTCCCTGAAGTCTTAAGAATGAAGAGTGTGTGGATCATTTAAGAATAGATATTAGAAAAAAACCCCAAAAAACAAAAAGTCTCCACCAGATATAACATATTAGGCATTCTTTATTTGGACTGCTGAATGGTTTCATTTGGCTTTCTTAGTACTAATTTCTTATTTTACAGCAATAATAAGAAGAGATATTTGTACTGCAGAGTTATAAAAAATTAGCTCAATCACTGTATGTACCTGAAAAATTATTCATTGCATTCTTACTCCCATTTGTTTCTGCTACTGCACGCCTGAACTGTTCCAAGATAGCGTTCAGCTCAGAAGAGCGCTGCAGAGTGCGGTGCTCAGCTATACGGAGACGCTCCTTCAAAGCATGAAATTCCCGTTGATATGCAAGCAACTTTTCTAGAGAGAAAAAACAAAGATCCTGGTTATTCTTGGAAACAAACACCTACAAACAGATCCAACAAGGGGCAGGGACTGCTCACCTATGCAGTATCTGAAATCCAACCAAGAAGGGCAAAGCCCAGTCCAACCCCATCTGAGTTAAGCACCTTGGAATTTATACAGCATAGAGGAAAGAGTGAGCTGCGCCAGACAAGGATGAAAAGCAGGCATTGGGGGGGGGAGATTATGACCCTCACCTTAGCCACAGATAGGGGCAACCTTCAAGTCCCCGTTACTCAGCACCACAAGGCAATTCTGAATCCTTTCTCAGAAGTCCAACAAACTCTTTGTTTTAAGAAGCCAAATACAAGTGATGCCTTACAAAAGCACAGGTTACACCTTCTAAAAGGCCTCTCTAAATACCTTGTAAGAATTAGTGGATACGACAATATTTCAGACATCAATTTCAAACCCAAAAAGTTTTAACTTAATATCAGTGCCTCCAAGAACAAAATTTTGATCAAAATCCTGCAAATGTAGATACATACATGTATTCTTTGAAAGGAGACCAAAAGGGAGAAGGAAACAGCAAAACTAATTTGCTGCTGTTGCCTATGTCCTTGCCACCCAAAATAAATATCTCTGGTTTCTGCATCTTTCCTTCTTCCTTTTAGTCATTTCCTCAAACCTCCTGCTCACCATCATCCCCCTTATTGAGCCAATCTACAGATACAGACTTCAGTACCCTAAGTGATTTTATATCATGTAATCAATATTACAACTACATTTGTCATCCACATACATATCTTTTTTGGTTTTTACCTATCCATTCCTAGCCTTTTAATACTGCAATGGTAGGGGGGCAGAAGTCTTGCAAGAAATTTCATCTCTTTCTGTTGCTACACTGCAGTAATACATAAGGTAAAAAAAGGAATTGCAGTCAATTTTCCCTTGGAAAAATTGGAGGAAATAATGCTGCATTTCCTCCAACTTCCTTCAATTTACATTTATTTTCTTTTTTTGTAGCTGGGATGTACTGTTCTGATTATGTTTAAAAAATATAATTAGCTAAAATGTCCTCTGTTTTGAAGACAGAAAAACAAAAAAGTAGTTCACTACCTCTTAAAGACATCTCCCTTGCCAGACTTATTCTCCTTTTTTCATTAAAGCCAAATGGGTATTGTTTTTGTGCCAACCAACCCAGAACACAGATGCTGGCCCACAATACAGGCACACTACATACTGACAACTGAATCCAGACTATTTGAATCAGGACTTGGTGCTTTAGTCAGCAGTATTGACAAGTCCAGGAAAATCTTCTGGAGTCTCTGGCATGAAGGACATTCTTACTTGCCAATGATAACCCAAAGAAATCAAAGACTGCTTGGAATCATGTCTACTCGTTACAATCATGTTACAAAGCATTTTAATAGCTAAACAAACACAAAATTTTGTTAGTGTAGATGTCACAATTAAGTATGCAAATAATATTCCCTACCCAAAATGAATGGGTGATGGCAGGTTAATACAGATCCCTGGTAATTTCTGTCTAAACAAGGAAGAACAGATGAGCCACCAAATGACATGTAAGGTTTCACTGAGGCCTTCTATAGCAGCAGATAGCCTCAGAAGCAGTCTGTAGTACCAGGTCTCCCTTCTTGTCTTTCTTCATGGTACAAGGTAGCAAACTTCAGCACTTCTGGGACGGAGTTAACACCAGGCTTAAGTATAAATGGGGAGAGGAGCAGTTGGAGAGCAGCCCTGCAGAAAGGGATCTGTGGGTGGTGGTTGACAGCAGGTTCAATAGGAGTCAGCAGTGTGCCCTGGCAGTCCAGAGGGTAAACATCTAACAATACTGCATCTAACACTGTATAAACAGCTGGTCAAAAGAGGTGATGGTCCTGCTGTATTCAGCATTGGTGTGGCCTCACCTTGAGTACTGTGTGCAATTCTGGGCCCCACCATGTCAGAAGGGTGTGCAGGGCCTTGACTGCATTTAGAGGAGTGCAACAAAGCTTGTGAAAGGGCTGGAAGGAATGTCCTACGCCAAGCAGCTCTGGGGTTGTCTAGTTTGGAGAAAAGGAGACTGTGGGGCAACTACATTGCTCCCTATAGCTTCCTGAGAAGGTGAAGTGGAGAGGAAGGTGCTGATCTCCTATCCTCAGTATCCAGTGATGGGACACATAGGAACAGCTCAAAACTGCTCCAGGAGAGGTTCAGAATGGATATTAGGAAGTGTTTCTTTATTGAAAGGGTGGTCAAACACTGGGACAGGCTTGCTAGAGGGATGGTCAATGCCCCAAGCCAGTCAGTGTTTAAAAGGCATTCGTCAATACCCTTAACAACATGCTTGAACTTCTGGTCAGCCCTGAAGTGGCCAGGCAGTTGGACAGGACAATTATTTGAGCTCCCTTCTACAAGATGACTTATAAGCATTGTCTGTACAAAAGTCAATAGCATAGACAGTATTCTCAAAACACATCTGACCATTTAGTGGTTTATGCTCAAAAGTTTATTTAAACCCTAAATAAATTGAATTGATTCCTTGTCAAGAAGTATCAAACTGATTTTTTTTCCATTGCTGTTACAGTAAAAAGAAGAATTCTGAGCCTAAAACCATAGAGGAAACAGTCACAGAAATCATTCATCACCATCATGAAAAAACATTTGTTTCTAAAATATTATAAATTACTTGTTATCTTCTTTTGCTGAAACCTAGAACAGCTTAAGAATAAAGAGGAAGGAACTCAGAAAGCAAGCTATTGGCCTTATGCAGCTGACGGAACAACCCCAAACATATCTGTTCTGACAAATAAAACGTCCCCTAACAGCAGCTGTAGCCAACATCAAACACATTCGGTCTCCAACAGTTTCAGCATGGTCATATTTTTTATTTTTATTTAAGAATATTATACTATTTTACACTGAAATGAGAAGGTGGTGCTTTTCCACACTTTGCTCTGGAAGCAAAGAAGATCAAATACTAATAAGTAGCCCTCATACTTCAAATGAAAATACCTTGTTAAGAAATGACTTGAGAACTGAATGCATTAATTCTTCATTATTTTCTCTTAACCTCTAGTAGTTTCAGCAAAACTCCAGAAGCCAAAAGGTAAATATTTTAGCTGGCTTGATGTTGCATACTTCTTGGAAAGTTCTGTTAACTCGCCCAGTAGTTTGTTTTCCCAACTTTTTTCCCTTGTTGCAAGATGTTCTCTTAAATGTGCGGGGCCTAGAATTCATACACATTCACTTGAAAGTACATGCAGTATTTTGAAAATTTAAAATTCAAATCAAATGGTGAAGGTTTGCGAGTTTTTGACCAGATATGGAATTTCAGCTCAGCCTCCTCTTCCTTCCCTGGGTTATTTATGGTTCTCCTACCAAGCAACCGTTGAAAAAAAAAAAAGTCATTCCACAAAGATACCATTAGCTTAAGTTACAAACTCGGTCCATGCTCTTCCTAGCCACAGTCTTGATTACATAGTTCAATTTTTGCTCCACATTTTGACAGCCCATAAGCAAAATTTTAAGCCAGATACCAATTTCCTCAGCTCAACATGCAGCTTCTGAACATCTTTGCATAGATCTAGTTTCTTGGTTTGGGGGTTTGTACTATTAGTCTAATCTGTTTAATGTACTTCAGCCCATGATTTTTGAGAGAAAAGAGCTTTCCCTTGGGATATGAAAGGGCTAAGTAAAGGAACAAGAAAATGTGCTGTAGTTTGATTTTACAAAAGCATTTCGCTGATTATGTCTGCACAACTAAAATAGCAAAAGAAGTCAGAGTTGTAGGTAAATTACCTCCACTGGCAGAACGCTTACTGCAGCACAGCAGTTCCATGGTTATTCAGCTTCAGTGCCATTAAATATCAGAGGCAGCTCTTACGTTTTTGTTCATGCTTGTTTTTTAGCAAAATGAAATCTTCTAATTCCCCAAGTCTGTGAGTGTCTAAAAGGCATTTTGACAATGCCCTTTAAAACATGCTTTAGCTTTTGGTCAGCCCTGAGTTGGTCAGGCAATTGGACTAGATGATCAGTATAGGTCCCTTCCAATTGAAGTAGTGTATTCTATTCTATTCTAACAAAAACTATACGAGGAGGCTACTTTGGGTGCACTTTTAAACTGAGTGGGGTACAGACACTTATAGAATCAGCAAAATACTGCTGCCTCTGACTGTCTGAAGTTTCACCATCCAAGAACGAACACAGGCACCTAACTGTCAATCAAAATGCACTTTTGAAACCCATATGTATGTGTATGTGTTTGTTACCATTAATCCTGAAACACAGAAAGTACAGTTGAAAAGGATTCCTGGTCAAGATACCGGTATTATTACAGCAACAATCACCAGAAAATGCTCAATCCACTCTTTAGGAGTCTGAAGAACTACTCAGATGAACCAATATGGTTGCAGGTGCAATTTAATAGTGTTGAAAGCACGTAAGTACATGATACTCTTGACCAAAGCTGTACAAACATTGATAGATGAGAATTTAGATGATTTTATTTACACATCTTAGGCAGCAGGAGAAGACGAACACAGAGGAGCATGTATTTAGACACTATGCATACACACCCACCTTTATTAATGTTGCACCAGGGAAACAAGGTACAGACACTACGGAATCAGAGATGCTTTGTGATCCTGTAGACATGCCAGAAAACATCTAAAAAGGGAATTCTGCATTTATGGCAATCTCTGCAAAGTTTCTGACTCCATGTAGCTTAAGGAGTCACACTTTGATAGCCTGTGACTCCCTACAAGAGGGCAGAGAAAACAAAATAAATAAAAATCTGTGGCTGCTGTGTAATTTGCCCTTTGCACCTGGGGAGGCTGGGGGGTGGGTTCTGTGTGTGTGTGGAGGTGGAAAACACGACTGGATGAAGAACCTTACAAATCCCAAGAACATTTCAGCAATTCTCAGTTAGTATTGCCAGTCTCCCTCAAGGAAAGCCTTTTACTGACACCTAAAAAAAGCACCATCTACAACTTAAGAAGCAGCGTGAAAGCTTTGCAAGCTATTATTTATCTTATCAATCAAGCAACTTAACAGATATGCTAAATCACAAGCCATTTTCACAACAGAAAATAAAACATGCCAAATGAAAGTGATTATATTTAAAAAAAAAAAAGCCAAGCTATAATTTCAAGAGCTCTATGGTGGTATGGCTGTTTGTCTCCAAAGACAGATGCATCAGACAAGATCAGGAAAAGCTTTATGACCTTCCCATATCAACAGCAGGCAGCTGAGTCTTCTTTCAAATCACAAATCAGCTAAATACCCAAAGTGATGGATCTGCCACACAGAGAAAGAGGTAACCAGTCACAGACTTGGCACTCATAAAAGACAGCAAGTACAGAGGGTTTAGCTTTACCACATTGTATGTCTGATTTATATTTCCTGCTCTGACCCAACTGAACTGTTGAAACCTCTCACTCCCTTTGTTCATCAAGTAGGAACAGGAAGAGTTGACTGTCATCTGACATACAGACAAAAGACTCTGGTTGGCAACGAAGCATCACATACAAACATTCAATCGGTAAAATGGGTAAGAGCAGGAACAGATACCTGATGTGGCAGCACCTTTCCTCTATCTTAGAGGGGGATAGCCAAAACGTTATTCAAATCAGCGTTGTCTCACTGGCAACAGTACTAAATTCACCAATGTAACAGTTAAGTTTATGGCCCACCTTAGTAATACTTTCAGTTTTCTTCTTCCAGCCCCAGGGTTCCCTCTCCATAGACCCTCGATTCAAGCCCAACACAGAATCACAGAATGTCCTGAGCTGGAAGGGACCCATAAGGATCATCGAGTCCAACTCCTATAGGCACAGGACAACCCCAAAGTCACACTATGTGCCCAAGTACGTTGTCCAAGTGCCTCTTAAACTCCGTGAGAGTTGGGGTCCAGATGGAGAAGCAAGTCTCGCACTAGTTCAGGGTCAACTAGAGCATTAACAGACTCCCTGCCATTGGTCACTGGCTCATGGCACTGGGTGCTCCAGATCCCATCCTCTATGTTAAAGACAGAGGCAAAGAAAGCATTAAATGTTTCTGCTTTGTCAATGTCTCTGCTTGTGAGGTGACCATCTCCATTCAGTAATGGGCCAATGTCATTCCTGGTTTTCCTCTTACAATTAACATATTTTTAAAAGTTTTTTTTACTGTCTCCCACTGTACTGGCCAACTTCAATTCTAACTCGGCCTTAGCTGCACAGATTTTCTCTTCACTGTGGTAAACAGTTTCTCTGTAGACCTCCCATGTTACCAGACTCTTCTTCCACTGGTCATACACGTTTTGTTTTTTGTTTAATCTCCAGAAGAAGCTCCTTACTCAGCCAAGCACCTTCTCAAAAAAAATAAAACCAAAGGCTTCAGCTGAAACATAAACTGCTACAAGTTAAAGGATCCACAGCAAATTTCTCATATTTGTATATTCTGTTGAAGAGATATTAAAATGCCATTAAACAGATGTTTGAATCTGTGAGAATACACTGTAGAAAGTGCTCATACAGGTAGTTATTCCACAACTCATTTACTCCCATTATAAAAACCCCACAGTAGTTACCATCATGCCGCGGGTCAGAGACACTTACAAGCTTCATGTACTAATTCATTACATTTGCATCAAGGATGTTATCAATTTACACACTGATATAAAACTGTCTTAATGGACAGAAAGCTTGCACACCAAGTCAGTGGGTGTAGCAAAAGCACGTTACTCTTCAATGAGCTAGTGATTTGTCAACATGCCAGCCAAGTGAAAAAACAAGTTCTGCACTTCCCCTAAAAGCAGTTCAGATGCTTTATGTGATCCATGAAATCATGGTACCAAGTATACCACTATCCAGCAAGTCGTGACAATATCTGCACTTTGCTCCTACAGAGATGTACACAATTTTTAGACCATGCTTGATTCATAATACCTAAGCAGCTTACAAGCTATCACATTTGTAGTATCACCTGATCAGACAGTCATCTTTGTCCCTCATAAACAGGTATCCTTTTAAATTAAAACCCTGCTATAGTAGTATGTGGCAGACTAAATTATTTCTAACATGAGTCCAGAAAAAGAAAGATTAAACTGCCCTAGTAAATCAAAAGAAATTCTTACTATATTAGCACTTCAGTAGTTTTCAACTTCATCTTAAAATTGACACTTTTTTGACAAAGGCTAGATTTCCTATTTTGCCTGGGATTTGCAAAACTTAACTGCAGATACATTTACCCAATACTGTGACAAAAAATTCTGCTCTCACTGAACTGTACAATCACCCAGCATCCACATAAAGATGCACATACAAGAAAAACAGTGGCATTTACTGAGGAAATAAAAACATTGCTTCCATTATTCTTTGGAAGTGACTCCAGAGCTCAGAAGATACTAACAAGACACAAATCATGCACTGTGCTCTCCAATGTCCAACAGAAGAAAGGTAAGCAGAGTAATTGTCAAATCTATCTCATAGGCACAGCCAAAAAGTTCTGCCCTCACAAAAGAGGGATTAAAGATGTTGTAGAATACAGCTGTGACATTTGGGCTTATAAAAAAAAACATCAAAACACCGTAACAAGTCGAGATAATTATCAAGTGTCAAAATCTGTACATAGACACAGGTTGTATTTAGAACAAACAGTGTGAGGGTAACAAAATTTGCCCCCAAAATTAAATCTCAAGTATGCTAACAACTAAGATCCTGATTTTGTCTCAAAACTTCCTGAAAAGATGATATATGGCATCCTTGAAATCTCACTATATTACCATGGATGACTTACTCCCCAAGGCTAATTAGCTTCCTTGCTCTTAAGTGAAATTAAAACCTTTTATAAGCAAATTATGATGAGTTATAAAATCTGAAGCAGAAAAGCAATCAACCAAGCAAATACACACAAAAGCAGTATGCTGTAAATGCTAACAACAGATATGCTATAAATAAAAACTCTTAAGAAAACTGCTCAAGGTCAAATTTAATCAGCCCTTTTGAACACTTGATCCTGTGGGCCTTTTTAGCTAGGAGTTTGTAGCTATGCCTATTCATAAAGCTATTTAATTATTTTTGAAAGGATTTGAGAATATGCAATTGTTTTGTAAGTATATTACTCTGTGGAATTAAAGATAGTAAAGTAAGGTGGATGATTTACATAAGAAAAAATACATCCTGCTCATCATGACAACACATTTTCTGCTTGATGAAACAAACAAAAAAGGTCTTATATCAAGAGTTAGGATAACAACTGCGCAAGTCAGTCTTTTATCCCTAATCTCATCACTCAAATTGATAGGTGATTTCAGCAATATGGTATTTCAATCTACCAAAACTATCCACTAGCATTACTGTTTATTGCTCTTGTTTTCCACATAGAAATGTACTTATTAGGGCTGGAACTACTTCTAAAAACACTTATTCAAGTAGCTTTTGCTGCGAAGAACAGCTTATTTTGAGGGAAAGTTCTCCTGGGTTTTTTAGTCTTTTAAAAGTTAGTTTTAAAAAATAACTGAAAAATTACAATTACTTAATCTTTCATTACAACTTGTTCACATTTTGCACTTCAAGGATCTCTATAAACAAATAATGTTTTCTTGTTCTCTCCAATTCTAATGCACTAGCACAAGTTTGAAGTGTTTTCTTTGAAACTTTCAGGGCCTGTTCCAATCTCAGTCCAGATACTTTTGTTTAAACATTCCTTTGCAGCAGGAGCTGATGTTGTTTTCACTAAAATTTTCTGAATACTATCCTCTGTATTATCAACTGGTAAAACCTCCCTATTTTGAAATGTAAATTTCAGAATCAATTTACTTGTAAGCATTCCTTTGAAAAGGCAAAACTCTCTGCTTTCTCAGAGATTCCACATTTACAAACAAAGCAGAAAAATGGGAGTACAAAACAGACCAGACTCTGAGAATCTGCTCTCCCTGCACCCCATTTTTTTCTATCTTTAATACAAATACACTAAAATGCTGCAGCTTACCAATCACAATGGAAGCATGAAGTAGTACATCAGGCAGGTTTGGTTTGTGGGGCTTTGTTTTGTTTTGTTTTCCCTAAAGAGCTACAGACTAATACATTTTTCGAGGGGAAAAACAATCCTAAGTCATGAGAAAGTCAAAGAAGCCCAAGTAGAATTGTGACAACTGATGAAGGATTTACTTAAGGGGTATTTTCATAGTTGGATAGAGCAGCCAGGAACAGTTTTCAACATCTCCAGATGCAATTGCTCACATTCACTTCTATATACAAATTGTTCATTACAGAAAGGTCACAATTTAGAAAATTTCCTGTACAATTCTAAAACCCACTCTGACACCACTCTCAAATCTCCACTGATGAGGGCTGACAGAGGGTCTGAATGTTCCTTTGCACACAAGGAATAAAAAGAATAATATATCAGAAAATCCAGACACCCACGACTAAGGAGGTCAAGCCAACGGAAGCATATGGTGTTCTGTCTGTGCATTGGCTGCAGACAACAAGGATAATTAAACACATGATTTGTTTGAGAAGAGTAATTGGCAGCACTTGAGCTGAAGGTCTTCTTTTAAAACAAAGAACAGCAAGCTACAGTGATGGAAACAAAATCTCACATTTGCAATTTATTTGTCCTGATCTGACTTTTAACTAGCATTCCGACTACTTTACCTAGTAAACATCACTGCCTAGGACACTCTGGAGGAATATAACCCTCAGGGCTTTTTAGATTCAAGCTATTTGTTTTTTGTTTTATTCCCACTGCGAAGAAGCACTGTCAACTCTTCTTGAAAGGGAAAGTGATACAAAAAGGTCACTGAAATCATATGCTAAATCAGTTCCACAATAAGCAATCAGCATTTAACACATCTCTAGCCCTGAATAGAAACAGTAAGGTATAAATAAAAGCTTCATAAATTCTATTCCCAAAAAAACCAAAGCTGTACAAGGAAAATTACTACAACTTCTGTTGTAGACATACATAGCATAATGAGTTCAGTTTAAGAAATTAATACAAGAAGAGCTCAGGCAAGTATGCAGACCACTGAAGTCATGTAATTTGGACACTAACTCTTCGCAGTGCCAGAAAAAATACCTTCAAATGAGCTCCATTAAAGCCCTCCACCTTGATAGATCTTGTCTTGCACAAGACTCAAATTGTCCAACAGTGTAAAAAACCTAGGAAATGGTCAACAACATCACAATATTACCTCAAAAACAGGAACACAATTTCCAGTGACAGCTTTTAATTTTTCAAACTAACTGCCAACTAAAAAGCGACCCTACAAGTCTGGCTAAAATGTTATGCAGAAGATCTATTGCTTGAGCAAGCACAAAGCTCCAATTTAGGCAAACATTACAACACTAATATGTGTTTTAAGACAATGTGTAGTAGTAGTTTTAAGTCAATGTGTAGCCTGTATTGTTAGCAACACTGAAGGACTAAAGCACATCTGCTGAAAGGAACCATTCCCATTGCATTTTTTAACATACTGAAATAAACCTTTCTACATTTCTGCAGAAATGCATGTATTAAGCATATATGTTGCCTTTTAGGTAATTCAACCCCTTGCAGGCAAGCCAACTGTGATATCTCAAGTTTCTCCTCAGCCCTCAACCTGACAGCAATTTCAGCTACTTTCTACAAACAGGTACCTATACCCATATTGAGATAACAAACCAAAACAGTCATGCTATAAAGTGGTCTCAAATTCCTGCAGTTAATGGGCTTGGTTTTGGGGGTTATCTTGGTGGGGTTTTTTTTTTCCTTACAATAAAAACTATTTCTCTGCATACCACCTTTTTATAAGCTACTGAACTTCTAATTCCATTTACTATAACAGGGTTCTCTGCCGTAGCAGAAATCATGAAAGAAGGTTCTTTGATTCTCCTTGTCCCTGATTTGATAAGTTAAAACTGGAACAGGGATTTAAAAGAGAAAAGTATTCATAAAAGCTCAAAGTAAAATCATTTTGCTTGAAAATGTTTATTATCCAAACCAAGGTGCACAAACAGTAAACCAAGGGTTAAGGCTTCTGAGTAGAACTGTAACTTTCATAGTGATCCTTTTAGTAACAATCAAGGAGTTTGTGGAAGAACTACCATAGCATAGAAATTATTACTCCAGAAGAAGAGCTCCAAGATGCATGGTGTGGCTATAAACCACATCTTAATAAAGGTGAATTGAAATAAAGTATATTTTCCATTATAGCAAAGGCTTTGGGTTTTGCTAAAGATTTGTTCAAAAACTTTTTTCATTACCAAAACTGTATGTAAAATTCCATTTTTACTTCTGAAAGATGCAAATCGATACAACCATAGAAGTTTCTATTAAGTGTCCCATTACTTTTATGCCATTATTGCAGTATATACATCAATCTGTTATAAAAGCTTTGCTTGAGAATGAAGGGTACAGTCAAGTGCATCGGCCACCAACTCCACAATTTCAGGTGACTACCACAAATAGCAACACCTCCTTTAGCGTAACAATCAGCTCCCTACATTCAATTTGCGTTTGAAAAATGCATCTGTAGCATCTCAATAAAGACCACAAAGTAACCATGAACACCTTTTTCTTCTATGGCACATTTAAGAGGACAGTAAACATCTACAAACAGTAAGACATTACCACAAGACCAGACACAGTTAAAAGGAAACAGCTTGAGCAGAGATTCTTGTCAGACCCAGAACACAGTTCTTTCCTAATTCAAAGAATTACAAAAATTACAAGTACAAAAATATTCCTACAAACACAATCAGAAGCAGTTTGTCTTACACTTTGAATTAGGATTAAACTACCAGTATCATGAACAACCAAAAACTAACATATACAATTTATGTGTACATGTCTGCTTGAGTTTTAAATTTAAAAAAAGCTCTATCAACTGAGTGAGGAAGGCAGAGTGAAAAAAGTATTGAAGTATTTTGAAGGAGTGACAGAGGATTCTGGTGTATGTCTTATGCCAAAAGAAGCTGCAGTGACATTTCAACTTCTGAAATAAGTTAACCACAACCAGTCTACATTCATTAGCTGAGTCATTAGTTTATCATTATGACTGCACAAGGGAACAACTTCAAGCCATTGGTAGTGAATATATGAACATACTGTGAATGTCCTACAATAAATTTTTTTCTTCATGAGGACAAAATTCTCAACTTCACCCAATCCAAATCTTTGATAACTGCAATCTACACATAACTAAAACACCAAAAAAGCCAACACAGCTCATCTCTGGATCCCAAAATACAAAACAAAGAGAAAAGTCTTCCTCTGAGTTACAGCTCATTCCAAGTTTAAAGCTTTACCAAATTAAGTTAAACATAGGTTTAAACCAACATATTACAAATACAGGGCAAAGCATTAATCCCTTTTATAGTGTCTCCACACAACATAAAACTGCACATTTATTGTACAGAACTGCCTGCTTAGTAAAGCAATGTGGAGGAGGAAAAGATGGGAAAATGAGCCCCAACCTAAAAAGGTCATCTCTACCTACAGATGCATGTGCCCTGTTTGCATCAGAAAAAAGTTACTCTACCATCACATATATTGGGACTTTCAGAAAGGTCTCCCCTACTTCTATCTAGAGCCTCTCTGCTCAGATACATTTATGCAAAGCAAAAATGTTTAACCCTGACACTGCCACACAAACTCCACAACACATGCACCTCTGTCCATCTCTCAGAATGTGACACACACAGCACATACATCAACCAACTGGCCAGTAACTGAGTGGCTGATCCCTCTCAGACATCCCAAAAGCACATAGACTATTGTGCAATTGCTCAGCAACTTCTTATCACAAATATGCACTTACGTAAGACTCCCCAAAGGTGTCACTTACTGTGCACACTTAATTTTTGTATACACAGTTGGGATTTCTGGTCAGGCAGTAACCTGGCCAGCAACAGGATGCCTGTGCAGCAGCATCCACCCATCTGAGCCTAAAAGGCTCTGCATCTGAAGGATGTCTGTCCAGGCAAGATTTCTGCAAAGAAAAAGAAGTCCAGGAAAACCCAGGTGTATGTATCCCAAATCTTCTCCAAGAAATACAAACGTTTTGAGAGTTAAGATGCTCTACGTTCTCCGACAGATTAACTCAGTTACAGTCCAATGTGGCAAGGAAACAAAGCACACAGGAAAAGCAGAACCATGACACAAAAGGAGAAAGTAACCATTCAGTTCTGACAACCTGAAAGCTTCTGAATAACACAATTTGTTTCTACGACAGAATTGTCAATAGCTCTGATTTTCTGTACACGTAAATCAAGACATTCTTACTTGAAAGCATTCCTATCCCTCCCCTCAGAAACCAATGAAGCATACACACACAAGCAAGAAAAAACAGCTTCCTAAATTAAAATGAGATAAGTAATGGTAGATCCTCAGCCAAACGTTTAACATTTTAATATATTAGAAGAAAATTAATCTATTAAAATATAAGTGGTCAGAAAAGTGCTATCACCTCACAATTAACACTAATTCTAAGAGCTGACACTCTTAAAAATTCTTATTAGTTTGAGCACAAAATTCAAGCCATTGCCAAAGTTTCCACACACACTAGTGGGTTGGGGTTTGCAGATACTTCTTGCTACTTTGTGCATTGACAACTGTGTTGAACAAGCTCTGTTTCTGAGAACATGCTCTTTCCAACTTGTCCTCCTTGCAAACAACTCAAGATCAAAGCTTCACCATGCTCCCACATTGCTGTAAATTAACAACCTTGTAAGTCAAATGTGATCCCAACATATTTGTTTTATTCAAGTATCCCTCCAACAGTATCTCTACAGTTTGTCTCTAGGAGCTGTGCAACTAAATATGAGGGTAATAGGTAAGACCATGGTACATTTGTGGGCTACAATAATCACATTTATGCTTTATAAGCATAGGAAACTTTAGAATTCTTCTTGAGCATAAGACAGTTACATTATGTCCTGCCACAAGCAAGAATAGGTGTTCTGCTGTTTACTGTTAGATAGATGGGTGGCATGTCTGCAGGAAGTATCCACAGGAACAGATAGAAAGCTGCATGATACCCAAGAAGAAAACCAGAAAAGCAGCTGGAAGCACAGCTCTAAAATACTGTAGAATAATTGCTTTTTAGGCAGAGACTAGTCAGAATAAAGCCTTGTGGTGTTAGCAAGGAAACCATTTCTATTCACCTTCTGCCAGGTTCAGGAAAAATAGTGCACTATACACAAAACTAAATTACAGTCTTAGCAGTGTCTCAGCCTAAAAAGAAACAACTTACAGAATTCTAATCCTGAAGATTTTAGCCATAATGGAAAAAGCTTTTTGGTTATCTGAGCAGCAAATAAAGTTGTGATTACATAGCAGGAATAATGTTACTGAGCAAAAAGGAAAAAAGTGCATCACATTTGAAAATAAATTTAAAAAAACACTATTTTTTTTCCTAACACAATATTTTCACACTTGCTAGCTATAAAAAGGGCTGTAGACATTAACAATAAACATTTAAGTGAATCTGCTAAAATAGAAGTATATATTTTACGTTAAGGGATCAAACTTGATGCTAATAAAGGGCAACACATCTCATGCAAACATCTACTCCAGAATGTAACTGCACTTGCCATTACAAAAACATTTTCCAGTACCTAAGCTTGCTTTCCTTTTTCCAGCCCATTATACCCTGTTAATCCATTGTTTGTGGCCACAGTGAATACGCCCTTTTTTTGTTTTAAGAACTTTTAAAAATACTTGAATATTATCTTCCTGTCTCTCTTCTCACACCTTTCCTGTGAGATAAAGAATGACAGGACAATGACCCTTCCGTTTCAGTGTAGATTTTCTAGATCTTTGATCACCTGTTGCTCCTTTGAATCCAATCCAATAAATCTATTTTCTTTGCAGTGCACCACTCAGAACTGGACAGAGTGCCAAGCAGAGCAGAAAGATGACTTCCTGTGTCTTGCTGGAGTAGTAACTTCGTACTACTTTACTTAACACCCTTTCCTGTTCAATTTCTTATTTTTCTGCAATAATGTGATGATTTGTACTTAGTATGCAATTTGCAGTAGACTGCCATTCTTTAATTAGAATCCTAACCCCAAATTTGTTCCTCATTCTTCATGTATACATTTGATTTTCTTCTGCTTTAATACACCCTGTGTTTTGTCTGGGGCACTTTCACCTACCTTCAACCCTTCACTCATTCCCCTTCCTGGCTAGGTCTCCAATTTGCATAAGTTATTTTAAACTTCAGTCTCTGCCTACCTTCACTGCTCCTCCCAGCATGGTGGTGTTGGAAACTTGGTAAGAAATCTCTCCCTCTCATCACCAAGGTTTATTAAGTAAAAGATTAACCACCACCAAAACCAGGACAGACAATTTCACAACCCCTCTTGCTCACTGTGACCATGTATTTATAACTACTCTAGGAAGACAGTTTCTAGCCAGAAAATAAGTCCACATTAGCTTGCCATCCACTGCAAAGCTTTCTTAGTAGATACATCTCTTACAGTAGGGTATAAGCAGCTGTGCCAATTGAAGCTTTCTTTCCTAGGTTGGCTGCTCCCATGCAACCAAGTTTTAGAATCCCGTAAACTGTCAAGCTACCCTAGCTGGCAGGCTACCAAAAAAGCAGGAGGATAAGGCAGTGCTGCAAAAGCTCCTTTGGCTGCAGTACTATCCACTGCAGCTCACTGAAATCACTGGTGTCAGTGTTGTTCTGCTGCAACAGGCACAAGATGGACACAATACAGCACACCTAAACACTGCCCATCTGGGATGTAGAGCTGGGACAGCATGCTCACTACCTTCACAGGACTCTCAGTAACCATTCCTCAGCAACATTCCTCAATAGCTGTAATGAAATTCAACTCCTATTTTATTATCAAGAAAAGAAATATGCCAATAAACTCCTGTCAGTGCTAGAAACCAATCTTGAAGTCTATTTTAAAATAGACCAGAGTAACGTTCATGTGCTGCTGTTAAAAAGAAAAAAGGAAACTCTTATTTCCTTTAATTTCAGCTCCTGGGTGATCTGCTACAGAATTTCCAAAGGAAACCCAACACTTCCTTTCTATTTAACACAAAAGAAAAAAAAGACTCCTCTTCTCCAAACAAACTGGCATGAACTGTTACATGCACTTTTTTACTTTAGTATCCCATCCCACTCCTTCCCCTCACTGTCTCTACTCTCTCCAGTTTGTAGTCCATTTAACTTTTTTGGTTGGCTGATCTTCATTCACATCAGTGCGAATCTGAAATTCTGTATGTGCATCCAGAAGACTCTAATCAGCATTTATTCAAGTAGTAGCTTATCTTAGGATCAAAGCATAAACTAAGGCAAGTTATGGTTGCAAAATACTAACATACATCTCTCAGGTTTCTGATCTACTTTGAAAGAGAATATTTGAATAACCACTGCCAAGGAAAAAATGCCAACAATAAAACTCACCCATATGATGTACATCCTGTTCTCCTTGCCATTTCCTTCATGCTCCTATAGGACTCTACTCCCTTCAGGAATTACTATTCCAGGTACTTACTCCAAAATTTTCTACCATTGGCTGAGGCTCTGCTTTTTGGTTTAGACTAAGTCAAGTTTTCATATGCTTGCTGTTAAGTTGAGATATTTTTCAGCATTTATGATTGTTGTGGCTGAGAAACAGTGTGGTAATTCTAATTTTATGAAAACAACCAGAGGAGAAAGAAAACAGCTTTATTATAGAGCTCAGGCCATCTTCTCTCCAAATGAGAGAAAATGTCATCCTTTAAAAAAAATAAAAAAACCCCCAACAATAGCTCCAACAGAAGCTTTTTCAACTAAATCATCATAAAAGACGAGTATGTTTTCTATGGAAAAAGCTGACATAGACTACTGGCTTCAGATTGCTCCAAAAACGACATGGTTTAGACAGTCCTGAAGGACTAAGTTGCACCAGATTTTCACACTATATAGTCCATACATGTCCTTACCACTTCAAGTAGCCAAATGCCTTCTAGAAGTGACACAGGACACTGCCAACTACCTGTCTCTCACCAAGGACAAAGCTCTGGTACTTTTAACAAAAAAACAGCTCTGCTGGGGTTTTTTTGTGGTTTTGGTTTTTTTGGGGTTTTTTTAAGTGAAGGCAGCATGGTTAGAGTAGGAACATGGGAAGAAAGTGAAGAGGTTGACGAATACTTTACTGAGGAATTTCACCCTACCACATCTGCCCTAATCCAGTAAAGTTCCTTCTCAATTTCCATGCTGGTGACAGGCATCATGAAGTTTGTTGGCCCCAGAAGAGGAGGTTCTGGATCACCATAGAGCACCCTGTACATTGTACATCATATGTCAAGTAAGAAAGATAACAAGCTCAAAAAAGATTTTCCTAGATAACTATCTTTGCTGAAGTGAAAGCAAAATTCTTGTGAGGTTCTTCAGCAAGAAATTAATCAGTAACAAAATCTAACTAGAGAATATTAGCCAAATACTACTACAGTGCTACTCAAATATCCTTTTTGTGTCAGTCTTTGGCACATCTACACTTTTGTTGTCCAATTAAAATTTCTTATCACAACTTCCAGAACCTGACATTTTCCCTGCTGCTTACATTCAGAAGTCTAGCCTATCAACCAACTGCTACAGCAGAGATCATACCACAAAGCATCTGCTTTCTCCAACAAGTGCCCAAAGTGGGGGAAAAAACCACCAAAATACCTAAGTTCAATATGGCACAGAACTCACCTGCTTCTTTTCTACTTAAAGAAGGGTCACAAATTTGATGTGCTACAACCACCAGTATCCCTAGAAAACCTCAGCTTCCTACTCTTGGACATGAGGCACAACTGAAGGTAATACCATCAGCAGAATACTCAGAATAAACCATGCAGCAATCTCACTTAGGACAAAATATGTGGTTTAAAATTACTTGATCTTTGAAGGATATAATCTACTACTTTTCAAGAGATCACATATTTATTAAAAAAAACCAACAAACCAAAACAACCAATCAATCAACAACCTTTCTTCTCCTAGAAATCTTTGCTGAAAGTTTATTGAAGGACAAAACTGAAACACCTTACTTGCAGTAAACAGTCCTGGCCCTCAGAAAAACTGAGTTTTCCAAGGTTCACAGAGAGTTCAATAAGATCAAGAAAGATAAATAAAAAGGTAAAAAGTCTATTACACACAATAGTTACTTGATTATTTCATGAGATTGCTCATGTTATTATAATAGATGCATTTCCCATTACCTGGTCAATTTGCTCATATTACTTCATTTCTTCTATCATACTCTGACAAGAAATATTTTTACATTTCATTCAAAGACAGCAAGAAAAGTCTTTCAACAATGTTGATTGGCAGTTTGCCACTGCCATCACTGAATCATCAGGGAAGACAGAAAGCAGCACCAAAAATAACATTCTCCAGCCCAGTCCATTGGCCATATGTTACATAGAAGGAAAAAAAACAACCAACCCACAAACAACAAAAAACATCCCCAAGCCACAACAGAAAAAAAAAAAACCAACCAGAGACACCATTAATTTTGCCAACAACTATAAATGAGGAAAAAAAACCCAAAACACAACTATTCAGCCTGGAGCAACTCCTTTCTCCAACAGCACCATTTGGGTTTTTTCAGGTATATTTTTGACTTTTTAAATCAGGGTCACTCTAAATTAATTTTCCTGAATCTACTAGCAGGTGTTGATTCCTCTCCAAGGCAATACCTCCTGGAGCACAGCTAGTCCACAAGCAATTTCCAGATTGCTGGCCTAGAGCAGCAGTGCACATGCCTGTGCTCTTCACTCCCAAGCCACACACTCACATGAAGGTCAACCTGGTTTTGGAGCCTTTCACTTACCTTTCCCATTTTGCCATGCAGTATACCAGGACAAACTGAGGAAAGTAGTGATGAAAACTAACACGGTGGCCACAGTTCCATTTCGGAGCCTCATCTCATTTCAGCATCACACTGGTTTATGTTCTGTTAGCGATGAGGACCTAGCTGTTGGGCTCGCTGCAGTGAAGTCAGCTGAAGTCCATCAGCAGCAGATGGCCAATAGCGGCACCAAATGTAGCTCTCACATATCAGAGGAATCATTAATCAATCCATTTCGAACTCTTGTAAGCTTGCTTACAGCAAGCTTCTCTTTACTCTTCCAGTCCTGTTTAAAAGAAACAAAGTTTTAACACATTATGCCAAAAATATTTACAAGAGTCCCCCTATGTACCAAAATACAGTCAAGAAACAGTACTGTATGCTCATTACTGTGGCTTACGTGCACCTCCCTCGCACTGCCTCACTGTTGGCTCAGAGAATAGAACTTGTTAGACTAATTTGTCCTTTTTCCTGTTAAGACTGCTCGTATCTGGAGGAGCTGTATTTCATATGGATTTGGTCATTAAAGGACAAACATACACATCACCAACATTATAGTTTTACCACATACACAAGGCAAGATCACATGTCACTGATGAATTGATTTAAGAGCTGTTTTCAAGAAGACAGCAACTCAAGGCCCCACTCTTCAACAAAACCCCTTTGAAAGCAGTGAACTCTAGTATAACTGCAGCAGCAGAACCCAGCAAACTGAGACCAGAGCTTTAAACAGCATTTACAAACCTACATCACTCATCTTTCTCTGCTCAGTGCAAGAGCATCTGATCCATCCACAGCCTTCCCCACCCACCCCAGCTTAGCAGCAGCTAAGGCACAGGGTACAGTCTCACACACACAGACTGCTCAATCTACACCAACTGGCAATAACCCAAAAGGCCTAAAAAATGCCATGATATGACCATCCTGGCATGATATGACTCCTCCATCTCTGCCATGCAGGTACAAGAGCAAAACACAAAAACTACCTACAGTTTAGTTTTATCCCAGAGGAAGGTTCTGTATCCTGGGATTAGAAAAATCTTCAACTAGCCAAACACAACCAACATCTAACCACACTGTCCTAACTCAAACAGCATAAGGCAATAAATATGACAAACAGCATAAGGCAATAAATTAACCAACATTAAGAGTGGAGGGGGGGGGGGCTACAGATTTGTTTTTAAAGCCCTAAATGTTAATGTTTGAACTACTCTAAAGGATCATTTAACATTCTTTTAAGGCATTGACGGTTTTTCCCCCACTATAAACTACATCTGACACAAGTATGCTATCCAGCAATGAATAACTTGCTCTGAATTTTCCTTGAAAGAAATCTCTGTCATTCTCTTGCCTGGGCACATTTTTTGTTTGTTTGTTTTATTGTTATTATTTTTATGGTACCAAGAGATTCCAGCCAAATCTGAACTACTTAAGAAAGCTGGTGAGGGACTTTTTAGGATGTCAGGTAGGGACAGGACTAGGGGGAATGGATGTGAACTAGGGAAGGATAGATTTAGGTTGGATATTAGGAGGAAGTTCTTCACTATGAGGGTGGTGAGACAGTGGAACAGGTTGCCCAGAGAGGTTGTGGAAGCCCCATCCCTGGAAGCTTTTAAGGGAACGCTGGATGGGGCTCTGGGCAACCTGATCTAGTGGGAGGTGTACCTGCCAGGCAGGGGGGTTGGAACTAGATGATCTTTAAGGTCCCTTCCAACTCTGACAATTCTATGATTTTATGATTCTGCTCTTCCCAAGCCTGTATTGCAGCACATATTACCTTTCCCAAAGAGCTTGCAAAACAAGACATAACCAACAGGCATGGTAAACAAACAAACTGAAAAGAACAACAAAGCTGCAGAACTACATGCTCTTGCATCCAAATCTTTGTGACAGCATCCGGATTACAGGAAGTGTTTACCATCAGAGTATGCCAGAATTATATATGAGGTAATCAACCTGCTTTGTTTTGAGGAACTTTGCACACAGATAGGTTTGTGGCTTTAAACATTTACTTAGAAATCACACAGTACCTTATCCAGCAAGAAATAAAATAATGAGTAGGAACATAAAGAGCTACCAAAGGCCACATGATATGAGAAACCTGAATTCAAAACAAGGAAAGGTAAAGGCAACTGAGAGACCCACAGAAAGCTAACACAGAGAGCACGGCACGCCAGGAAACAGCAGCAGCAGCACCTTGACTAAGAGATGGACACAATAAAAGCCAAAAGAAGTACAGGAAATAGTAATTAAGTGAAAACTTTAAGCAAAGATCTCAAAACACCAAGGTTTTATAAAGCCTGTCTACATGAATTTTGGAAGTCAACATGATTTTCAGATTACCAGAATAAGCAACCAGGATACTGGTAAGGTCGATGACACTAACAGTTTAACATGGCTAAAGTGACTCTGAAGCAAGGATGTCTAAACTGTAATCTACCTTTACTATTATTTTAGCAGCAGTCAGATATCTCTGGAGCAGCTCAGGTGTGCACGAAGGACCAGGCTGCAAGCTAGACAGATTATCCCAGTGGGGGCAACAGACAGCTGGTCTGACATGCAAACAAGAGGGCAACAAAGAGAGTAAAAATATCATCTGATAATGCAAGGAAAGTGAACCTTGCCAGAAAACCTGAGCATCATTTTTACATTTGCTGCAATAAAATCAAGATGCTGTGATCAGGGCTTCTCACTGTGCTATTTGAATTCACAAAAAATGCAGCCTGAAAGAATTCAGAAAACAAAAAAATAAACAGAAAACCCAGCAGCAACATGATCCAATTAGCTGTGAGGATGCACAACACTGTGTCAAGTTAATAATTATCATGGTTTTGAGTTGGCTGGTTCTGCTTTTATCCTTCTCTTCTGGTGCTGTAGCCACTCCTCTTAGCACATACACCAGCAGCTCAGCTACAGCTCAGCAGTACTTCAATGATTATTCAAGCATTTCACTATATTAAACTGCACACATCAAGGCCATGCATGAACCAGAACTGTTCCAGCTCTTAAAAATGCATATAGTTAAACCGGCAGAAACCCACATATATAAATTATTTAACCCTCAGGTAGTCAGTTTAGTTTTGTTCAATAATTTACAACACAAACTAAACAAATTTTAACTGAGGGATAATCCAGTTTGAGCCGATGTTATGAGAGGGTATATAACTACACAGATGAAACCTATGAAATTTTTCAGCCCCGTTATGACCTGAACCTTTCCCACTGCAGACTAGAATGACCCTGCTAGACGCTAAAGGCCATGAGTATCGAAGGTACTCTCGGGTGCTGAGCAGCACCCTACTGAATCACAGCTTAAATAAACCAAGAACTTTCTGCAGGTATCCAGACACTCCCAAAATACACACAGAGCACATTCCCAACTACAAACCATAAACCCCGAAGCACTTCAGTGCTTCTGCAAGGGCTCTTTTACATAGTTGCTGAAGGCTTAGATGGCGCAGGATCAAAGCCTGAAGACTTCTGAGGGGATGATCCCAGACCTCATCATGCCGGGCGGTGCAAAACCGCCTACCGCGGCAAGCAGTGCTGCATTTAAAAGGTTGTTCTTCAAAGCATGAGGAGAACGGTCCACGATTAAAAGACAAGAAGGAAAAGGCGGAGATTTGCTAAACTGGGGCTTTTCCACCTTTTTTTTCACCGAAACGCTTCAGCAAACCTCGCGGGGGGGTAGTGGGGATGGTGGTGTTACCGGCCGTTACCTTTCAGGGCCGCCGGCGCCCTGCCATTTCGTAGCCAAGTCCCCTCAAGCCCCGCGGAAGGAGGAATCCGCTGCCCCCCCCCCGTAAACCGTCTCCCGAGTTGGCTGGGACCTTCCGCCCCAGTCGCGGCTATTTAGTGTTGGGAAAACGAAAAAATCAGGCGGGGAGACAGGCACCGGCCGCACTGCCTGGCGGCAGAGGGCGAGAGCTGTGGGAGATGGGAGGGGAGCGTCAGTCCGGGATGCTGCGCGGCGCCCGGAGCATCGAAGCGAGGATGTGGGGGTAAGGAAGAAAGACAGGAAACTGCAAACTCTGCCGAACGCCCCTCGGGCTCCCGGCACGCAGGGAGAAGGCAGAAAGGTGTGGAAAGAGGGGTCTTCCCCAGGCGCCCGAGCCGGAGAAAGAGAAGGGAGCGATACCGCTCTGCCCCGCAGCCCAGCACCGCCCTCCACACGGGCAGCCCCAGCAAGTCCTGCCAAAAAGCCGCAAGCGCTCCCTACAACCACTACCACCACGCAGGTGCATGCGAGCGCGGAAGGGTGCACGTCTGGCGATGAGGGAGCAGGACGGTACCCAGCCTCCCGTCGGTGACACCCGCAGGGACCCCGTAGCGCTGGGGGAGGAGGGGAAGCGTCTCCACTGCACACCCACTCTAGAGGGTGCGGAGCGACGTTCCGGCTGTAGCCTTCCCACATACTCCCCCCTCAAAAATCCGAGTCGGCTTTAGCTGCCGCCCCGCAACTGCCGACTCCAAGTCGAGTCTGAAGGCGGCAGCAGGGACTCAAGGGGGGAGCGGGGCGGAGGGGAACGGGACCCGCTGACCGCTGCTGCCATCCTTACCTGTATGCTGCGCTCCGGCAGGGGGAGCTGCGAAACGCGGGCGACGAGCGCGACGACGAGCGACTGTGGGGGCTCGCGCCGAGGCTCGCGCTCTCCCTTCCCGCCCCCTCCCGCCCTGCCCTCGTCAGCAACGAACCCAACTCGCGCTCCCGCCCCAAGCGCTATGGAACCGCACGGCAACTCGCCCCGCCCACCCACCAGGCGCCGTCCCAGCCTGGGCGCTGCGTCGGAGAGTGACGCTCATTGGCTAAGTGGCCTGCCGCTCTCTTCTGCCTCGGCTATAAATAGCTCAGTCTCGCGAGATTTTCCTCAGACGCTAAAGTGGGGGTAGGAGTGGCAGCTGTCTTGGTCCGCCCTCTCCCCGCAGTGTATCCCACCGCTTTTAGGCTGCGTTTGGGGCTTTAGTGCTCTGGAAGAGTCTCAAGAAAGGCTTATCTGCCCCGGTACTAGGTTTCCTGTTGCTTTATGGTCAGCTACAGGAGGGCCATGCTGAACTTGGCTCTACCTGATCCCTTCAGGGTCAAGCCCCTGGCCTGCTGTGTAACGGTGCTTCTGTACTCGAGTCGAAGTTGAGCTCAGCAGAGTATTTCTCAAATTGCCTGTCGGTGCCAAGCAAATGACATGTATTGGTGCTCCGTCTGATGTGCTTCTTCACCACTGAAGTCACAGTCATGTATTTTACCACTGAGTAGATGTAGATCCCCTAGAGCTTGTATCAAGAACAGTTAAAGAGCAGCTTGTTGCTTCACACCAGTTAAATGAAGCCTCTGTCCTTTGTACTGTTCACAAGCGTGGCTCTGGAACGGTATTCATGTTGCAAAGGCATGTGTGCTGCCCAAGAGGCTGTTAAACAGGTACAGCTTTGGAAGTGTGAAAATGAATTCGCTTTACTCCAGAGGTCTGTTACCACTGCCTCCTGCAAGCAGTGAAAGTCAGTGGCAGCTCTGCTCTATGAGTTCATTATTTAAGGCTGTGATGTTTCTGTTCTGTCAGAAATCCCCTGTCTTCTGTGGTTTGTTTTGTGTGTTCCAAGAATTTCATACATGTTTTGGGGTCTGAAAGCTCCTATTAAAATCAAATAGCACCTTCAGCTTACGGTACAAGCCTATGTACATCACAAGAGCTGTGCTCTTACAGTGTAGTGTTAACTGGTCAGCAGTGTTCAGCCCTTTGCTTCCCCTCATCTTCTTGACTCTCACCTAATTTAGAAAAAGTCTACAGTCCACATTTTTACTCTCAGTTAAGATTTGTGCTAGATATAGTAGTATAATCCCCCACTAGAACTTTAGAAACTATGGAAAAACCTTACTAGTCTTCTGTTTGAAGAGTGACATTTAACAAGTCTCCACAGATACTTTTTTTCCCTGACACTTAAACATGTTACAGTATTTTTACACATTTGGGCACCTGTGCAGTAGAGCCCTGGGTGATTTTGCTGGCTTTCTGAAAGCTTGTGAAGAAGAGCAGCCAGTGATGGCAACTCAGGCAAGGCGCCAGAAAGCAGCTCAGGAGAAGTTTGCAAGGTCTTGACACTCAGGCTGTTCCATGATTTTATTCACTGAGTGGTGAGCATTTAAAACTTTCAAACAAAAATTAGTGCATGCTGATCCACACACATCTACAGCAGAATTTTCTGTAGAGAGCCCAACAAGCTGAAACATTACAGCCACCACTAATAACTTAGAGTTGCTCTGGGATATGAATTTTTGCATTTCTGTGCCGCAAAAAAATCCCCACAAACCGATGGAGACATTTTCACATAAAAGTTCTTTTGCCAGGAGAACACAGTCTGCTGAAGAAAAGACTGTTACAAGATGAGTTCAACCACAGTTATTTCACGAGGACTCTCTTAGGCTTCCTACTTTTTGTTCTTTCACTGGTTGAATGTTTCCATTAGGAAGGTTTACTGACTGGGCCTTGACAGTATCCAATTAACTTTCCCAAACAACAGAGTAAGTGTAATGTGGTTGTTTCTCAGTCCCTCTGACATCTTCCCCTGAAGTTAGTTTCCTGAGAAGAAAGGCAAAGTTCCAGACAGAAACAGAAAAATTCAACATTGCCCTCATCTGACCTACCACAGAAATAATCAAATGCCTCTCGGCATTTCCACTGCTTGATGCGTGGAAAAAGTTCACAGTGAGGGAAAATGCTGCAGCTGCCAGATGCAAGCAGTTGGGACTGTTGGGCTGACACACTGAAATGCCACTTACTCCTGGTGAGGGTGGCAGCTCCCTTTTAGGCCTGAACAGTATATTTAATGCTGGCAAATTTCTCAATTCTTTCTTGCTGCCAAGTTATTCTTTCATCCTGCAGCCGCTGCTGGTCAACTGGAGTATCAGTTTGAACATGGAGAAGATTAAGCATTTCCTAACACTTTGTGTTTAAATGCAAGTATTAAGGTACAAATCTGTAACAACCATCATGGGGGAGGCCTGGGGGAAGAAATTCTTTTAGAAAAATGGGAAGTTTAAATCCTTAGTCTTCCAGCTTTGGTTGCTGGGGAAAAAAAAAAAACAAAAAACGCCATGGAGCTTGCTCTTCCATACCAGCATGAAAAAAACTACAACCAAAACCCACAAGAGAGAAATGCATAATCATATTTTGACAGAGGGAAGATTTCCTGCTAGGAACTTTTTGCTAAGGGATTACCTGAATGTCAGAGTAAAGACAAAGTGGCTAAAGATGCTCCAGGCCTGACGTAATTTCACGTATGCTGCAGTGACTGTTTTGGCACACTTGGGCAGCCAACTTCCATTAGGGCTGTGTGGTGGTTGCCACTCATCAGGTTTGGAGCTGGCATTAGCCAGGCACTTTTCTGGACTCATCCAGAAGCACCACAGTGTTGCTGTCCTTGCATTTCACTGTGCTCACGTTCTGGCTTTCCCAGGCGATAGGAAAGTAAGATACAAGTAGAGGTGCTTGGCAGTGGCAACAAAAGTCTTAATGGTTGCTCAGCTGAAAAATGGCCATCTGAAAACTGTGCCTGTGTCTCCTGACTGAAAATGGCATCCTCTCCAACAGACAGGATTTATTCCTGCTACCAACCTTGGTTTTTAACAGAACAAACACCTTGGGACTCTCATTGTGCCTACTTCCATTTCACATCAGTTTTGCTTTTTTCAACTGTAAGCTTTTGATGACCAAATCCTTTTTGTGTGCTGTGTGCTAGCTGAGCACCTCACTCAGGGAAGCTGTACTTCTGCTGGGCCTTTGCTGCACTCCATAGATATCAACATTAAAAACAGAAAGGGACACCAATATACCCAGTGTGTATCAGGGAAGGACTGCCAATGATTGCCTGCTGACCCTGCAATGGGCCTGTGCCCCAGGCTACCTCCTGTGTAGGGTCACAAGCCATCCCTGCAACACAGGGGAAAGGAAAAGCAGGTGGTTTCCCCAGCTCATAGACAAGTATGATGCTCATACAAATTCAGATCTTATTATAGTTTTATAGACACCAACTGAAACAAATGAATGCCTTAGTGGCTGAGCGAGTGTGCAAAAGACTTTTGTTTCATAGCACTGTAAAGTTGTTTTATACACAAAGCTGCTAGCTGTAGAGTTCATGCACTCATGTATGCTTGTGTAGCACCTACTGTAGTGCTAATACTCAGCAAATAAATGGGTGCAGAAAATTGCATTAAAACATCCTTGTAGATACAAATCCCTAGTAACCAGAAAAATGCCACCTTCAGGCAATCTGTATTTTGCCTTTCCTGTGACTCCATTATGAAATTGTCTTCTGTTACATGTTTGATGCCACTTCTCCACACACAGCTGTGTCTCACTCAGAAGTCGGGTGTGATGGTGCTATCCTTCCTACCAGGTAAATTGTTGGTCCACTTAAACAAGATAAAAACTGAGGTGGGACAGAACAATTAATCTGTCCAAGTCTTTAAGGGAGGTGGGCACAGAGCTCAATCTCCAAACTTGTGTTTCTCTATCCTCACTCCCACATCACTGTCATTTCACTCACTGTGGAGGTTCTGTCTGAGCCACAAATGCCTCTGCCATATGCTGAGAGGTGATGAACATTTACTCATCTCCTTCTGAAGGCAAGGGATTTTAAACACATTCCTACTATTACATTACATAAACATAAACCTGGAAACTGTGAAGTTCATACTGTGCCAATGTTGCTGAGGTAGGTCCAATGCCTGGTTAAGGAACAGCCAGATACATTTAACTGCTGGTGAGATGGTCCAAGTGAAAGGAAATCACATTAAGGATTTTGATTGACAGCTCATTTTCCACGTGCCTGCTTCATGGTGCTCTCCTAATTTTAAAAGACAGAACAATTTTCAGAGAAATTTTGAGAACTAAACTTTGTGAATTGGGCATTTTCACTGTAAGCAAAACACACTGAGATGATGTCTCCTTTCACTTACCTTGGGGTAAGTTCATGGTTGGCCCACTGATGGCAGGGAAGCTGCAGTTAAGGGAAAGTCTGAATCAGGTCCTTAGCAAGTGTAGGTGTCTGAAGGTACCTTTTCCTAGCAAAAACAACTACAGGTCCAGACAGCACAGGAAAAGAATCCAAGTCAACTTTCAAAAATGAAGATGTTTTAGAAGGGAAGGTCTCTCAAAATCCAGTACTTTGTCTCATTGTTAAACCCATTTCCACTCAGATGAAGCAAAAAAGAAGAGGCAGCTTCATGAGTACCTTGACAAAGCACCACCCTGCAACAGGTATCCTTCTAATCATGTCCAGCCCCAACGTATCTGATACAGGTAAGAAGTTCAAATCCTAGGTTCATTCCTAATCACTGGTAAGGGGTTTTTGGTCTCCCATCAACTTGCCCAGTCTAAGCTTTACCCTGAGAAGCATATTCACCATGCACCTTGTCCTACACCGCAGCAGGGCCACGGGTGAGCAACCTGAAATCCAGCCTATGGAGAATGAGAACTGTCATTCAAACCCAAGTAAGACTGTCAGCAGCTGATTCGGAGCAGGGGGAAGGAAGAACAAATAAGAGGGAGATATCTTCAGACCCCCTTGCTCAAATTACCCATAGCACATATCATCAACCTTAACATGTGTCCCTCCAAGTGTTGAGACAATCCCTGTGAGCGTGCAAACTCTGCTGCACTGAAATTAATTATCAAAGCCACCTTCCATTTAAACTAGCAGAGCTGTTGCTCTGTTGTAATGAAAAGATCTCATGCTTTGCCCTATCACAGCAGGGATCCAGGCTCTGTTAAATCATTCTGACCAGCCTTAAAGGCTTTAGTGATGTTTCTTTCATTTGAGCATTATCTTTCTGCCAATTTAGAATCCCATCTCCTCCCCACAGAGCAAACTTATAGTTATCCAAGCAGCAGTGGGAGGATAGTAGATGGCAAGGATAACAGAGATAGGACAGGAGCATTCTTCATGACATTTAGAAATAATGAGTGCAATTTCCTGCATCTTAGGACTTTTTAGATTAAGGTTTTTGGGAAAAGAGAAATGAACCTCAATGAGACAGGAGCCCTACACATACATCTGGAAAAAAGTGTAAGTAGCAACAAGCCAGGCACCGCTGCAGCTCCACCAGGCAACAAAAATGACAGTAATAACATAAGAGCTTTAGGACTATCAAACAGCTCCATCCCCCAGGAAGGACACCAAGGACATGCAGGTTTAAATGAAGTGGTGTATTTCTCTCTCACAGATTCAAAGGAAGATTTCGATTCCCATCTCCAGATGTAGACTAGGTGTTCAGCCTCCTCTCAGTTGCATGCAGATTACTCTCCTGGCACACAAAGGGAAACCAGCAGTTCAAGAGCAGTATGTTGACATTTTATTTTATTCCCAAGAAGTACTTTTTGGAATGACAACTCTTGAGTGTTGTGCTGTTCAACTGCGTGGGCAAATGCTAATTCCACCCACCAAATGCTCAGGTAAGGAGAGTGAATGGGACAGGGGCCAGGAGCAGACACCAATCAATGCTGTTAGGTGTCACTGTCAGCTGGAGCACACTGAGAATTAATAAACTCCTTCTGAAGTCTGTAACATCTCAGTGATGAGGAGTTCAATAACTGCTACAGCACTACCACTAGCATACTGCATGTGGTGCTTACTGTTAGTTATTACTGTCCTGAGAGAACAGAGCTGTAGCAAATAATTACAAGGCTGACACATGCATAGTCCTTTGGTTTTTAAGGTGACAACCCCTTAACCCTAGGTTAAAAAGTTATGGCACATGTGTACTGATGTGTTCAAAGTCAGGTCTCAGGACAACTTCTGTTTATGAGTAATTAAAGCCTAAAACCATCAAGGGCTGGGATTTGTCCCTGACCACGAGAGCTGAAGGGGGAAAACCAGAAGAACAAAGCAGAGTGTCACACTGGGCATAGGTGAGGCAGACCTGTGGGGAAAGTTCTTCCTCATCTCTCCCATGCTTCAGCCTGTGCCACAGCTCACAGCCCTACCTCTTCCCTCTGCATTTCAGTGAGGTTGCTGTACGAGGGGGAGCCCAGAGGTGGCCTTGCTCCCCAGGGAGCACAGCTGGGCTGGTAGCTGTTCCTCAGGGAAAACATTCCACCTTCTCTTCCACAGAGCATGGCTGCAGCCTGACCCTCAGGCTTACCCTGATGTTTGTCCTGTTTCATCAGAACCTGTTTACATTTTCAAATCACAGTAATGCCATTTCTGCTGCTAATTACAGCCCAACAACATTCAGTGTGCAAACAAGGCCATCATCCAAGTATTGTTTTGCATAACCAGAATGCTGGAGTTGTGAACATTTGCATAATGTTTAATTATTTAGTCAGAACATAGAATTTATCTTCCTCTCCAAAACATTTTTATGAAATTCTCAATAATTAAATAGGACTATGTTTATTAACAGCAGGAAAGATTCATAAAATGTGTTAGTCAGAAAAGAGCAAGTAGTGATATCTCACTACAGTAATCAAAATGTCACTCTGAAGTAGGTCCCCAAGCATGGCAAACACCAGCGTGAAATCCTATATGCAACCCAGCAGAATATGATTAAAAGCATAACAGTTCAGTGGCTGTACCTTGGAGGGGTCAGGGAGCAGAACTTTAGCTTCATTCACTCATTAATCAATACATGTATCATTTTGAGAAGAGCAGTTCAAATTGTTTAGATTGGATGTTAGGAAAAATTTCTTCCCAGAAAGAGTCATTAGGCATTGGTCCAGGCTGCCCAGGGCAGTGCTGGAGTCACCATCCCTGGAGGGGTTCATAAAACATCTAGATGTGGCACTTAGGGACATGCTTTAGTGGCATGGTGGTGACAGGTTGATGGTTGGACTTGATGATCTTAGAGGTCTCTTCCAACCTTAATGATTCTGTGATTCTGTAACTATATTGAGTCAGTTGAAGTGAACCTGTGTCTATGAAGGGTAAAATCTGGGGTCAGCTGGATGTCCACACATGGTGCCACAGCCTGGGTAAGGCATCTGCAGGTTCCTGCTCCAGCACGTTGGAAGGTGGCAGGACCTACACACCAGGTGACTGGCCCATGTTTGCACCCCTTGCATGAGACCTGGGAGCAGGGGCTGGTTCTTTGTGGGGTTCCACTAAGCAATCCTTAACAAGGCTGAAAAAGTAAAATAGGATTTAGGAAAGTAGCTGGAAGAAGATAAAACTATCTACCTTGACAACATAGGAAAGGGATTCCTCCTGCAGTGTTCCTGCACAGTCTCTTGCTGACAGAGAGGAAGGGCCAGCTCCAACCTCAGTTATTCTGGTGTGTAAATAATATATTTTAGTAATCTGAAGATACTAGCTTACCTGTAAGAAATGAGTAAAATTCAGAGGTTGTTTTATTCAGGGAAGACTGAGATTTTTAGCCTCCTTCTTCAATTCTGTTTTATATTTCAGTTATATTTCAGTAACGTTACACAAGAAATGAAGCTTTAGTCCTCCTGCCCTCACTGAAACTCATCTGTTAATTGCTAACAAGGGTTCCAAATTACTCCAGCCAATTTCTGAGACATGTATAATTAAGAGGTTCCCTATTTGTCCATCAATTACATGAAAGCAGTCAAGGAAACCACCTTTTCTCCTCCCACATCCTCAGTGTAAGTTCTCAATCTCAGTCTGAGCTTCACTATTCTGAAGCACTGTGCCAGGGGTCATGTCAAACAGGTTATGGCTCACTTTGGGAAGTAGATGTGAGGAGCAATTTGTGCAATGGGGTAAAGCAAATGGGGACACTAGCACAAGTCTACCTGTTCGAGTAACCACCCTCTGCTTTTCTCACATGAAAACATAACCCTGCATAAATAGGCTCTGACAGCCAACTCTGCCTTCTTCCTAGGCCAAAGCAAAACCTTCTTTCCCATCTTGCTCTAGGGAAGTAGGTCATAGTAAAATCTGCCTCCCCCAATCTCCTGTCTGTGATGACAAGGTAAGATAAATTAAACCCTCACATTAATTGGGGAAACTGTGGCATGAAAAAGCAATTCTAAAGCTCAGTTTCTCTCTGGAGAGCAGCTGACAGCATGATCCACCATCAAAAGTGCTTTCCAACCCGCTGCCCCAGGCTGCTTGTGCCCTGCTCTCCACTGATGGGGCTGAGCTCAGTAGCTGGATCTAATGTCGAAGGATTGGAGCCACCCTTTTGGTGGCAGGCAGCCCACTGTGGGCTGCTTCAGTGCACCAGGAAAACAAAGAGAAAACCACTGGGGGAAAGGAAGCAGCAAAGTAACCAGACAATAAGCACTCCCTGCTAAGCAGGAAAGGTTGCCTCTGTTATCTCTTGCTCCATCTTCTCTGCTTTGCATTGCTTTGCTTCCTGCTGAGATTGTACCACCACAGCACTCAGACCATGCCCACCAAATTACTGTGCTGCACATCTAGACCATGATGGACACATACTCATGTGCATAGAATCATAATGGCTGAAAAAGACCTCTGACATCATCAAGTCCAACCATCCAGTTAACACTACCAAGCTCACCACTAAACCATGGCCCCAACCGTATCTGCACGATGCTGATTCCACCACCTCCCTGGGCAGCCTGGGCCAATGCCTGATAACCCTCTCAGGGAAAAAACTCTTCCTAATGCCCAATCTGAACCTTCTCTGGCACAACTTGAAGCCATTTCATCTTGTCCTATCACTTGTTACCTGGCAGAAGAGGCTTCATCTTGTCCTATCACTTGTTACCTGGCAGAAGAGACCAAGCCTCACCTTACTACCACCTCCTTTCAGGTAGTTGTACCAAGCGAGAAGGTCTCCCCTAAGCCTCTTCTCTCCAGACTAAACAACCCCAGTTCCCTCAGCTGCTCCTCACAACATATGTGCTCTAGACCCTTCACCAACTTTGTTGCTCCTCTTTGGACATGCTCCAGCAGCTCAATGTTGCACAGCCATCAGGAGATGGGATTTTATCCTCACCTTGTACTTCAGACTGAGGCCTGAGAACACGTGGTCCAGGCCCGACAGCCAGGGTTCACCTGGCATCAGGTGATATTTTGCAGGGTGCCAGCAAGACCTTCCCTTGGCTGGCCCTTGTGTCTTCCAGAAGGTCCTGTGAGTGCTGGAGCTGGATTTACTGTTCTAATGAACCACCATATAGCCCTGGGGGTGTGGAAGAGCATAGGGGTGAGCTCTGTGGTGCCACAAGGCTGGGGTGCAGCCTTGGCACAGCTGCTCTCACTTGGAGTCCTTTTAAGGCACAGACCAAACCAAAGGCTTCATGAAGCAAAAAGCAATCCCTTGTGCATACTCGAGGTGAGTCCTGCAGAAAGAGGTAAAGGAGTTAAAAGAAGTCAACCCTTGTTTAAAGGAGTAGCCAGATGGAGAAGATGACGTCTGCTTTGCCTAGACAGGCTCAAGACCTTATTCTTCTGCCTGTCTGCAGGCAGCCTGCCCATCAAAATTATCTCCTGTGCTGACTGCAGAGAGGATGAGCCAACAGCTTATTAAGGAGTCTCTGTTCTTTCTGCTGAGAAAAGTACCTTTTATTTTCCTGAGGGTTATTAACTGAATTCTTCTCTTGTCATAACTCTGGGTGTTTTCCTTTGCACTTTCCAGACACTTCTCCTTGGTTCTTCAGTGAGTTCAGCAGTGGTACAGGCTGATCTCAGCAGCCATCCAGGCTGCCTAGCTTTCTCCAAAGAGCTTTGACTACTACAGAACTTTTTCACTCCTCCTGTTTTAACAATGAAAGAAAATCTGTCTGAAAACCATTACCATGGTTGGATATTCACACGTTCCAATGCCCTTCTCTTCATTCATTACAAAACACAGTTGTCATTACTGAGGGAGCTCAGATTTTCCTCCCCACTTTCTCCTTAGAGATGACAAGGTTTTGAAGCTGCAGATGAAGGTGTCAGGAAATCCAAAGCTTCCTAGAGCCTCCATACATTGTTATAAAGAGAGTATTCATGAGACAAGGAAACAAAATCACATATATAAACATAAAGAAATGCAGGGAGCTCAGAGCTAAGGCAGCAGTTCACACATACACACACAAAGTGAAAGTCTTACCTTAGCAGTGGGGCACTTAGTTTCAATGAAATTCTCTAACAGGGTTTGTCATTTCCTTCTTTAACTCACAGCAAGGTCTTCAAATACATTGAGTGATTTTGGTCAGTTAGCAGCAATGATTTCTCTGATCAATCTTGTTAACAGGTGAAGAGCCTAGGAGACTTCATAAGCAGGAGTTCAAACTGGTGAGAGAGACTCAGGCTGATGAACATGAGAATTTTATATAAAGGTGATAAAGTACAGAGATGCTATACATTACTGCTTTTTAATGAGAATAAATAAAGCATGTAGGGGGTGCTAGGTGAAGCTGATGCTGCAAACAAGTTCATAGTTTTTTTCCCAGCATTTAAATTTGGGCTCTAGCTCAAGGCTTTTCAGTTCTTATTTTTAAACTATATTCATCTTATTCATTACTACTAATACTGTTATCCTAATTGAGAATGATGATTTCACATGAAGGAGAGCCAGCTGCAACCAGATAAATTCAGGTAGGAAAGAAACTGTAAATGAATTTGAGCTTCCAACGGCACTTTAGTTTCCTTACTGCTCGTCTGCTTGCAAACATCGTGCAGCCAAGGCTGTTCACAGAAGGAGCTGAGGAATTTTCACTCGTGGTCATGCATAAATGTGTGTATTTGCACCTCATGAAATGTAACCTAAGCCCAGAAACTGGACCATCTGCCTCAGCTAGGCAAACATACAGCTCAAGCAGCACATTTTAATGGAGCACCAGCTAGCAGCTACTGATGAATCCCTCCACAGGCCAAACAGCTTTTGATAGAAAGTGTCAGGCGATTCAACAGGATCAGGATGTCAGTGAACAATTTCTAAGTGTAAACAGAGAAAGCCAGAGCAAATACAAGATTCCAGCAACACCAGAAGTTCAGCAAAGTTGAGCAAGGATCCTGTTTGGATGCAAACGTCATTAAAAGCAGAACACGCAGGCAACACGTAAGGCAAAAGGTTTATTTTCCAAAGTGTAAGTACGTCCTTAGCATCCTTTAAGTCATCCATTGCCATTGCAATCCTGACTGCTACCAAGTTGAAGGTAAACTTTTTGACTGCACCTATTGCACACTTTCTCCACAGCTGTATCAAGAAACCCTTCTCCTGCATCAAGAGAGTCTTCTCTGTGATTAGCTGGTCTGTAGAAGTTCTGTTAAGCAGTTGACTGAACGGTGAAAGACGCTGTCTCTTTGCATCATTCTATTTTATAATCTGTGGCATATCACTCCAAGCTTGTGATTTCTTCTTGGCCAGTTCCATCCATGATGGTTGATCTGGAGCAGCATTTCTGGCTTTCTTCAAGTGGCTTATTTCCTCTTTATCCACCAGTGCTGGAGATGGAGCTATTGTGAATAAAACACATAGACATTTTACCTTCTCTTGCTGTGCACTTACACACCCTAGCTCTTGCATTAAAAACTTCCCATGCCTTACTCTGTATTAGGAAATCTTTACATTTCACATGGGAGCTGCTTCTGCAAAATGTTATTGAGGAGATAACCATTCTGTGCTCAAAAGAATACAATGTTTTTCTCATCACCGGTATCTTTTGGCCCCTAAATTTACCAAAACCAACAGCATGACCTGGATTCCTTGCCATGCCCTCTGCTAACACCCAGGCCACAGAACAGAGAATCTTTTCATTAGCAAGAGCATTCATTTGCAAATTCCTCCTTTACCCAGCCCCCAACTCAGAGGAATTTTATTACCTTCCAAACTTCTGCCCTTCTTTCAAAGTGGAATTTACCACAGAGATTCAAAGTTACTGTGGGAGGGCTGATGGGCAGACAGTTTGTGATCACATCATTCCAGCTTGCTGAGAAAACCACATTAAAATTGACCTCTATTGAAAATAATTTTGCATGCATTGTACATTTTATAGTGGGATAGTGCATTTGGGACCCTATCCTGTGAAATGGCCAAGTGCTCTTAATTCACATTTCTTTTGATATAAGTTTTGACCATCTGTTATTGAAGCAGTCAAAAGGGTATGCCACCAAACAAAACCCCAGACAGGAGTGCTGAGAAAAGTTTGCCCTTGCTGATGTGGGGCTGGTGAAGAGATTAGGATCTAGCCCTTTCTCCTTTTCCAGCACACTCCAGCAGGATTTCTTCTGACAAGGTTGCTAGATAACATCCTACATTTTAGGCATTTTATTTCCTACCCAGGACAGAATGTGACAGTGAATTGGTTCTCAGCAGCAGCTCCTTCGCTTCAGACTTTGTCTCTTGCCTCTGTTCTTCAGAAGTGGTTTTAGGTGCCAAGTGTGGAGGTTTGCTCCACTGCTGCTTCACTGACCCCTAGGCACAAAGAGGGATAAAATGCAAGTTGGGCAGAGAGAATGAGAGCTGTTTGGAAGAGCACACGTGAAGGGAGTGGACGTGGTGCCTGCCACGGTCCAAAGACCAGATGTGCTCATCACATAGGTTCCAATCCTTGAGTTGATTACCTGTTCAGAAAGCTTCAATGGATTCACATTAACATCCATGAGATTCAACTTTACTAATTGAACATGTACCTCTCAATCATAATGGTATCTATGAGCAGGTTATTATAGTCTTCAATGCAAAATGTATTCCAAGACCTTTGCACACCTCTATTAACATATAGAGGATTTGGAAACAGCCTTGTTCTCTCATGTTTCCTTTCCACCTCCCAAATTTGTGGTTTAGAGCACTGTATTTTTGGATGGTTGATGGTAAATGGATTTTCCATAGAACAGAAACTGAACACATATCCTCTGATGGATTTTTCTTGCCTGTATCAAAAACTACCCTGAAGCAGTAGTGCCTGATGCCATGTGGGAGGAGGAAAAAGTGGGAGTAGTACAGCAGCACCAAGCCTCATTGCACTGCAGTCAGGAGCATCTTGGCATGTTTCTCTGTTAGCTGATATAGGGAAATAAAATGCATGGCATGGATTTTAGGGAACATTGCCAGCTAAAATCTGGAGTTTCCTATTCTGACAGAGAAACTGTTATTTTAGGATCATTTACACCCTTGGTGTTTTAAGTGCTATGACAATGCTGAGAGTTACTGCACTTCATAATCCTGCCCAAACATTTTGGTAGGTATGCTTTCTTGTTAATCTAACAACTGCTGGTTTTCAGCACCTAGAGAGCTTCTCTTATTTCAGGATATAATCACAGTTCTCAGGGTTTCTAACAGTACCACCTGAAGCAAGAAAGTAGGCCATTTGCACTGGGAATGCTATACTGGTATAGGACCCTGCAGGACTTGCACGCTGCTGCCTCCATGAGCTAGCCCAGTACCAGGGAAGCCTCATTAGTATTCTGGATTTATGCCAAGCACTTCTGCTGGCACAGCTCTGTCATCCAGGAAGACCAATTGCTCCAGGTATCACCCTCTTCTGCATGGCATCTTTGAAGAGGCAATGTCAGCCCATGGTCCATGATAGTACATGGGTGTTTGAGTTATCCACATTCAGAGAATCAGAATTTATATCTTAGCACTCTCTGCAAGTGCAAAAGTTATTTTGATCCTATTTCACTTCTCAAGGCTCTAAAAAATTGTTACCTAGGAGCTTCTGAGACCAAGCTGTTCATTCAGTGTTAATTCAGTCAGGAGGTATAGGAGCTTCAATGAAATGCTGTGCTTAGAAGGATAGTTAAGGAGAATGTATTCCCTCTGCACTGAGACAGATCTGAGATTGTACAGTTTAGCACCTCATTAGGAGTATTTCAGCAAGCAATACACACATTGGATCTGGGAAGTATGTACTGGGCACCCAAGACATTTTATACATCTTGCATAGTTCCAGGATTTCTTGGAGATATAAAATTACATATATGAACAATCAGAGAACTCTGAATCTTTAGCACATTTCTGAGAGCAGTGACTTTGTTACTTATGATTTTACTCATTAATATCTGTAATCATTACAGTATGACTGGTAATATAGCAGGAGATCCAAAGAATACTACAGGAAGGTGTTACAAAAGCATCACAAATCTGTACTGGAAGTACCTCTGTTTGTTCCTTCTCTTTAGTATGTTTCTCTGGATCGGACTTGACATCCGGAGCCACAGGTTTCTCTCTGTCGAATTCCTGCTCCTGCTGCATTCCCCTCTGCTTCTGCCTCGCTATGGAAATCCAGGCTGGCTCTGCAGGAGGGTTGGCATCTTTTCCAGAGTCTCCAGCAGCCACAGGGGAAGGCATGCTTCTCTCTAGTGACAGATTATTTATGTACATAGTTATATGAAAGAGAGCTGTAATTAGCTTCCCTTCACACTTGCTCGATACGCTGAACGCTCCCAGGACGTGTGACCAGCCTGGTAAATAGCAGTTCTTTTTAGGTTGGCCTCCAGACAGCAATCTTCCTGTGCTCACTGTTTTAAGTTACCACTCTACTGGTGAGAAACACACTGCATTTTTTGGCTAGAGTTGCAGTGTCACTGGCCTCATGTGAGAGAGATGCAGAAACATCAATCAAGCTTCACTAATCCACTTGTTTTCCAAGGTCTCCCTCCTCAGCCTGGTTCCTGCCTTCCTTCCACCCCTTTAGGAGCAACCTCCCCTGTGCAACCCCTTGGTGCTCACAGGTGCTGTGGGCGTCTGAGCACAATGTTTGTGGCATCTGATCACAAAGAACTAGTGCTAAAACCACAGGGTTAGTTCATGGTCTTTTGACATAAGATTTACTTTGACTTGACCCTGCTGATGCCGACCGTGCTCTCCACTGGGGCCAGCCACTTTCATCATGCTCTATCACAACTGACATTTCAATGAGACAAACACCCCCCAAACTTCCTAGAGTAAAAGGTCAAGTGTTCCTTCGTGTCCAGCAGTACCCTGCTGTCCTCACAGCTGCTACCCAGGGATGAGCAGCACCCAGAGGCATGGCAAAGTGAAATATCCTCTATTTGAATACTCCATGAAGGGAAATCCTGTCTATAAGGTGAGCTGAATTGGATCAAGAGAAGAGCTGCAGGTTCTCCACTTCTTCACTGGCTCATGCTGAACCCAAAATTCAGTTGTCCAACTAATGTGGAGCCTCTGTGTGGTTTAAAAGAGGAACAAGAACAGTACTAACACCCTTAGAGCCACGTGACAGCCATAAGAAAAGACAATTTAACCTTTCCCAGCCACTTCTGGCTGCTAATGTACCCATATTTATAGAAAGGTATTTCAGAGCAGAAGTTAAGCTTCTCATCCTCAAATCACACATGGGTCCTGCCCCTATGAAAAGCTGTTACCTAGTCAGCACCCTGTTCAGGGACCTGGGAGGAGGCAGAGCCGGCCAGGAAGAATTACCGCCCTGGAGTCCCCCAGAGCTCAGCTGCCGAGCTGGCATAGAGCTGGGCCACCCAGCACAGGACCCTTTGGAGCTGTCAGACATGTTTCTGAAGGACTGTGGTCTAATTTCGAGGAGCATGGCAGGCAAACATCTCTGAAAGCACGTTTGAGATGCCTCATAAAGGCACAGGAGATGAAAGGGATAATGCTCTTCCAAGAGCTGGAGTCTGCAAACTCCAGCAAATTATGAAAGCCCACAAACTTCTTTGCTCAGGGATTTTCTCAAGTCACTGTTGTACCTCACTAGAGATAGAATAGTTATTTGAGCAAGAAAATACTGTAAAGCCTATGTCAGCTAAAACCCACAAAACTGATTTTCCTAGCATCCTGTAATGAACACTCACCTGACAGTTACACTCAGTGTTATGAATCTGTTTCCCCACTGAAGCCTCCTTGTGGACCTGTAAATCCATCCCACCAAACATACCCTTTCCCTGCCATGTACAGGCTGCTTCTCAGCCCACAGCAGACTGGGCTGCTTCTCTGACTCTACAGTCACAGCCACACCATACACACATCCTTTTCCACCACTTTTTTTAACCTTCCCTCACTGTCTGTAACGTCTCAGTGCTCACAAGCACCAGTATCTTCTCCTTGAAAGTCCTTTTCAATCCACCCATCAGCTTTCCCATGACCCTGGGAACCTGGCTTCTGCCTTGATGCTGCTAGTGATGTACTTCTCAGTTTCTGTGATTCAAAATCACCTAGTATGTTTCATCCCATTTTCCCTGCCACACCACAGGAACTCTCTGTAAACACCAACTGAACCACAGGTTGTTCCATCTCTGCTCCCACCACGCAATCAATACCCATCAAATGACTGCTATGGCCAGACTCTATTTACTGTGTGACATGTAATGGTCTTATTGGTACCTGTGCTCCTGTTTCTCTGCCATCCTCATGTATTTAGGATTCATCTTTCTGTTATTTTGATGTGCACTGCCTAGCACAACAGGGTTCTCAGTCCTGCAATGATGTGTTTGGAGGCTGCTATTAGGACAGTGTTTTTTATAAGGCAGATACTTTAACAAAGGCATCAAGCACTTCTGCTCTTCAGACAATACTCCCTGATGAGACACCAGACATCTTAGACATGCCAATTAGGAGGCAGTCAAATTAGAGCCAAGTATCATACCATAAGAGATGGTATCAGAATGCCCTTGTGATAGTAGGGATCAAAAGCTCTTCATCATCACCTTAAAGATTATATATGTATCTGTATGGGCTTGACTCAGGACAGCAAAGTATCACCTATAGAGGAGCAAAAGCTCATCTGCTTCTGGGAGGGGCTTTCTTGTTTCTTTAGCAATGACATTCTACCCTTGTTCCTGTGAGTCTTTGCTGCAGAAAGCCAGGCAGGGAAATGCCTTCTCTTCAGCACAAAACCCCCCCCGATGCAACCCTTGCAGCATTTGCTACCTCATCAGTCAGCCAGAACTACTGTAAGGGGTAGAAGGGCATATTCACTGTTTATTAGCTCTCCTACTTTGCCTGGAGGTCCTTTATATCCTCCCACCTCCAACCAGAGAAGGCTTCTTGGCAGCAAACACACACTGTTGTTCCAGCCAGAAGGATAAAAGGTAGTGAGGTAATCCAGAAGACAGTTAGGTGAAGCGAGTTGCAGTTTAAGGTAAGCTGAGACTCTCCTATGAAGCTACTGGCACCCTGCAGGGCACCAAGAGGCCAAGCTTTCTGAGGAAGTGACTGTTCCCAAGGGAAGTGCTGCTTGCACATCCTCCTCAGTTCAGTGACTGATCACCTTGACCAAGCCTTCCCCATCTTATCCAGTCATGAGGTAACCCATGTGCTTTTACAGCTCACCCCATGGCAAAGCACAGCATTTAAGGAACCAGACAGCCAGAGTGGAACCAAAAGTACTCAAAAGCACAATCTAACTTCTGCTTCTCCTGCACAGCAGCTAGCACAACAGTTCCCAGCTGGTAAATGACACTTTTAGGGAGACAACATAGCATGAAATGCAAGCAGTGGCATCCTGCATTGGAGGTTGTGTAAGTTCAACAGCTGCAGCCACCACAAACACCTCATGTTTCACTTCTCCAGCAAAGAAGGGCTGAGCCTCTTACTTCCACCATACTCTTGGGAAATCTGCTGAATACAACTAAATCTGAGTGATATTATTGTGTTCTGATTGCATCAAGTTATTTTAAACAATATGCTATTCAACTCATGACTTAACTTGATAAGCTAATAACAGATATTGCTGGCAGCAATCTGTCTCTTGTTCACTCAGCTTTAACCTCCTGATTGCATCTTTCCCTGGTTTCCTTGGAGCTGGCTTGGCCTCAGGCTTTTTAAAAGGCAAGTGAACCCCTTCTTCCCCTTGAGACACATCACCAACAATGGGAAGATACCAGGTCAGAACTTGTCAGGCTGCTCTGTGCATAATGTCACCATGTATTAAAACTAGGATTTAAGGTAGGCTGCTGAGGTTTTTCCATTGCCACTTGAAACCACACTCAGAGGCTGCTGAAGCTTTCCCTTCTCCTCCTTCCCACAGCCACCAAACACACATGACCAGTCACAAGACCAGCAGCTCTGCCTCCATTCTGCATCACTTTCACAGCTTCCAGACTGACCACCAAGTATAGGCCCTGAAAGTGAGTGATCCACAGGCACCTTCTCAATTCCCTCCTGCAGACCAGAGCCACCCAAGCTTTCCTCCACTGGGTCTGGCAGCAGCAGGACTGGCTGCCTCAGTGGTCCTAAGGGGGAAATTCCCCTGCTCCAGCCCCATTAAATGCAGGGATCTGTTTCCTTCAGTATCTTACTAAAGCAGTTTTGGGTTGGTTTTTTCTCAGGCTAAAGCTCTGATCCTTTAGATGACATTTCTTCTGCCCACATATTTTGGAAATGAATGTGTACACTTCTCATTGATAGTTGGATATTACCCTTTAATGTTTATCAGACTGGTTGTGTGAGCAATAAGATGAAGATCAAACATTAATCTTTATGTCCAAAAAGAGCTCTGTGACAGACTTGTTATTGTGCATTGGTTTATAAACACACAAGTGAAAGAGAAACACATACCTATTTCTGTCTATTGACAGACAGATACACTCAGTGTATTCAAGTGTACTGGGGGTGTCTACATATTTAAACATTATCCTGGGACTTAGAGATTTAGAGACAGACTCAGATTTTGTAGCCATTTTAGACTTAAATCTAAAAGCCTTTTGTGCAGGCAAAATAGAGCAGAGGCTCTTTATAACATTTAAACCTCACACCTGAAAAAGAACATCTTATGGCTGCAAGGGCTGCAAAGAGTGGCTCCTCTTTACACACATCTGTGCAGGCAAAAGGTCAGAGGCAAAACATGGGAGCCTTTTGAAAGCTGCACCTCTAACAGCAAGCAAAGCTAACTTGTGGATTCATTACATATTTTAAAAGCAAACACACTCAAACCTGATCCAAACAACTTTACAGAGGGAGATAACAGCCCCTGTATACAACACTCTCACTGTTTTATAACCCTGCTTGTGCATGCATAGTTCATTCCTCAATGCTATATCTTTGCTCATTTATAACACACCAGTTATTTTGAGAAGGGCTTTCCAAATGCATATGGCATTTAGTACATCCTGGCCTACATATTTCCCTTCATTTATTAAAGCACAACATGCATTTGTGTCAGTGTACACACCCAATTCCTTCATTTCAGACAAAACTATTCAAAGAGGTTTGGCTAGGTATTTCTGGCATTTCTTTCTTCTCTAAGCTGCTTGGTAAGGTATTTGACTTTTGGTTGGATCTACCTCACACATGCTAGGAGAGTGTTGTTTTACACAAGAGACTGCTACTGCTGCATCAAAATCTATTTCACTGCTGGATAACAGCCCCATTGCAAAATAGCCTGACCCACCCAAAAATGCAACTTCTTCTGGAAAAAAAAAAAAAGACAGCTTTCTTTTCAGCTGTATCCAGGACAGGTTAAAGCAATCTCTTTTTTAGGGAGAGAAAAAGATTTTGGCATTTCAGAGTCTGTATTTGCCAGACAATACACACCAATTTCATTCACTGTTATGTTCACCATCACTCCTCCAGCTCCTTTGCTCTCTCAGAGGGTATTTCTTCACACTCTTCTTTGTATTTAGAATTAAATAATCAGCTCCTCAGTTGCTGATTTTTATATATCTTAATACACACATCCACACAAGTACTGCTTATGGTTTTGCTCTTGTAATAACCTGTAGGCATATGTTAATTGTTTCTGCCCTTTACAGGATTTATAGCAGAGTGTATCAACCCCAAACAACACACCTTCACCTTTTAATTCTTGCAAAGACTCATGCCTTTAGCTCCAGAAACTTGAAAAATTACTCCTCCTGGGTTGAATAATTTCACAGAGCCACTACAGAACCACCTTGCAGCCTGACAGAAGCCAAGCAATCCCCTAGTAGTTCCCCAGAAAGCTCTGGAGAGCAGGAGTGCTGCTTTCCCCCAGGATGGTAAGCCAGCATCCCACCAGTCCTCCTGCTGCCTTTGGTCCCAGGAGTGCTGGTAAGTTAAAACCCAAACTGAATGNTGTCCTGCTAAACCCTCATTGTGCCCAGTGGCTCTCGTATGGCTCAAGGAGGGGCATCAATTCTGAGGTCACTGTGCAAATCTCCTCACCAAGGCTGGTGTGGTACCAGGACAGTTAGAGGAGGTGGATAGCTGTGGGAGCCCCATCTGACTGTGGAGGCAAGGAATCCCATCCTTTACTCCTTGCTCCTTACAGAAAAAAGCTGTAAACCTGGCCATAGCCCTGCAAAAATATCCTTGCTGCTGCAATCTGCTGTCACTCAGGGTTATCAGGAGGTTGCCTCTAGGGCCAGGAAGAAGCTTTTGCCACCCTACAGGACAAGTGACCTGCTCTGTCCTGAGGTCGTTTTTTGGCTGGGTGTTCCCTGACTCTGAAACTCAGAGACTGACACCAACTGGAGAACAGCAGCCATGGAGGGGAGCTCTGCAATGGCACAAAGAAACCTTTTCATTTGCTTGGCCAGCATCTCCTCCTATTCTCAATGTCAAACTCATGAGCAGATAGGAGTCAGGGCAGGGAAGAAGTTTCTCTCCCGTATCAGAACACCTAAAGACCTTTTTCTGCTTTTGGTTGTTCTCTGAAGTGAAAAGCAGAGGTCTCCTGCTAGAACTGTTTGAGCATATTCACCTAACTTGTTTACTGTCACTGCAAAGACCTCAGACAGTGATGCCACTTCCAGCCCTTTCTGTTCTCTGCCTGTAGCACTCCATGTATTAGTCTCCAGAGGACAGATTTGTTTTTAACTCTAACCCAATTATATAATACAGACAACAGGATAAAATTTAACAATCTGCAGTAGACATGATCTTATGCTCTCTCCTGCCTTTAAACTTCAGGAAGCTGCAGGGGAATTAATTTTTTTGTTTTTAAATAAGGAATGAGCAATGCTAAAGATGGATAAATGAATAAGCAGAGCTCACAGGAGACAAGAAATAAATGGTGTGTTGAACCTGCCAGGCAATCACTAGTAGTTCTGCCTCAATGCTATGGTGAAAAAGAAGGTCTAGAGGTCTGAGTCACTCATCCCACACAGGGCACTGCACTTAATACATGTGCCTGGCTCTAAATTGCCCTACAGCAGCTCTAGCTGGGGACACTTTAGCAGCTTGATATTTCTGTTCCACAATACCAGCTAATGCACTTTGGTTTTTGGAGTGTCACTTTGAACATCCTTTAAACAATGCCCTGAACTGTAAAAAGGTAAAAATATCTTACTCTGTCTGCTGCTTCTTCCCTGCTGTCCTTCTGATAATCCTTTCAGCAAGGGAGAAGCAGGGAGCAACATCACTGAAGGCAGAGCCATCAGCTTGCACTCACCGGTGTTGTGACTGACACGACAAGGCTACCTCATGCTCTCTCACAGGTAAGGTCACTCCTCAGAAGCTAATCATAGAATCATTACAGTTGGAAAAGCCCTCTGAGATCATCCAGCCCAACCAGCCACCCAACACTGCCATGCTCACCACTAAACCATGGCCCCAAGCACCACATCTCCATGTTTTTTGAACTCTTCCAGGGATGGCAATTCCACCACCTCCCTGGGCAGCCTGCTCCTTTATGAAATTTTGGGAGTCTTACCAGGCACTTTACAGGAATGTGACTTTTTCTCCAAGTCTCTATCTTCATTTCTGGCTTCAGGAGAGTGAATAGCTTTGTCCTGCTTCTCCTTGTTTGCAGTAGTATTTGGAATGGTTATGTTTTGCAAGGCTGGCTTTTTAGGCAATGGAGGTTTGCTACTAAGCTGTTCAGAGGATTTCACTTTGGGTTTGATCTTTTCACTGAAAGAATCACCAGTATTTGTATCAGCTGCTTTTTTGATCTGTGCCTTATCACCTTTCAGAAGGGAAGTCAATCCCTCATTTTCTAAATTAAACTCTGCACTGTATCTGTTAAGTCCTTCTGATTCTGGTGATGAGTTGTCTCTATATTTCAAGGACAGTGAGGTGGATCTAAGTTTCACTTGGAAAGGACTTTTATCTTCACAGCTTGGCTGATTCTGAGACACCACTGAAGAATCAGTTGGCAGCGGCACCGCCTCGACAGCCGGTGAGATGCAGCCAGCCAAAATTCCTGGAGCCTGGCCTGTGTTCTCAGAGCTGGACTCAGGCAGAGTAGCCTGCTTTTTGTTGCTACTTTTTTCCTCTTCCAGATCAGATCCCCTCTGCAAGTCTTCTTTCCACTTCTCATTTCTCAAGGAGACCTTTCCTTTGGACAGAGGGAATCCAGTATTTAATGGGCTTTCCAACTCTGATCTTTCTGGGAAGTGCAGGCTTCTGGTTCTTGGTCTCTCCCTTGCAGAGGAGACAGAAAACTTTCTCAAGGCATTGAGTTCATTGGCTGCTTTTTCAGCTTTCTTCCCCACAACTTCCTCCTTGTGGACCAGTGACTGACTATTCTCCTTACCAGGAACAGCTGCCTCTTGAGCAGTCTTTGTTTTCTCTGGAGAGCAAGAAGCAGATGATCCCATCCATGTTGAGGATGCAGGATGTGAAATGTGGAATGAGTCTGTGGGCTGGAAGGAACCTATGGGAAAGTGCTTGCAGGACTCTGACAGTACAGCAACCTCTTTCTTTGCCTCCTTATTATGAGGCATTTCCACAGGCATCTGATTATCCTGCTGCATATTTTCTTCTGAGCCTTCCAAGCAAACAATACTATTCTTACTAATTGAAATATCTTCTTCAGATGACATTTTATTTCCTGAAGACACAGTAGAAAGCTCTTTATTTTCTTGATTCAAAATATTGATTGATACATCACTCACATCCCCAGATATCAGAACTGGTGTTTCAGAGGAATCTTCTTGCTTTTGTCCTTCTTTCTCTGGACTGGAGTAGGAAGAATGTGCAGAGTCTTCACCTTCTAACAGCAATGAGGACTCAGACTTGGTTTCCAGTGCTGGTTGGCAGCCCTCTGGTTTATTCCCTGGTAGCAGGCATTCCTGTACAACAGCAGACTCAGAAGTAGGCCGAGTCATCACTGGTCTCAAAGCAGGGGGAAGGTCCTCAGGCGTTCTGGGCTTCTGCCAGGAAGCCACATCCTGTGCTACAGCTGCACCACATGGCAGTTCTTGATTTCTGGGTTTGAATACAGCATCTGGCAAGTCTGTCTGCATCTCCTTTTCATCATCCTCTTCTTCTTCTTCTGGGGTACAGCTCAGATCAGTCAGAGATTCAGACTGGGTCCTCTGCAAGAAAGAAATTCAGAAAGCTCCATCACCATGTACAAATTTCCTTTTATTCTTATTCATCTTTGCATTTACAACCAAGATCTTAGAGAGGAGGGCAGTACTTGCTGAACTCCAATGCTGAACTCACTGTTTACTTAACCTACATACTGGATGCTTTTCTATCTAAGCAGATCCTGAAATCACATATTTAACCAATGTAAAGGCAATCAGTGACACTTCCCTCTGCACAACTAGTGCTTTCATGCCTTTGTAGATGGGAAGTTCATCAAAACAATGGCCATTGGACTGTCCTTGGCACTGGATTCCCCAGAGCATACTGGTTATGTTGTGTTGCTCTTGGGCAAAGAGCAGCACTTGAAAGGGAAAAATCTGTCCCTTTGTATTTTGCTACTGCATACTAGCATTAAAAATAAACCAACTCATTCTTGGAAGAGGGAAGGGCACATAGAAGGAAGAGCAAAAAACCTAAGAAGTCCATGAAGTTCCAGCACTCTGTGCCAGCTGAGGATCTACCCCCATATGTCAGTCTTCTGTCTAACCCTACTGCAGGCCAGCACTACAGCCTTGCCTCCCTTCTGTAAAAGTCTTCTTTTTCTTTCAAGAGTTAGAATACTTGATAAAAGTTCATGAAGGCTTATGTAGCTATCTGTGAGGTCTTGTGATTAAGGGTCAGGTAAAGACTGGCTAAATGTACAGAATTATTTGAAAGCACATTACTAAGCTCCTGAATATGCCTTCTCCTATGGTGCCTCTATTAGCTCACTGATCCACTGTAGTTTGTTGGGTAAATAGGTATTTTGGATATAGGCTCAACTTCTAAGAACACAAAACTTGCATTCTAGAGATATTTTCAGGGTTCTTCTAACTTCTTGTTTTGCAAGTGCAACTGCAGAGAGAGAGCTGCAATGCCACCTGCCTCCACAATCCATGAACACAGGACCATAAAAGCAGAAGACATCAGTTAGCCAGAAGTGAGGGGCACAGCCTGAGTCAGGCATGAAAACATTAACTGTTGTATTATCAGAAGATGGGAACACTCTCCACAGAAAACCAGGAGGGCTCAGGCATCTGGCAGTTTATGGGCAGACTGGACAAGGCAATTGTATTTCAGTAATAATCTTGCAATGAAACAAGAGGTTTGATCAGGGAGTTATTTGCTCCCATGCTTTTCTAAAGAACTGGCCTCAGCATTGTGCTGCTCTCAGCCTAAAGATCACTCACAGGTTTTGGAAAATACAGGTTATCAGCTAAGGAATATTTAGAGACAGAGGAAATATTATTCCTGGTGTTAAGCCAGCCAATTTAACAGCTTTAATGTATTTAAAAAGTTGAGAGAAACCACAAGCACTAAAGTGCAAATACTGTAGTGAGAGCTGCAAACTATTTCTAAATACAGAAGGAAGAAAAATCAAGCTTTACCCTCCAAAAGATAGATTTTAAAAGGATGGTTTAAAATGTTTTTGGGGTGTTTTTTTAATAGTATACACGGTTTGGGGTTTTTTTTTGTGGAGACTTAAAAATCTCTGCAGTGCACATAAAGGGTTTACAAATTTTGGGGCAGAGAGAAGGCTGAATTCAGAACCTAATGGGCAGACTTTGGCTCCAATTAATAGGTCACAACTTATCCTTTCTGTACTTTTTGAAAATATAAGCCCAGTTATATTTGGAAAGTTAAAAGAGCTCATCCATCAAATACCCTCTCAAAGACTCAAGACTTTACAGGGTCAGTCAGACTAGGAAAAGCAAACATGTCCACCATAACACTCAAAAAGGGGTTTTTTCAGTAAGAAATGAAGCAGTCAGCCCAGTTTCTGCATCACAAACAAGATACTAAATTGTAATGCACAGTAAATTTAAGAAGAAATTGCTACCTAAACTGCTCCAAGAAATAATCTCATCTTGGTGTCTACTCCAAATACACAGCCTCACCAAATAGTGCCTGTTAAACCCCAGTGAAATATCCATGCCCAGATCCAGCTCCTAGCTGATTTTGACATACAAAGCCCAGTGAGAACTTCCTGGATTTGGGTCAAAGGTGATACTTGATTTTCACAAGTACCTGAGAAAATCTTCTCATTTTACTGGACCTCTGGTTCCTGGGTTTTATGAGAAGCTTGTGTTTAGCAGCAGAATTATCCAAGCAAGAGGAAAGCTCAGGTGGAGTGTCAAAATCGGCTGCAGGAGAGGTGGAACTCTCAGATACCTGGGGAGCTCCAGTTTTAGCACTTCCATGCCTAGGGAACATGTCTGTAGAGCAAGAGCTAGAAGAAGGACTCAATGTAACCTGGAAAAAAAATAATAATCCCCAAGCAGAGCATTAAATAAAGAAAGAGAGGCATGAAAATGACATTTCTACAAGCAAGGGGCCATGCTTATTGACATTTTAAGGTTGCCTCCTTTTCTTTTTCACATCTCTTTAAAATACATTGCATTTCTTAATGCTGCACATGGAGTACTGGGGTTAGCAATCCTGCATTTTTAGCTGCTTGAATATCATGCTATACTCTCCAGAAGGAAGGACCAAGTCACATTTAGCTAGAAGATCTAAACACACAAAGACACTGCCAGTGTTTTAGAAGACAGATTTATGAAGAGTACCCAGTTACAGAACCTACAGGGCCAGTTTTCTTTCTGGGTCTGTCCTCCAGTATCTGTGTCTGAGTTGCTACCTAGAGTTATGCTGAGCTAGGGTATCTCTAGCTTCCTGTACACCAGGTTTCTTCCAACTCTACAACACCCTCCTAAAGATAAACATCAAACATCAGTCAGCTTGTGTTTTCTCCTCATGTATTTATATCTGCAAAATAACCAGGGAGTTGACCTGAAATGTAAAATTTCATTTGTAGACTGTTCTAGGGAAGAAAATTAGGGACAATTTCTACTGGAGGTTGATAACCCATCCAGAACCAACTCCCCAGTGCACTAAGGGATGCATTACTTCCCTGAAGTTGGAAATCAGCTATGCCACAAACCACCCTAGTCCCAGGGCTGAGGCAAAAAAAAAAAAAAAGGAGATTGAAAAATTTTGGAAAAAATGAGTCCCAAAAGGGGTTTTCCTTAGGTAAGCTTCCTTCTGCAGGCCTTCTTCTTTCTCTGGAAGTGCTATTTACTGCAGGGGTTGAACAGGAGAAGAGGAGAGTGTTTTATTTAGGGAGAGAAATAAACATCTGTGTTTCCTGCAAGCAGAATTCTGCATGATGCACTGCAGCCAGGAGATACTCTAGTGTAGTGAGGTCCTGCTATAGCTTTCTCAATGGCCAGGGGAAAACTCCCATTGATTTTGGTGGAGGCTGGATCCACAGCTTCCAATCATCCTATCTATTGAAGAAAAAACAGTAGCTCAGCCCTTCTGAATAATGGATGCTCTCATTAATTTTCCCTCTAGAGCATCTGCAGCCCAGTACTCACACATGACTAGTGTACAACAACCACAAACCAAAACGTGGCTGAATTACATATTAGCACCTAACAGTGAATATGTTGACATTTCAGCTCCATGATCAGGACACAGCACATGTTCTCTTTCAAGGCACATCATTATTTGTCTGCCTTTCTTCTGGCTTCTGCTTTTCCTCAAGAACTTAGCATGTTTCCTTGTTGGCAGCACTCAGTGTTGGCCATTATGCTGGAAAATGAAGAATCTGGTTTCTTACTTAAATTTCAGCAGCCTGAGTCAATTCCAGCTCTGAGCCTGTCCCACAAAGTCTGCCTCTGGTGAGGCTTGCTGGAGGAGGGGCCAGCTGGCAGACCCCTCTCCCCAGATCTCATGTGCACATGGCTCAGTTGTCCTTCATGCAGGTCATGCAGGGTGGCAGAAGGTGGGAGGCCATGAGGGAGCCCTGTCCCCAAAGCCCAGATGAGCTAAGCATCATCCCTTTCTCCCTGTTTGATCCAGGACAACTTCCAGGACACAGCAAGGTATGACTGCTGCCCAAAACCTCAGGGTTCTGTTTTGCAAAACTCCTCAGACCTGTCAGCTGGTCTCCTCTGACTTCTAGGAGAAGGGATAGTCTCTCCAAAATGCCAGGTAGTAAGTAGACTGTGGTTTGGGAGGACAGCCTTCAGACAGGGTTACTTCCTGGCATCATCCCAAAACTGGACTGGGATGAAGAGAGCTCTAAGTTAAATGATGAGGCATGTGGAAAAAGGCTGAGCAACCATGCAGTCACCACCAGCCTCAGGAGTTGAGTGAGTCAGAGAGTGATGTTAGTGGAATAACAGGGAGACATAAATCCTCCTTTAACAAACATGCATCTGGACTGGAGAAATTTCCAGTGAGCCAGTACTGGTTGTCAAGAAACACATTCTTTACATGTGCTGTTGCTTTTGCTTTAAAAAACACTGAAATGTCACTGCGTGTAAGCAGGATTTCAAACAGCTTCATGTGGAATCTGGCAAGTGTGGCCAGAAATCCTTGCTGAGCCCTGCTGCAGCTGGCCTTCAAATACATTTTATACAATTACTAAAGAACAGTCAGCTCAGGACTAGCTTCTCTACTTCCTTTCTGCAATTCCCCTCCACCCCTCCTCCTATTTCTAGAAAACACTTTTCCCATTACCCCCTGTGTTGTCTCCACCATGCCTCCAGCTGCAGATTACTAAAAGGAACTCTTCAAAGTCTTTCAAAACCACCCTTTCATCAGCCAGAATGGCTGGCTGCTGATTGAAGAAAGCCACCTACTTGCCTGTACTCAAGTCCTGAAAACATCACTTCAGCAAAATTCACAGCCAGAATCCAACTGAAGGCTGAGCCTCAGACTCCTAAGTAGCAATGTCAGCCACTAGCACCAGGCAAACACCTTCTGTATCAGTGTGAGGCAAGCTTGTCCTTAAAGCAAGGCTACAGGCAGATTTCATAGGATTTAGATTGTATTCATGGCTTCTCAATGAGCTTCCTCCCCTATCCTATGTGTGTAACCCAAGTTGCCTTTATTACAATTTCCCATCTTTACTGTTCCAGTGTCTAAATCTAATTGGCCCTCTTTGGAGATTCAATCATGTCTGTAAAGTTCACTAAATTCTAGAGAGCTTATTAGTTATCAACAGGAGAGAACCTGGAGTCAGAATTATGTTGGTAAATAATCATAACTTTGATGTTAGATACAGAGGCATTCAAAAAGCACAGCAAACAGACAAGTATGCAGTTCCACACACACAAGGTTGTTTTTGCAGTAGATGTCAAAGTAATATCTAGGCCTTACATTTCTTTACAAGATTATTATGCATAATTGCTTGGCCCTTAATACCTATGGCAGAAGTTACCTGTTCTTCTTCTTCACTGCCTGTTCCAGCTAAACTCAAAGAGCTGAGGTGCTTGTGAGAGTCAAAGAACTGTGGGATGGAATGAGGAAGAGATTCAGTACAAGATGACAAACTAGGTGAATATACTTGCAGAAACTGTCTACACAAAGTGCACACAGATACTGACACTGTAAGTCGGTTTTCTCTATAGTCTTAAGGACTAGCAAAGACATTGCAAACACAAAGTGTAAGACATGCAGATAAAACAGGAAATCATGTGTAACAAAACCAGCATTTAAAAAGAAAAAAATAGTTTGACATTATTTTATGTTTCTTTTTCCAATGACAGTGTAGAAAAACATTAAAGGAGACAGCTCTCTTATCAGCACATTTAAGGGGGAATACAGATTTTCCAGCCTCTTTTTTTATGCCTGGCAGCTCTCAGTATTCCCTAAAAAAACCCCAAACCCAGCATCCCCATGCATGCACACAAACACATCCTCTCCTTCCTTGTTCTGCATTTTCTGGGGTGATATTTATATTTTAACAGGAACAGAGATTCTAAGGAGCTGTTTACACTGAGAGATAACATTTTCCCATTTCAAGTAAGGTAATTCTGAATTGTTTAGAGATAAAGCAGTGATATGCAGAGCAAACCAAGTCATTTATTCTGCCTTACAAACACAGGTAAAACACTGATTTTTGTCAACACCAGAACTACTCACTCTTCTTGTTGTGCCTGAATTTAGGTTTCCATGGAGCAAAGACACTTCTGGGGGGCTCCTGGGTAATCCATCATCTTCAGAACTGGTCCCAGCATCCTCTGTTCGTTTTGCATGCAGTCCAAATGGAGGTGGAGGTCCCAGTTTCATGGTAGGCTGCAGTTTCAACTGCAGCACGACATCAAATACATTAGTGACAGCGAGGGAGGTTTCCCCAGTACATTTATTAGCTCAGGTCAGTGAGTTACCTTTATGTTAACTCCACAGTAGAATGATACAGAACACAGGACATCTCACTTTAGTCATACTCTTAGGAAGCCAAACAACTGTGCATTTTGCAGCTATCATTGAAGGAGAACCACACTATGATACTGCTCTCTAATGAAATGCCCAGTTAATGCAAGCTGCAGACAGATCTTACTTACTAATTAAACATTCAACCACAAATATTATGCTCCTCCCCTTCCTCCCCCCAAAGAATCAAGCCTGGAAAGATGTTTCACCTTTTGCACTTGAATAAAAGCTGTGGTGTGAATTACCTGCAAAGCTCTAATGCGGTCAGAAACGTTCTCTTGAGAAAACACTCTTACTGGCCTTGTAGGCTCCTGCCCAGTCTCAGGGATGAAAATGCTATCATGGGACAAAGCTCTGCTTCCCAGAATGCCTTTATGTGTCCTAGAATAAATAACACCACAAATGAGTGAGAAGATAGAGACTATTTTACCAGCCCTCTTAACTCAGGTGATCAGCAGAATGTGGGGTGGGAGACAGGTGTGTGCAGCATCCATCACACACAAGACTCCAGACTTCTCCATGAATACAACAGGCATTGAGGTTCTTCTAGGTAACACCTTTAAAAAGCAAACAAAACATTGCAAATGCTGTATAACGTTAAACTGAATCAAGGTTAAAGACAGGTTAACCCCTGCAATTGAGTTCTATCTTATGGAAAAACTACTGCCTCTGGGCTGGTACCAGCAGCTGAGTGGCCTGACAGTGCTGCAGGCAAGCCCAGGTGCAAAATGAACAGAGATCTCCAGAGCAAGCCTGTAGCTGAGATGGGCTAACTTCTTGCTTATGTAAGAATGTGTCTTGCTTATGACATAGGAAGAATAAGTGCCTTTTACTATTTAAGCACAATACAGCATTAAATGTATCCCTGCCATACAGGTTATTAAGAAAAATATTTCAGGCAATACAGTTCTCATTTGCATAAATCCTTAGAAGATGCTTCCAAGGTCCTGTGCTCTATACCAAGATCCCAGAGATTCTCTCTTATGAGCCTAGGGTACACATTTTTTCATGGACATTCTTTGTGAGCTCGGGAGAAGAAGCGAGAGAAGCTTTGTGGGGACCTCGTCTCATATTATGTTTCTTACTTTTGATGCATGTGGTATGCAACTTCTTTTGCAGATGTTACATGTGAGGCATGAACACTTTGTTTTCTCTGAGGAAACCCACAGAGAGACAGCTAGCTGCTAGGAGATCTCTTGTGCTCGTTTTCCTCAACTTAGCTCACAGCCTAACCAAGCAGGGACCAGAAATGTGTGCACATGGCATTTCTTCTAGGAGTCCTTACTTTACATTTCTGAAATAAGACAGCTATGGCATGGCAAATCAGACCACAGAATACAGAAGAGTTTGGGTTTATGGAACTGTCAAGTTAATTGAGTTGTTGAGTGTGTATTTTTGTAGCTTGGTTACTGTCATAACATTCAGGAACATAAGCAAACATGGCAGAAAGTAACATTTACCCAGTAATGGCTGCTATAAATATGTTTGATAAAACAATAGCAGGAAAAAGTTGATCTGTATTCCTGCTGCAGAAGGAAGGAAAGCCTGCTGCTTCTGCTTAATGCATTAGAGACATTAGAAGAACAATTTGTCTAAGTGAAAATCTGAACTCTGCAATGCATCCAAGGTCCAAAAGATCTATAGCAATTTGCAAAGTAAAAGCCAGTCAGGGCTGAGATGCTGCTCAGTGCACCAGTGTTCTGCAAAGCCTGTGATGGCATCTAGATCAGCAGGGCTGTGGCATGTGCATGTTTATGCCAGCAGGCTACCTTGGCTTGCTCTTTCTACCAGATGCATACCACCCAGAATCACAGAATGTTATTAGGGGGTGGAAGGGACCTCTGGAGATTATCTGGTCCAATCCCCCCAGCAGAGCAGAGTCACCTAGCGCAGGTTGCACAGGATGGCATCCAGGTGGGTTTGGAATGTCTCCAGAGATGGAGACTCCACCACTTCCCTAGGCAGCCTGGGCCAGGGCTCCACCACCCTCAAAGGGAAGAAGTTCCTCCTTGTGTTTAGATGGAACTTCCTATGTTCCAGTCTGTGCCTGTTACCTCTTGTCCTGTCACTGGGCGCCACTGAACAAAGCCTGGCCCCAGTCTCCTGACCCCTACCCATGAAGTATTGACAAGCATTGATCAGATCCTCCTCAGTCTTTTCTTCTCCAGACTAACCAGCCCCAGCTCTCTCAGCCTTTCCCTGTAAGAGAGATGTTCAAGTCCCTTAATTATTTTTGTAGCCCTTTTCTGTGCCCTCTCCAGAAGTTCCCCATCCTTCTTGAACAGGGGAGACCAAAACTGGACACAGTTCTCCAGATATGGCCTGACTAGGGCAGAGTAGAGGGGGAGGGGAACCTCCCTCGACCTGCTGGCCACACTTTTCTTGATGCACCCCAGGATGCCAGATAGGCAGTGTAGGTACCCTAGATATCTCTTCAGATTACCAGTGCTCAAATTCATTTTCCTTCCTTTCAAGGAATTTCCTGGCCTTTGTCTGTCTAAACAAATATCAAGACACAAGAATGTAACAACCCTGCACCTAAGAGCACAGTTACAAGGCCAAAGCAGCCACAGATCCCACCCACCTGGACATGACCTTGTCAAGTAGTGCACAAGGGAGAAAATAATCTCACCAGCCATGTCTTCAAAATATGTTATTGAACAAGAAGGCTAGAGCCAACTGGGATACCTGGTGCTGCCAGCCTGGAACTCCTGGGACTAATATTACTATGGCCAAAGCCACAAAAAAGACAAACCAAAGTGGTTACTAGTTTCTGTTGGTGGTTTGGCGCTGCCTGGTGGCCGTGCTGTACAATGCCGTGTTAAACGGCTGCGATGGCACAGGACGGGAGGGCCAGGAGCACAACATCCAGCGAGGCAAGGACTCGAGCTCTTCCAGGAACACATCTGAACTTTAGCTCGAGTTTCTCATTGTTACCTTTCAGTAGCAGGGAACATTTTTGGCAATGTCTGAAGGAAGACAGGATTTTCAGAGGCAGACAGATATATAGGTTGGGATTCAACTGGTCTTAACTTCAGACCTTAAACCACAGGTATCTAGATGGCAGCTGGTCACCCCTACATTCAGTTAGGAGAAAAAGACACTTCTAAGGCCTGGTTCATCTGAACAGCTTCAGACATCTACACAAGAAGGACACAAGCTCTCTTAGCAATGTTGATTTCTCTCTGCTGATTATAGCAGGCAGCTGGTGACCAATTCAGATGCAGACATTTGCCTTTTGGTCACATGAATCCCATGTACACACAGGAAAAACAGCTTTAGAGCCTCTGGTTCCTGCTGATTTCAGTTGCTGTCATAGCCTTATCCCTTCCTTGCTTTCAAAACCTGGTGTAAATGCTTAAACATCTGAATTTCTTTAACAGTCCTTAGCAGTTACATCTTAGGGGCATAAGACAATCCTGGTAAGACATAAGCTGAGTAGCTACTTCATTTCTGAATATAGGAATTACATTCTTCTGAAACAATAACCCAAGGCTTATTTATGATTTTTAAAAAGCTATTTTTCTTACTATCTTACTGCACTCCATCCAATTCACTTGCTGTTTGTCTGGTACCAGCCATTTTAATATACTTTCTTGAAAAAAAGCAACTGTTTGAGAATGCAGCATCCTGAACAAGAGGAGGAGGCAATTTTAGGGTGCCTTTTATCTACAAGCATTGTAGCAGTTCTCTATTTGTTTACCAGCCCAAGCTCAAAGACTTACTCAAGTTCATCTTCAGAATCATAATTCACGTGCACGTCCTGAGTCGCTGCAACGTCACTTGTTGACTGGAATAACTTCAGACTGCTTCTCCCAGAAGATGAAGATGTCTCTTTCCTCTTCTTTTTCCCAAAAAACTTTTTGAAAGATTTGAACTTTGATTTTTTCTTTCCTAAGTGAAGAAACATAAAAAAGATGCAACCACCAGCACGTGCAGGTTTTCTGAACAATAATAATTCCTTTACAATTACTGCATCAGTGCTTGGGTGATTTTTTTCCTGGAAGCTGAAACACAGTTCCCTCCTGCATTAATGTCCTTCAAGCCTGTACTGACAGCATGAAATTATGAGCATCTTGGAACATAGACTGCAATGTTTATGACACATAATAATCTATGGTGTAGAATCTTCCCTAATAGGGCTCCTACTTGCCCTTGAGATAATTAAGACTATGAAGAAAAACTTTCCAGGGGAGGTTTAGACTGGATGTAAGGAAAAATTTCGTCCCAGAAAGAGCTGTTAGGCATTGGCCCAGGCTGCCCAGGGCAGTGGTGGAGTCACCACCCCTGGAGGGGTTTAAAAAACATCTAGATGTGGTACTTAGGGACATGGTGTAGTGGCCTGGTGGTGCTAGGTTGATGGTTGGACTTGGTGATCTTAGAGGTCTTGATTCTGTGAAGAAATTTCACCTTGGAAACCCACTGCCTTTGTCCAGCAAGCTAAACAATGAAGATAAAGGCAACGTTACCAAAACCAATTTAAATGTAGAAAAGGTTTACAGAGGTGGAATGTGCAGTATTGAGAGGCTAATGCTTCTAAAATGTCAGTTTTACAACACATCCCAGAATGCTCTGCATGCTAATTACAAGCCTCAACAGATCTCCAAGTATTAAACTAGAAATCAAGCAATGATCCTGAAAAGCAATGCTAGGCTGCTCAGGGGGGAAAGACCTGAATTAGAATCAGTTACAAGCTCTGTGAAGGAAACTACTTGCTACTACTATCAGTGTTTTGCACAAGATATCCCAACAGCTTCTGCCTGTCCCATGTAAGTTCACATGACAGCACTGTGGGGCATCCCTGCCAGCATTTCACTTATCACTGGATCTTGCTGGGTTAAGAAGCTAAGTTGGTGACAAGATGCTACAAAAACCTTATTCCAAGCCTCTGAAAATGCCAAAAATATAAAAGCTCTTGGAGACAGGAGGAGAAAAAGGGAGAATGCATTCTCTAAACACACAGATTCACTTCTATGATAGAACTAAGGCATTGAAGCTCAAGAAGTCACAGCACTTCTCATTCACTGGGGAAGGGAGCAATTCTACCTGAAGTGTCCTCTCCATCTCCTTCAGTCTCTCGCATCTTAAGGTCCATTATCCTTGAGGAACTCATGTGACAGTCACTAAAGGAGGTAGAAAAAGATTCAGTCACAACAGTAAAATAAAAATACTTCATTCTGTATGTGTACACATGCATACAGGCAAGTTACTGAAAGATTTCCTAAGATCTACCCTGCCCCTCCCCTGGCACAGCTTCATGCCATTCCCCTGGGTCCTGCTGCTGGTCACCAGAGAGAAGAGATCAGCTCCTGCCCCTCCATCTCTGGTGAGGAAGTTCTAAACTGTGAACTTATATTTTTCAAGCAAATGCCCATTGGGAGGGAGGTGACAAATATGCATTGTGGGCTGTGGTATATTTAGTCAATTATTAAACAGGTTTGGGGTGTCTCAGATCCACAACAGCAATGACAGCAGTGCAAATCAATACCTTGAAAGCCTCAGCTGTTATATGCATGCCCTGTAGCATCTACATGCTCCACACCTCTAGAGGTGAGATCCTACAGTCTCTCTATAAATTATGGGATCCTACAGTCTCTCTATAAATTATGGATGCCATAACTCAGCTCCCCAGCTGTGGCCCACTGGCACACTTCTGTGGCATCCAGCCACACTCAGGTGAGATGTGCCTTTCTAATCCAAAAGTTTATATGCCATACCTCACTAGTTCTGAATAGCAAAGCCACTGGGGGATAAATACCCACATACCAAAAATGTTTGAACCATGCAGGCAAGCATAAGCACATTCCCTCTGGCAAAACTGAAGCAGATAATCTACTTCTGCCCCAGCAGAAATGCTGTCCCCTCCCAAACCTTGGCAGCAAATTTGCTAGAGAATAAAAATGATTCTCAAAAAGTTAGCTCCACCATAACGTCAGAGAAGATTTGTGTGACTGCTCTGTGGCATCTGAGGTCATGAAGAGCATTTTCACTGGATGTGCCAAACATTTGGGGACATTAACAGATGGCCAGGGGTGCAGCATTCACCTCACTTAAAGGAAACACTGAACTCTCCCTGTGAGCCATGCATCTCGAAGGAAGGTCCTCACCCCACTTCTGACCTTCTGCAGCCACTCTTCAGGCCTCCCCCTGTTTTGCTGCTTTCTGTCATTATTTTAAGAATTAGTGCATCTTTCCAAAAAGCACCCAACCCCTGGGAAAGGCAACCTGCCACTGATGTGCTTTTGGGGATGTCCCTTGTAAGTGAGCAGCACAGGGCTCAAGGCTGGAGCAACAGCTTGTGAGAAGTATCTCCCCAAACCTAGCTGGAGGCAATCACATCAATTTCTACCTTAAATTTACAAGGTCATTTTTATTGACACTGGGGAAAGTTGTTTTTCCTTTCAAGTGCTTCCTTTGCTCAATGCTGTTAGAGAAACATGGGTTTTCACTTGCTCCCCACCCACCTTGAAGTAACTCTTCTCTTTCCCAAATCTATAAACTTGGGAGAACTGTTCTATCTGTATCTCCCCTTTTTCCCTTCAGCATAACCTATTTTAACAATATCTTTAGACAGGTTTTCAATCTTTCAAGCTTTTTCCTCAGTGGCTACAACAAACCCTCCAGTATTAATGCATTCATCATAGGAAAGAGTTGATTAAAACATGACACTGAAGAGGAGAAACAAAAGAAACCAGGGGCCAAAGTTTACCCTTGGTATGACTCTAACTGCTTGTCACTTCCCTGATGTAAACAGATATCTGATTGCTCTGGAGCTAAACTTTATCCTCCTCAAAGTTCTACTTAGAATCTATGACTGTCTACAGGCTTAATAGCTGTGCAACCAAATGATGACAAAATCCAGCAGCCTGGAGTGGGCACTCACTGGCACTGGTGGGATTCAGTGTTCTCTTAGTCTTGCATCTGGAAGCTGAGCTGCAGAGTGGGGCTGCTGAGATTTCTCCTTTCCAGTTGCCCCATCACTAAATTAAATCACTCTCTGATCTGAAGACTCAGCAGGATTCTCATCCTAGAGGAGCAGCCTGCATCACTTCTTCTCCCCTATTAGCTAGGGCAAGATTTACCACACTTCTGGCAGTCATACTCTTTTCTTCCTTTTTTCCCTTTCCATTTCATGTATGGTTCTTTTCACAGTGGAATACCAGTGATACCTGGTTTATCAGTTTATTATGAGATGTTATCAACTCAAAACATCTGATGATAAATTGCTAAATATTACCCAAACTCATAACAGTATTTTTTCTATATTGGATTTCTCCCAGCAGAGACTTTTTCCACTTTCTTTCTTCCTTCCCATGCCCTCTGTGGATGAGCAAAGATAAAAGAAACACAGCTGAGACTACATGAGTGCAGAGACTAGAGAGGGAATATAGAAACACAATGGGGGTTTATTCCCCTTCCTATCCCTCCCAAGTGTCATTCCAAAGTATGCATCCAAAACTGAACTGAACAACTGCAGCTGAACTAAACAACAGCAATTTACACCTTTTTTTCTGGGGTTGTACAATAATAATAATAATAATAATAATCTATTTCTAGTAGGCAAAGAAACATCAAGAATTGAAGTTATCTTAGAAAATCTGAATTTAGGGCAATTACTTCACATGAGAGGACCTATCCTTTTCTCTCTTCAGTATCATGATATACACTAAAATTCCTACTTGGATTACACAGCCTTGTGGAGTTGGGAAAGAAAATACAGGCATTCTGGAGATACAAAGAAAAGCCAAATAGCCAGAAAGACTCCTCTAGCTGAGGTAGTAAGCAAACTGGAAACATCCTAAATACCAGGAGCAAAGACTTGAGGCAGCTTTTCCTCACCCAGCCCCGAGAGCTCAGATCTGAAATGAAGGCACCATTCATGGGCCATGCAGCCCCTTCTGCCACAAAGACCACAGAAAAGAGAGAGCTTGAAGCTTCCAGAGGGAGGGAGCCCAGGGCACCTGCCACGATCACCTACCAGCAGCAGACACATCAGCAGAGCCTTCACACCTCTGGAGATGCTCTCTTTCTCCAGCACCTGCATGAGCATGAGCACCATCCAGGCACAGCCTCAGGACACTAGGTCTTGGCATAGTGCAGGTCCAAAAGCATGTGGTGAGCACCTGCCTCCCAAGCAAATGTTTACCCCTGCAGCTAGGGGAGACCACGTCCTGCACACACTGTGCAACAGGGTGCGGTAGGAGGAAGGGGAGGAGAGCCAGGTACAAGCTCCTGGTGAGGAGGTGTCACAAAGCAAAAGAAACACTGCTGTTCAACATGCCTCTCTGCTCAGACCTTCTCCTCCTAACAGAGAACCTAACACTGAGCTCCCCATTCAAGCTCTCCCACTGCTTTCAGTGCTCCCAAGAGATCATGCTTGCTAACCCTCACACAGCATGCTCAATTATAAAATCCTCTCCAGAAGTCATCCATCATATTGAGCTTATGTTACTAAGATAAACCTCTCCCCTTTACTCCTGCAACAGGAGGTCTAGGAAGCATAGCTAAGTGCTCCCTCTGAGCTAGCACAGCACATATGAGCCCAGGTATTAGAAGTGTCCACAAGTGAGATGCAGGTCTCTGGGAATCCTATTAGTTTGTATAAAAACAGCCAAAAAGCTCACATAAAGGGACAGGAGAATTTGATAACAACTGCAGCATCCAAAGCCATACATCTTCCTGCTTCAGAGATAGCTTTATGTCAAAGGAGTACAGATTTCACTTTTTGTTTGGCTCCCAGTTTTTAAATCAGATGAACAAATGCACCTGAGTCAATGCTTACATGCATACAACCATCCCAGGAACTTTATCTGGAGTCCCAGCACTGTGACTGAAGAGACACCCTGCCCTTCTACCACATGTCAACACCTATTCAGGATCTGTACATATTCTAGCTGTGTCCCCATCCTTTTGGAATTACCAAGAATTTACCCAGAGAAGACATTTTCTCAGAAAACTGCACTGTTTTCCTCTACCAAACCTATATAAAATATCAAAGACAAACTTCCTGCCAAGCCAAGAAGAACACCACCCTGTCACTTTTTACACACAGTTTTGCTTTTTGTCTTCCAAGTTGGGCAGATGATCATCTCCTTCCAATTAGCTCAAATGGTTTGTACCAGGAAACAAGAAGTATTGCTTTGCAAAAACTCTGACTTTCTCTTCTCACCTTGCTTTAATAATTTAGTGCTGATGTCATTAGCACTCACTTCTTTATGCTGACTGATGCCCACAGGGACACCACCTTCAAAAATGTGCTGTTTTCACACATGGTTTGCTGTCTAAAACATGGGGTTTTGTTAACCACCTTCATCAATCTCACACTGAACCTAGTACATCTTCCCCATCATTTCTTATCTGCATTACTGGTTTTAATAATAAGTTTTGTTTCTTTACTTGTGGTTGACATTTCCACCAGCTACTGCTCCCCTTGGAGCATGCTTCATGCCCTTAGAAAATCTGTGTATTGCACAACCACGACCATGTGGTCAGAGCTGTGTGCTTAGATCAAGGCTGGCTGTGAGTAGCCTTGCTCCTCTCCCTAGCTGCATGGATCCTAGGTCAGCATCCAGCCTGAACACAAAGTCAACACCCTCCTCTTTAAGATCCTCTCATCCTCTTCCCAAGTTGCTGCCAAAATGAATAGAGTTAGCTGTGGAGATCTGCCATTTCTCTCAGAAATGACTAACACAAGTTAGCTGCACCAACACATCAGCTCTCCCAGTGCTACCCCTTGTGCCAGAATTTGCTATTCCTCCACTTGTGAGCTGTGGCACAGGGACCAGCTACTTACACACTACTGTCTCTCTGCAGCAACCCTTTTCTTTGCAGCACCCACATCTCTCACTCAAACCCCCTCTGTAAACAAGGTGGTGTCCAATGTCCCTGTTACCTCTGACAGAGAAGACATCAAGGGATGTCAAGTAACAAAACACTTGCTAAAAGGAAGATGGGTGAGAGGAGATAGGCTAGAGCTCAGTGCATGGGCTTCCTTCCCAGTCTCTGTGCAAACAGGGTCAGCCCCGACAGGAGCAGCATGTTGGACTTCATGGGCTACCACACAGAAAGCTGCAGAGGCAGCAGGTGCATCTTCCCAAGCCTTTCCATGGGGTTTCTGGGTGTTGAGTTGTTTTCACCTTCTCTCCCTGCTGATTGGCAGTGTGTGTTTTCCTTCACCTAACCAGCACATCTGTCCCTGTTATTCCAAAGGCTGTGCAGATTCGCGAGCCGGCTCCTCACCAGCCATTCCACCGTGCTGGTGCCCACAGCACATTCCTTTCTCTATTACAAGCACAATGCATTTCCAAGGGGAGAAAAAAAACACAAACAAACCACCTCTGCCCTCTCTACTTGTTTTTTTCCCCAGGAATTGATAGACCTTCCTCTTCCCCCAGAGTTTCTGACAGAAGTGAGAAACACTCCATAACATAAAACAAACTTTCCTCCCAAGCACCTTTTGAAGAGTGAGATTTTTGTTATTAAAAAGTGCATTGCAACAAATACAAAGAGAAGAGGTCAGAAGGCACCACTGGGATTGTCCAGTCTGATGTCCTGGATAGTGCAGGGTATAAGCTGTCCCCAAGAAGGGTGAAGGGAGCTCTGCTTCTGACAGAGCTCAGTAACTTGATAGTACACACCTTGTTAAGGTCTTATTTTGTTCATAGGAAAAGCCTTAGCTTGCCTGCTTTCTTTAAACAAACAAAACAACCAACAACAAAACAAACCAAACAACCATATAAAAGAATTAAAAGGGGAGGAGCTGGCATTGGCAAATGAATAAAGCAAACTCATGTGAAATGTCTTATTCCTATGGAATTACCCTTCTTGCTTTCAGTTCTCTTTTCTGTGATTTCATAGAGAGGCAAGGAAACTATTCTACCAACATGGAAAGCATTATTAAAAGACCTATTAGCTCTCCCTCTTCCTTCTCAGCATGCAGAGATAATAAAGGCATAGCTGTTTAACAAAAAGACACAAGACCCCCCCCAGCCAGCCCCCTACCAGACATCCTCTGCTATATTTAGGAGTACAAACAGCTCTACAGACTACCTGAATTTTAGGCTTGTATCACTCTACCTGATAGAAGCACAATCTGTATTTTGAACTTCAATAACATCAAGTGTTCACCCAGAGTACTTTGGCTATTAATGTTCTGAAGAAGTTGATTCTCTTTTGTACACTAGCAGGCTAATGTCACCCAGAGTCAAGGGCCAGGGAAGGATTAAAAACTCACTGTGCCTCTCCCTGAAAAACAATTGAAAACTAAATGTCTTGCTCTAAGTTGGAGCAAAATTACATTTGATTCTATATGTGGCAGTTGCAATTATTTTTGAATTGAGCATTGGGAACATTCCTGAAGCTATTGCACAAAAATAATTACACCAGGTCCTTTGGTATTCAGAACAGGCAGAAATATCCATGTTGTTATAAGGTCTCAGTGACTTTAAATTCAAGGAAACATAACAGGGTATTCATTGATCCCTCCTTGCTTTTTGGAGTTATGAATACAATAAATTGCTTCTATACCTATCTACACACACACACACTTTGTGGCAAAGAATAAGACTCATCTGAAAGCACAGCAAGCTCTCAGAACAGCACACTCCCACCTGCTGCCCCACCAATTAGCCTAATGTAAGCATGTTCTTGTACAGTGCAGAGGTTAATGGGAGTTCAAGATGCAGAAAGTGTTCAGCATTACCCAGAATTAGATCCTTGTTCAGCTTTATCTGCTGTCCTGAAGAGAACTCAGTGGGCCAAGTTAACCTGACAATGAAGGCAATTGCTAACATCAGAGCTGAATGGGGCCCAATTTTTGTCCTTTATGAGCCCATCTATACTGCATGGAGTATTTACTTTCAGCTCCACAATGTGTGGTGTAGTGAAAATGTCTGGTTCATCTGAATACAGAATATAGCTACGTCCCAGCCCTACCTCCAAATGCTTGCCATTAGTGTGATGAAAAATGCAGTCCATTTTGGCCAAACACAAGGAATGAGGAAAGGGCATGAAATAAAGAAATTAGGCTGGGGTTTACTGGGTTCCTTGGGAATTCCTCTGTTAGAATGATGAAATAATCTTTGGGATAATCTATGAACCATGTGCAGAAGAGTTACTGGCTATTTAAAGTATATAATACTGGATATTTAAAGTAAAGAAAAAAGAAAGTAGGGAATGCAAAGAGAATGAATTAAACATTCTAAAAGAGTCCTGAGCCTTTCCAGGAAAAGGTACACCAGCCTACCAGCTGCAACCAGCCAGAACATAAGCAGGTTGATTTCCAGGAGCTGCTCATGAAGGGTGCCATCAGGGGCCCTCAGTCCTCAGCTCTGCCTCATTTCAGCCCACAGTGCTCTGCTGAAGCAGCTGCAGCCCTGTGCTGACCTGGAGTCACCTCGGATGCAGGGGTAACAAGCTGCCATGTCTCCAGCCCAAGGCCCAGTTCACCCTCCTGGGTCATCCTAGCACGAGGGAGCAGCAAGGAGACTGAGATTCAAGTGGAGTTGTGGGAAGGCAGTGGGAGGCAGTGGGGAAGAGGAGCATCTTCCTCTGCATTCCCTCTGCAGGGCTCTGACTGCAGACTCAGTGTCTTTCTTCTCCAACATCCACACACACTGTCCAAGAGGTACAGCCACTGTCAGCACAATCTCAATCCTCTGAAATTTCCCCAGGCAACAGTGCTCACATATTTCAGCAATAACTGCTACCTTGTAAACACATTCCACATTCCTGTTGAGTTAAACCCCACAGGCCAAACACAAAGCTAAAGAGCCTCTTGTCTAACTCTTGTACTAGGCTCACTCTGAAGCCATACATTTAGCAGGCTTTTAATTGGGAAGGTTCTTATCTAGCCTCTTTTGACCCTTTCTAATTTAGTCTCTCTCAGCTTGATGAGATAACCATTTTCTTAAGCCCAGATGGGAGAGAGATGAGCCAAGGGCTCCTTTCTCTTTCCTCCACTTGAGTAACACTCCCAGAAAATAAAGCACAAGATTTGTAATGTGAGGTGACACCAACACATGACTACCACAGGGGTTTCAGGTATGAGTCCAGTTCAGTTGGACAGTCTTCCTAACCCAAATAATTTCTTAGGTGTACAGGCTGGAAGGTTGCTTTCTGACCAAGCCACAATACACAACATTGCTGAGTCCTTTCATCTTTGCTCAGAACCTTCCTGCCACAGTCTAGAAGAAAAACACAATCAGGATTTTACAACTCTAAGAGCCCTAATTCTTTTGTCATGACATGCACTTGAAAAACTTTTCATTCTTATAATCCATTAAGGACAAATTTGTTATTTTGTGTTTAAAAGAGAGGAGAGATTTTCCTGTAGCTCTTCTCTCCCTGTATACCTGCACATCTGTGCTCCAAACTACTCTCTCTGCTCCAAAACAGGGTTGTGAGCAAATGGAAACAACTACCACTTGCTCAGTTTCTTCTCTTCCCCTCTGCTCCTTCCCTGCAGCAATAACCTCAGTGAAAATAACCTCTGGCAAGTCACTCTGTACATTTTACCTCCAGTTGCCACTTCAGACATGCAGACTTGGAGAAGTCAATACCCTGAATGCAGCTTAATTGTTTTTACTGCTGCCTTGTCAGAAGCCCAGGGCCAAGCCTCTCATGTGCCCTACACCACCACCCAAGCCCACTCATACCCTTGGACTGGGAAGCAGAAAGTACTTGCATGTGTCAGCCTGTCCAGGATAAAACAACGGGGAGGACAGGTGCTCATATATTCAAATGTTACATGCAGAACAAACCAGGGAGAGAGGACTGGAGAAAGGACAAGGAAGGACAGCACTCAGGAGGTAAAACCATCCTGACAGTGTTTGCAACAGCAAGGGGGACAGTCACTGGGAGGGCTTTTGCTCCTTCCTTATCTATCCAGAGCAGCAGCAGAATCAGTCACCAGTGTCACACTAGTTGTGCAGAACAGATGGATCCAGCCCTGACAGTGCTTTCAGGTGACAAACATCACTACGAGATGCTGCTAGTCCTTAAGTTTAATTCAAAACTTTCCTGCCTAATATTTGGCAGATACAGTGCAAGTGTGTTGCAGAAATCCAGCATGACAGTAAGAGCTCTCATCTGCCATCACCTTTACATGTCACTGTACAATACTTGAGCTCTGCTGCATTTAAATAAGAAAAGAAAAAGGAGTCCTGCAATATTCTTTTTGGACTTCAGTAAAGCCTTAAATCCTGTCTCCCACAGTCTCCTGCACCCAAACTGGTTAATAAAATATGGAAAAGGACTGGCCCCAAGATGAATCCCTGCCAAACCCCACTAGTGACTGGTCACCAGCCCCATGTGAGGGGCTTTCCTCTCACCTCCTGTGGGTCTGCTATGATCCCAACCAAGTCAGGTGGAGCAGAGTAAAACCACTGAGTGCAGGAGCAAGCTGTCTCCTAGGCATAGCACAGACCCCCAGGGTCATCTCACCACTCCTTGGGAGGGAACTGCCCACCTCAAACTGCTTTGTTTCGTTTGCTTTTCTGGGGAGGCAGGTGAAAAATCTGTGTGTACAGAGTTAGTTACAGCAACAAATCAAAACTCATGTCCAAAATGAGCAGTCTTGTGACCTTTGAAGGGTCCCAGCACCTTCTCTGATCCCTTGGGCTGCTCTAAAGTCAGTGATGAATCATTTTGCCCACAAAGGCTCTTTAGCTCTGTGTTTCTGCAAGACCTACCACTGCTATATGCATCAGCCCCTTCCCAGCACAGGGGCTCCATGCATTGCCTGAATTTTCATTTCCAGTTCTCTCACGTGGTAAAGTCTCCTGCATGTTTTGATACACTTTAATCCTTGAGCTTCACATAGGTGTACCAGGATAAAAATTGTGAATATCCTACCAGGAAGGTTAGCAATTCCCAGACTAAATGGCCACTCTACACCTGTTTATTTTTGTGCCAATGCAATACTTTCCTTGAAGCAACTTTCCTCTCCTGACACGAGTATTTAGAGAATATGGCTGTCTCCCCTTTCAGCCTTCACCTGCCAAGCCCAAAAAGCCACATCACCTGAACCTCCTCCCAGAGATAACCTCTCCATTCTCCTGGCTGTCTTACTAACCCTTCTCTGCACACATCTCACTCCAAGCTCACCTCTTCTGGCAGCGAGATGCTCAGAACCAGACACTGAATCCCAGGTGGCCTCTACAGCTAGATGACACAAAAGTCACTCTTGAGAGTTAAGCTCCCCAGCTCCTAGTTAGACTTGAACAGGTAGGCAGACAGGAAAGCATTCACCTTCCACCTCTAGGCCACTCTCTACTGCAGAGACCAAGGACATGTTTGAGTCATTTACTATCAAGAAACAAGATGCTGTGCAAGGCCTATGTTCCAATAATCTCCCTAGAGCTGGCTCTTTCCTATATCCAGCCACCCAGATCGCTGATGTTGGCTGCCAGTAACAGACTACAGGACTCATTCCAGCTTCTTTGCAAACCCTGAAGCGCTGGCGTACGCTCTCTTGGCTGGACTCACAAGAACCCAACCATCTGTGTATCTGCAGAGTGCCCCTGCTGTAGGTGTAATAGGAAAACAGTTAGTCTTTTACATGCAGTTGGCAAATGTGCTAGCTCAAGCTTGAGGAAAATCTGACCCTCTTTGCTCATGGGCCTCCTTCCTTTTAATATTTATTCAGACATTTAAAAAAACATTTGTGAATCATGGCAATAAGCAGGGAATGAGATGTCTAGCAGAGCACCCAGCTCTGGTAGAAGAGCATCAGTAAGAGGACACCATAAGGCTTTGTGAACAGCAGAAAGATCAGAGTGCTGGACAATTTAATCCCTTGGGTCCCATGCTATCCTCTGAGGGTGCTGCTTTACTGAAACAGCTAGACCAAAGTGATTAAAGAGGTTTCTGCTGTTAACTGTCTCCTGAAAGCTGCTGAACTTGAAACAGGAACAATTAGATGAAATGTGAAGCACCTCCTCGAAGAGATATTTTTCCTTCTCTGTCCTACATCACCTCAACACACAGTAGTGTGAGGTTACACACTTGGGAGAGCTTTTTGTCATGACAACATCCTGAACTGCACAAAGATCCTGCCCTGGCAGAGATTTTTTTCTCTCCCTAAGCGGACATGTACCCTACAGGTCCCAGGAATGGATGTATGTGCTCTCCCAGATGTATGATAGACACAAAAAGCTTGGCAGAGGAAACTGGACATACACACTTTGAAAAGGAGATGCTGTATCAGGTATGCAACATGACACTCTGGGAATTGTCCTCCTGAACACTAAGTGTGGAAAATATCAATTGAAACTGCACTTACTCACGTCTTTCTGCAGAAATCTGCTCCTGACCACCTTACAGTCAGCACTCAAATTAAACAGCTTCATATTAGAGAGAATTAAAATATATAGCTTAAAAATAAGCTGCTCTTTTCTGTCCCTATTTAGAACCCACCACTACAGCCCTCTGTGCAAAATATCTACAAACATGCTTGCAGTCTAGCTGTCCTAGAGATGTGCAGCCTGGCTGATGTCCCTTGGCAGGCTGCTGCTGAAGTTAATTGCAGTGGAACTAAATCATATCACTGAAGAGCTGGAACCTACTCACAGAATCACAGAATCATTAGGGTTGGAAAGGACCCTCAAGATCATCTAGTCCAACCAATAGCCCTACACTACCCTTATCCCTAAATCATCCCCTGAAGAAACACATCTATCCTCTTCTTAAAAACCTCCAGGGATGGTGACTCCACCACCTCCCTGGGCAACCAGACTTCTGAAAAAAGGCAACTTAAATAGCTTGTATGCACCTGGAGACTTTCATTTTCACATTTTTCAAAAGATGAAAGCTACCTTCTGAGAGGGGTGGTCCTTCAGAAGACTACCATGACAGTTCTGTCCCAGCACTAGATACGAATATACTCTGGCTGAATTCCCACCACCTCTGCTACCTGGCAGTAGAGAAGAGAGGCTACAGCACAAGGAAGACAATTTCATTTTCCCTCAATTTTTTCTTAGAATGACACATGGCTTTAATTTTAATATTTGTCAAAGGGTTTCTGCTTGTAATCTATCACAGGAAAACAAGAAGCAGCAACAAATCCCATTGTGTTATCAATCAGAGGCAATGATTGCTGACTTCTGCAAAGAATACACAGTTAGAGGGACTTGCTGCTTTCCATTTGGGAAAGGTGCTACAAGAGCTAGCTGTAGCAAGAGCATAGCAACTAATAACTTCTGATCACTTAAGGATTTTGGATTAGCCAATTTGACAATAAATGAACTAGAGAAGTTTAAAGGTTGTTTCCATCGCTTTACAAAGAGACAGCACAAGTAACTAGGCAAGACAGTTCATCTCTCCACTTAGCTTTTTCTACTTACCATCTGATGAAACTTTAATAAGTACAAAAGCAGGTCAACAGTCCCACACCTGAAGGCTGTGCATCTGTGGAACCAAGAAAGGCACTACACCCCTGTAGGAAAACAACCTTTAAAGCACCTCAGACAAACTTTCTTCAGCTGCTTACCTGTGTATGCTCCTGATTGCCAGAGTCAATGTAACACAGAACGCTACTGGGGTTTCAAAAGGGTTCTGTCACCTTGCCAGGCATTTAAGCAGTAGCAAAACCAGCAGAGGCACTTCCAAGCTGGCACAGAGGATTCTGAAATTCTCAATTCCTTCAGCTTGGATAGTACACTCTACATCTCACCAGACATCCTGCACCAGGCTATGCTCTGCCTGCCCACAGCAGGAGTTACTAGCACTGCCCCGATCCCTTCCCCAAGTGATCCTGTATCTAATGGAGTCGGTCAGAGGAGAAAGCACCAGTATCCCCCAGTTGCTAGGAAACAAGCAGGGAGATCCTGACCTGAATTCTTAGTGGAGGCTGATGTTGCCCAGGAAGCTTAGCTGGGTCCTGAAAAGGCAGGGACATGCCGAAAAGTTACTCCTGGCTTTGTGAGGGCCAATGTGTAGCTCCACCCAGGAGAGAGGGACAGCAGCTGAGCTGTATTTATGACACAAAGGCACCTGCTGTGGCATGGGAAGTGCACATGCAAAAATAAAGGGTGAATTTCCTGTTCTTCTTGTCAATGAAACTAGAAAGTTATTAACCCCAAAATAAGCTCTTTGTATTTCAGATTTGGTCATTAGATAAGGCAGAGGAAACCACCTACCTTGCACACAGCCTCAACACTAACAATTACAGCAGCAGAATATTTAACATATGAAAATCAAGAAACAATGACTGTCCCAGACACATATGCTACCAAGCATAATCTAAAGCCAAACTTGGAACACAGAAAACTGAAAAGAAGCAAGTCAGGGAAGGTAATGACACAAGAACTCTGCCTTTTCTGACTTTTTAAATATTTTAAGTTACTGCCATGCCTTTGTATTAATTACTCTACTTAGCTAGAAACCTCCTTGACATACAGTTTCTGAAAGATGCAAAGCAAAAGCTGAGCTAGACCTGAAGAGCTAAAGTGCCTCTAGGCCCCTTGGCTGGGGTAAACCTGACCCTAGTTATCCTGTACAACTACTGCCAAGTATCACCTTTGTAGGGCACAGCAACCACTCAGCCACCACATGGGCAAAAGCTCTTTCAAAGACGGGTCCCAGGCACAGGTTTGTCATGACTAAAGCAGCCCAGCTATGACTGCACAATTTATAATAGTCTCTTCTCTGTTAAAAACAGCAATGTTTTCATGGAAGGGAAATGCACACAAGTGTCTTTGCAGAAATGCCAATGGCACAGCTAATGCTTAACCCTGATGTATGAAGCATGCCCCCCAAAAAACCTCTCCTTTCGTTGTAACGTACAGCCAGGTTCAGTGCCCCACTGAACAGCTGTGTTCAATGCAGGCTCAGGGGCTGGCAACAGTCTCTATCCTATACTTGAAATCTCTCCCTATCCCATAAACACCCCTATTTACCCAGGGAATCAGTCTATCCCTGCCCAAAGGCAGATTAGTATTATGGTGCTTCAAGTGTCTTTCTGAACAAGAGCCAAAGCCCATCAGGTTGAGAAGAAAACCACAGCCCTTTTGTTCATTTCCCTTCTCTCCCCTTTTTGCTGAAATAAGTTCTAGCCCAAAAGCACTTACATTTCAGAACAAAATAGTTATGGATGTCATGACCCAAGGAGCAGAAGCAGCAAAGCTGAATTAATCCAGATTTTAAAGAGAGTCACAATAAAAAACTCCTCTTAGATAACCAAGAGACATTTGGAGGAAAGAAACTGAAGATTTACAATGTTAAACATGTACTCCTCTGCTGCTAACACAACAGAATACTGAGTGCAGGTCAGACATCCCAGCTCTGGGCAGTGCAACTGCATTTTAAGTAGTCCAGATATTCTGAAACAATTCTCTTTATGAAAGGCCATCTTAAAGATACCATCACCAGAAAGGAAAATGATCCAGAGAACCTTCTCCTAGAAATATCTGTGCTTTAGATAGCTCTAGGTAACTTTTTTTAACTATAGATTCTTCTTCTGCCAAGTGGAGTGGATGTTACTTCAGTGCATTTTTATGTCCAGCAATGCAACAAGCTGACACAAAATAACAGAAATTAGAGAAAACAAAGTTTGGGAAAATTAAAGGTGCAGTAAACACAAGTTCTTAATAATGAAGCATGTAAGAGAGGCAAAGAGCAATTTAAAGACACAAGTATGGCAGATTTGAGAAGAAATGGGAATTGCTGAGACTGAAAGAGAGAGGAAAAGGGAAAGCCTTTTAGGGACAAAAATTTCAGATGTGAAAGGAGATGAGGAAAATGACTGGATTTTCCTGTAGACAGACTGAAGGACATTTACCAGGACTGTCATGTAGGCAGAGAGCCATGGGAGATACCTGGTGATGAACAAAGTGCTTCAGGTAGGTGCCAGAATCCAGTGATCTCCTGGCCACAGAGGAGCAACAAGCTCAGTGTACAGTTCTGGGCCTCTCAGGACAAGAGAGACATGGAGCTCCTGGAGCTCCAAAAATGATCAGGGGACTGGAGCATCTCCCTTCCGAGGAGAGGCTGGGGGGCCTGGGGCTCTTTAGCTTGGAGAAGAAGAGGCTGAGAGGGGACCTTATCAATGTACATAAGTATCTGAAGGGAGGGTGTCAAGAGGATGGAGCCAGGCTCTTCTCCATGGTGTCAAGCAACAGAATACAAGGCAACATGCACAAATTGGAAGACACAAAGTTCCACCTAAACATGAGGAAGAACTTTCTGTGGGAGTGACTGAGCACTGGAACAAGTTGTGGAGTCTCCTTTCCTGAAGATATTAAAAAACCATCTGAACACAATCCTGAATAATGTGCTAGAGCAGGGAGGTTGGACTAGATGACCTCTGGTGGTCCCTTGCCACCTTAACCATTCTGTGATTTGTCACTGGCACTCTTGGCAAAACTGCCAATAATTGTATGGCTATGGTGGGGTTTTTTAAGGTGTTTTCAGTCAAAATGGGAAGCTTTGGGACTTATGGGAAGTTTTAAACTTCTACTGGGCAGAAGAGGGAGTGTGAGTGATAACAAGCAATAAAACAATAAGAACTGCAAAATAATAGATCAGTTTTAAACAAGAGTGAGCAAAAGGGCATAGATAGGAACAGTGCTGCCAAAAATGCTGGCTCAAGAGAGAGCCCAAACTGGCCACCTTTCCTTTCCTAACTTTTCCTCTGATCGTGTCCTGAACAGCAAGAAGGGGTGAGGAGTAAAAGAGATCTGGGTGGGGTACAGAGAAGCCATAGTGTGAGAAGTAACCTGTCACATCTTCCTATTGTCTAAACTGGCACAAATCCACCAGCTTCCCTTTATGCCAGCTTCAGATCTGGCCCAATGCCCTGAGGAAGGTGGCAGCTCCTCTGACATGCTTTGCTTTGCCTGCAGGCAGGTTTCAGCAAGGCTTGTGCCTATTCCAGAGGAAGATGCTTAATAAAGGATTTCATCTTCCTGATGAATACAGAAGGATGCTAAAGCAGCAAACTCATCAAACACACCTTGCAACAAAATACACTGCTAACAATTTGCTTTATCCAGTGCAGTATTTGTAAACTCACGTAAAACAAAACAGTCTGAAGCTGCTTGACTTCCAACACTGAAAGTCCAATGCTGCTGTCCAAATCCCTCTGCAAAGGTACAGTTTTACAGTAATTGAGACAGTAAGCAATCCAGTCACATCTCCACATACATCAGCAATATAGTACTGAGAAGCCTCCTGCTTGTTCAGATGCAGAAGGAGCTGCTGAAGCATTGATTCATGCTGATGAATTGTAACCAAGCAACACTGCCAGCATCCCTCCAGCCCATTGTTCATCTGAGCAGCAGAACAGCACTGAAAACCTGCCAGACTCTGACTTCCCAATTAAAGGATACCATCCTTCTAAGGCTAGATCTAACAGCACATTCTTTAACTTAAAATTTAACAGAAACAAACTGCTAACTTCACTCTCAGTAAAAAGCAAAGGACCTGCCTGAAGGCAGCACATTCATCTCTGTGTGTCCAGGACTCCTGTAAATAATCTTTACAAAAGAAACAGTTCAAATTTACTTAGCACAAAAAGTGGAGGGCAATGAATTATTCATCTGAGCAGAGGGGCAGAAATGCTGCCTTTTTGTTAGGTGGCTATTAGATGCTGAGGGAAACTAAAGACAACTTTCTCAGCTACAATAACTAATCAGTAACAACACAGATGAGATGAAAAGGAAGCAGATACTTGAAACATTTGTTCAGTAAGAGTTGGCAACCAATTTAAAGTGTCTGAAACCAACAGTTAACACAAATCCCAGTTACTACATCAGTGCTGATGTGAACCTTATTAGCAACAGAGGCATTCAAAAAATGGTGAACAATACTGAGTTTTGTCCTTTTATTGTAGCTAAGTCTGAGTGGTGGGACTCTGTTTAATGTCACAGGCTTGGACAGGAAGGCCAAAATTCATTGTAAATTAACCCATTGTTTCTCTGTATGGGAACAGGAGGATGACACAGTCTGCCATAAAACCTGCTAGTTACTGGAGGACCTGACATTTCAAGATGTACCACTGTCTCCCCACTTTAACAGGAGGGGGGAAAAAAGAGGGGAGAAGGGGGGGAACAGAGGGGAGAAGGGGGGGAACAGAAAGGAAAAAAACCAAACAAGAGGCTAGCAGCTGTGTGCATCTCTCAGAGTGTAAAACCCAAAGCGCTGACCTGTAAAGCAGAAATAGTCGTAACATCTGCTAGACTTCTGGCCTCTGAAATCACATTCCCTGAGAGCAAGTTTCCAGAAGAAAAGCTGGGCACTTATGTAAGATACCATTTCCCTTCTCAATGAATTGTGTTTCTCATTTGAAACTTTACTTGAAAGCCTAAGTGCAAAACCACATCCATCTCTCTGAGAATAACAGCAGTAGGGCAAAGGAACAAACTGCCATGGCACTGGCAGAAAACCAGATTTCTGAATGCCTTTCAGAACCTGGGATATATTAGATCACCCTCTGTGCTTACTCCCTGCTCTTCTTTTTAGTCCTTTTCTACAAACCAAGTTCCTAGATGTGGGTTGAGAAATCCCCATCATGGGGGAATCAAGCAGTCCTGTATTCACTGTTCCACGTGGAGTATCACCAAGACTTCACAGGCAGAAATGCTGCTGCTTCTTAGGCTCTCTCTGCTTGGCAACTTAGAGCCTTTTCTCCTAAGTCCTTGACACTTCCAGAGGTTTTGACACTCCACAGAACTTCTTAGAGGGTCAAAGTCTCTTCTTCCATGGCACAAGCTCCAAGCAACTTCCTCTCAGCTAGGAGCAGGTATTTAAAGCAGAACTTGGTCTCTTTCTTTCCCCTCATACAGTTTGCCAGATGGCTTTATTTAATGTCTGTTCCCTGGATTGGCTCTTTGATTGATTTCTTTTCCTCTACACTTGCCATCTGCTGGTCCAAACAGCTAAATGATACACTTGCTTTTCAATCTCGCAGCACTGATTCCTTCTTGCTGTCTGTTTGGCATCCAAAATACCATGGCAGGCAGACAGGCAGGTCTGGATAAGGTCTGGGTCTTGCTCCATCAACAGGAATTTTCTCCTTCTTGTGCCTTTGAGAGCCATTACTGCAGGAGCAAAAATTGTAAGAGGGAACAAAGCACAAAGCCACAAAAGACAAGTACCAAGAGGAACTGAACTATGTTGTCTTGATGATGGAAAGTGGTCCTTGTTGTGGCTGTTGCCTGGGAGCAGGAGCTGCAGCCCCAGCAGTTGGTGTTGTGTGGCCTTGCACAAAGAGAAGACCTTGTGTTGTGCAGTGGCTAGTGGCAGAGAACTGCATGTGCACTTCCAAAAGGAACAAATGCTTGACTTAGATCCTCAAAATCACTTTCCAGGGGCTTTAGGTACCATCTTGCTCTTTTCAGTGACAATATACAGTGACTCCTGTGAAATAACTGATATGAACCTATGCACCATGCCCATGCCCTGCAGGGTCCCCAGCCTGGGCAGCACTCCAGGGAAGAGGGAAAGGCAAGTGATCCCTGGTCAGTCCAGAGCTATGGCAGTCAGGACAGGAGCCTGCCAAACTGAACAGCAGCTGGCTGAGGAAGAGGAAGGGAAAGGTGCCCAAAGGTCTTGCCATAACCTCACTGAAGGGCCTACTAGCAAGGTACTCCTGAGCTGCCTGAATCTGTAGGTTTTACTCACCTAGTGACTTTAAATGCAGAATTCTATCTTTTGAGTGCTTGCAGAGTTCTAAGCACAACAGCTCCTTGTGCTGGCTGAGTTCTTTGAATGCTAGGAGAATACAATTAAATAATAAGAGCTGTAAAAACTTTGGTGCTATTCATGCTTGAGAAGTTCTTGCATGGCTCTGGACAAATCATAGCCAAGCTCTCCTAGCATCACAGCAACACTCTCAACAAACATTTTCTAATCCTCTCACTGTTGTTGCTTAAGGTATTTCAAAGACAGATAAAACCATTCCTCTAATAGAAAAAGATTCATTTCATTGCATATCTGAATGCCACAAAAGACCAACAATTTATCCAAATAGCCTAAATGAACAAAAGCTTGAGAACTCCTAGTTCAATGCTTTTAAATCTGCATCTACATTGGCCTCTTCTGATTCTCTTGTGGTTCTGGTGACTCAGCTGATATCCAAACAGCCTGCCTGCTCTCAGGTTTGCATCACCTGGTGAAGTAACTGGGAACAGCATGAGGTCTGAAGCATCTAGATCTCAACATTTTGTTGACACTACAGACCTGGTCCAATTCTTCCAGAGCTTCCCAACTTAGTTACAAAACTAACCCATTTGTCCAGTCTCCTTGGTCTCTGATCCAATACCCAGTGAGGCCAAAAGAAAGATTCCCTAATTACCCAGTGAGTGTGAAATCAAGCACAATTGGACTCTAGTGCAAGTGAGGAACAAGATGTATAAATTCTTCTGCAATGTAAATTCCTTTGCTACTGAACAGCACTGCACTGACCTGTCTGCTCCAGGTCTTCATGTAATCTGACACTTCATCCAACACCCTACCCTCTAGGGAGTGGTGCTGAGAAACAGATTTCTTGAAATTCCCAAGCTGCTTCTATGTACTGCATCTTAGTGGTTCACACAGAAATGACAATCAGATTTCTGGTTGTCACCATGAATGGAAGGATATAAATTCAGTGACAAATTATGAAGTGGTACATCTGCTGAGGAAGGTAGAACAAGCAGCCAAACCCAAGGTGTCACTGCAATGTGTAAAACAGCACCAGATCTGGGCAGATCCAGCACCAAGCCAGGTCTATATTTGAAGGCTGCTCTGGGCCAGATGTTAGTAGGTGTACTGAAGAAAGGACAGGAAGCCTGTACCACCAGGCTGCATATCCATGGTAACCAAGAAAAGATCTCTTGGGGAAAGGAGTGCTGAGGTGGGGAACAAAGGAGCTTTATTCTTCTCCCTTTTGCATTAGGGCTGAACAGCTTCCACATGATATAATGAGATTATTTAGGTTAGGGCCATGATCACTACCAAATAACAGCAGCAATAAGGAAAAAGAACAACAGAGGTTCCTCAGCTTCTTCAGTCCTCAGCTGGCTTGTCTAGCTTGCACTGTGGTCCATGTCTCTGCATGTCCACAGCTATTGTTCCACCTAAGCTGAAGCTGATGCAAACACACCCAGCCCTGTTACAGACAACTCATTATACTAGACACAATCCAGCACAGTACCCAAGATCTACACTGGTTGGCTGGGCCATGCAAGCTAAAGAAAGGAACAATGGCCTGCTATGAAGCTGGCAGTATACAGCACTTAGGTACAAAGTGCCAGCAGAGCTCATTTCTCTTTGTCTTTGTGTGTTCTGAATACACTTATGATGATGCACTTCTAGGCAAGGTCTGACAATCTGTAGCATCTTAGAACTACTCAGAAAAGTTCTATTCTGTCCAAGGACAACATCCAGTGAAGCTATTGCATAAGCAGTGAAATGACTGGGATCTCTATACAATGCACAGTGATACCATTCTCCTCCCACAGGTCTGCTTCATTAATGAGCCAAAGGGCAACCCCTTGAGCTCCTGCTGCCCTGTGTAGCTCAAACAACCCTCACAGAGACACCATCTCTCTCTTTTTCCTTTCAGTTATCATCAGGGCAAGAGGTGGTGCTGCAGCCAACACTGAGCTGAGCCCATGTGGACTGGCTGCTGGGTATCTTCTGTGCTGCGCTGCCAGGCAGGAAGCCAAGAAGAACAAAAGAAACAGGCACCATCTGCCCTGATGCTGTATGTAACCTCTCAAGTAGCAGGATGAAAAAATATGACAAACACATTTACTTTCAATAATCTCCTTTTCTTATTCTCCTACCCCTGCCCCAAAACTCAGTTTATTCCATTTATGAATCAGCAAGCTCTGTGCACATGGCCCATTTCTATGGCTCACTCCTACTGCAGGTTCTCCCTGGGCTTCAGTAGAGGCAAGACACAGGGACATCAAAAAGAAAAGGGGAGAGAAAGAAAACAGAGGCAATAAAGTCTTAACACACTCAAAAAGCCACCTGAACATCCAAAGAGGAGCAGAAAAGCTCCTTCTTGTTTTTAAACAGATCTTTTGTTTCCATGCTATACTATCTACAGGGTATTTTTTTTAACAGTCTGTTCTAAAATAAGTTGGGCATGCTCTTGTTACTAAATATTGGATGATGTGATAACCATACAGCAGAGCAAACTACTTTCCTAATCTGGAATAAATTCTTAAATCCTACAGTGTCTTTAAGGAAATGGAACTTAAGTACCTTTTATTGCTCCAATTACATCTAAACCTAGGAAAAAGTCATTTTCTCTCTGTTTCAGTCGGTTTTGAAAGTCTTGGAATTGATAGTTGTATGTAAACAACTTACAACTCCATTATTACAGCTCCATGAAATCAGCATTGATTTATGCAGCACACAATGTCTTCTTTCTTGATTAACTTCTCTTCAGGCTTTCACTGGAAGCCAGTAATGTTTTATTAGAGATAACAGTAATACTTCTACTCATTTCCTTCACTTCAGATCCTTGTAACTTTGAGGTCCTTTGAGTGACAGGGTAAAAGAGTGAATGGCTTGTGATGGTGCAGCTGAAGTTCACCTCACACACACAAGGCAGGTTATGGCTGCACAATGAACCTTGGTTCTCTGACACACTCAAGTTTGTGCTTTCACTCAGCAAAGGAAGTAACACTCTTTTCAAGGAGTTTGCACCAAGCTGTCAGGGTGTTCTGGGTTAAGACACAGCACTTGTCAGACATGACATAACCAAAGGAATTAATGGAAACATTTTAAACCTGAAGTGGTTTCCCCTGGGATTTGACAAGCTGCTTTTCCTAAGCAAAGTGGCTGAGGGTTTAAGAAACATCAGGAAGACTAGTTAAAAATTGAAGTTAATTTTGATTAAGAATCTTTTCATGCAAGTAGACCACTTACATGTTCCTATCACTGTAGCTCTCTCACCTACACTAGCAAATAGGGTTTGCTTCCTTACCCTAACCTATTAAAGCAGAAACTGTCTCCAGGTCACTACACACTGCACAGACCTGCTGTGGAATACAAAATTTTCATGACAACACAGCAGACTCTTGTGCTGAACTAAAATAAGCTCTCAGTTTTAGTCCAAATCTGACAGCAAAGTAAACAGAGTTAGGATGATGCTGAGTGCTAATGTCAATTCCAGCCTAACTCTATCCTGAAGAGTGGATGGAGAAAATAAATGGTCTAATGACAAATGTCATGATGAAAACTTTATGCTGGTCAGAAATAGAGGCTATTAAAATAACAACTAGTCAGATAAGAAAAGCTAATAGGAAATGAAACTTTATATTGTGAAGAGACAGCTGACAAAATTCAGTGTTGTTGGAGCACATATGGTTGGAAAACCAATTAAATACTTTTCAGCAGAAATTGCAAGTTTGGTTTGCAGAGATGGAGCCAGGAAGCCCCTGCTGGGGCCACCATTACCCACAGATCCAAAGTCTCCATTGAGTCCAACAGAAAGGTTCATACTGAGATGTACCTATTTGCACACATAGTCCTCTTTTATAACCCAAATTATTGTTGTGATTGACCTACAGCTTGTGGCTTCCATTCAGACTAAGACTGCAAAGCAGCTGATCTGGTTATCGAACCAGAAAACTTAAGCAATGTGAACAAAAATGGCAGAATTAAACTTAAAGGTTACAGTCCAACTGTAACCCATTGATGTGTTTTGCACTGACCAAGAAACTTGCTGCATCAGGCTCACTGCAAGAATTGCAGAGAAAATTTCTGCAAAGTTTCAAGAACACTGACCAAAAATCATGTACAAATGACAGACTTTTTCCAGGGCTCTCTGCTCACAGTCAGTTGGCAGCAGATTCACAGGACCAGCTTTTACCATAAAATCCTCTCACTATGAGAAAGGTTGTGAAAACCTCTTTACTCTAGAGCAGATAGCATTTCCTTAAAGCACTTCACCACAGTCCACATATAAACCCTCACATGCTTGTGCTAACAGTGCTGAGTTACACAAGAGTTGGTAACCAGCTGAAAGAGCATAATTTTGTCAAAACAGCAGGCCAGCTAGCATTATCCTTCTGCATACTGCAGACTCACTGCAAATGTCACAGAGGAGCAGGAACCTTTACTCGGTTCAGATACCTCTGAAATAGACCAACCTGAAGTCTCATAATAACTCTGAGCTTTGCCTGTTCGAGGGTTGAAGCCCACTTGGGGCTCCTGGAAGATCAGATATGCAGTATGAAATCATTACACACTCATTCAATTTGTTTCTAGGAAAGAAATGTTTCTCTTTTTCTCCTATCATCTTCCACTGTTACATTTCAAGCTAAAAGCCAACCAGAAAATTAATAACCCAAGTTATTGTCATGCCTGAGTTAAGCATTACTGAAGCAATGGCTGTAATTCACAGCAAGTGTAAAATACAGCTTCTTTATCCAAGAAGATAACAAGAGCAATAGAACCATCATCTACAGATGCATGGCAAGTCCAAAGAAGCAACTGATGTTATGGTCCAAAGAAGATGGCCCTTAAGATGGCTATCACAAATGCAGATATTTCTATGGCAGAGATGTTTCTGTGTGAAGGAAAGAAAGAAAAGGAGGAGAAATTTGAGAAGGTAGGAAAAACAGCACAGGAAAGGCAGCAGAAGCTCTGAAAGAGAGGGAGAAGAGTTGCTGGGAAATCTTCCCTGAAAATGCCTCATGACAGAGCATCACCTCTGGTGGCAGAACAAAGTAGGGAGAAGCCTTTCACCAGCTGAACCCCTGGAATCAAGGTTTAGGTTGGTGTTTCTTTTTCTTTTTTTGATTGGATCTGGCTTCATCACCAGATCAACACCAGCTAAGGCTCATCAGAAATTGCCTGGTTTTCACCTCAGTTTTGGTCACAACCCCAAATCTGACCTTGCAGCAGCAACTTGTTCTGTCTCAGCCCAAATATGGTTTTATTCAAACATCCTCCTCTGTGTTCTCAGATGTCTGCACAGAAGTGGAAAAACCAGCAGCAGATCCACTGCCAGGTGGGCTCTGTTGATTTCTTTCACAGCTGTGTCAAGAATTAATAACTGCAAAGCTGTCCAAAGCAGCTAGTGAGCCTGTTCTACAGCCATCAGGCCACAGACAGGGCAGCTACACACACCAGCCAGAGACACCTAACACTGGCAGGAGCTGTGCTCAGAAGGCTCCCTTCTCCTGTGCTGAACACCATCAATCTTTCCCAGGAAGCAGTAATGCTCCTCACTGCATTCTGCAGCCCAGCTCACCAGAGCACCACCAGCTTCCCTTCTCAGCGTCACAGCACCCACCACAGTGCTCCTTCAGATGTGCACCTGTGAGGCACCTACCTGTAAAATTCTGTCCAGCAGAGAGAAGAGCAGACTTCCTCCAGTCCCTTAGGTTTCTCAGCTGCCTGCAGTATGAGCCACTGTTCTCAAAAGCAGTCAGTTGCTTCAGAGAAACACGGAACTTATGAGGAGAACATGTCAACTCATTCACAGTATCAGCTCCTCAACAAGGATGTAACACAGATTGGAACTGACATTTAAGATGACCCACACCCTATATAAGCCACACAAAAACTGCCTAGTTATTCACTTTTCCAGCTTGGCAAACTAAGCCTCCATACTCAGTGTCAAGCTAAAACATTTGTTAAAATAATTCTTGGCTTCCTTCCACTCCAAACAAATTAATCAGGCAGATATTTCAACTCATTTTTGACTCAAGCAAGCAGAAGTAGGGAGGTACAAAAGCAAAGGTATAAAAGCCTTCACTAGCTAGCAATATGATTTTTCTTTGGTACACCTTTTTTCTTCCAGATAAGGCTAATGGAAGGTTTTGGCTCTTTTTGAGGTCACTGTCTCCAATTAGGAGCAAGGCATGAGCTTTAAACAAATCAGACAACCGTAGAACAATTTTAATCCCTGAATGAATAAATCCCTTGGGGGACCTGGCTGCAGAGAAATCAATGGGCAATTCTATTAAGCCTTAACAGCAAATAAGGCACAATCTGGCTTCTACAATGAACCTGAAAGCCACAAATCCTGTCATAAGAATTCATCAGATTCGTGTGATCAGTCATCAGTGTGGAGAACCTCATTATCCCCAGAATGTCTTCTGCTTATAGCAGCTGCTGGAACAGCATTGTGCTGGATCATCTTTGGGTTAGGGGCTGTAATCTTACAGGAAAAATAAGACAGTAATAAACATTAACTGGGTGAATACTTATTTGTTCCAGTGAACTACTGTTATCAGCATCCTGCTGCCTGCTGACCTTATCTCTAGCTCTGAAGTATTAACAGAAGTGTCAGCTGTGACTGGGAGAAGCATTGCATTTGCTCCCACAGCCTTTCACAGGAACATACAAATGACCTCTCCTGCCCTCCAGACTGGAAGTGCTTTAGCTCTTGGATCAAACACAAATCATTCATACCATGCTACAAAAATACACCACAGGTTGGCACAGAAAATAGAATTGTGCTTTAAAAGAAAAATCATCAAAAGAGAAGAGGCAACTTCCCCTCCCCCTCAATAGAACTAAAGGCTCACCCACTGACATCTCAGGTTAAGGACAGAATCACTTTGCTTGGTATGGCTGATACAGCCCAGCCTGGACCTAGATGCCTCAGCAGCATGCCTCAGGCTACATCCACTGTTGTAAATTAAATGCTCTCAGGACTGTTCTATAGCACTGGAGTCAGTGGTCTGAAATCAGACTGCTAAACTCTCATGGTCCTTCAAAGAGGGGAACTACATCCACACTGCTTGTTGAAAACCACCACCAGCCTAACCAGGCCCATGTCCAGGGCTGTTCTACCAACCCAAGAGGAGAGATGATCAGTGACAGCCTGACTCAGGAACCTTCAGGAGTTGTACTTCCTGTCCAGCTACCTAAACTGCTCAGATCCAGGGCATGTCCAAGGTTCATGACAGCTGCCTCTTGGCTCACAGAACCAAATGTCTTTTCCTTGAAACCAAGGCATGTGAACAAGGAAAGAGGGTGAAAAAAACCACACATACAACTACTACCCAGCCAGAGCACATCCAGGGCTCAGAAGTACTCACTCTGAGCATCCACTGTTTAGACAAAGAGTTCTAGAGAGTCAAGTTTTCAGGGACATTAAAAACACAGGTGGGAGCCACCACCTCTTCCAATGAATAGGAATCATTAGCTGATAAGATGTAGAGTGGGACTTCCAGGTTAAGTACTTCAATCCTATTGCAGTTGACTGGAACTGCTTCCCTGAAGATGTTAAAAGCTTCTGTGTTTAGAGAGATGTCTCTGTTATCCCTCAGGAGCCAAGTACAATGTCTGTACTCCACTCTGCTAGTTTATGAAAGAAAGAAATACTGAAGTAATAAAAGAAGCAAGTGTTCTCCTCCTCCTGGGTAAACAAAAAATATCACCTGCATATTTCAGCTCTGAGATCTTGCTTCAAGTCTATCTCTGAGCAAACAAATGGAAGCCCCATGGAAGCTGCTGAGGTGAATTTTGACATTGTCTGGTAGCATCAGACACCAGACAGGCAGAGACAGTTAAGCAGTTCAATTCACACTGGTTTGGCATTCTGTCAAAGGGCTTTTGCAGGAGTAATTAAAAAAGTGAACCTGAAGTCATTAGAAAGAAGAAATAATTTCCACAGTGACACTTCACTTTTTTTTCCCAGCATCCTTTCACTGATGCCTGTTATCCAGAACTGTGCAATCAATTTAAAATACCAATATACAGTTATCACCTCACTTAAAAAAATTAAACTAGTAAAGAATCACAGCACTCTTCATCAGTCAGTTCAGCAGCATTTAGATAAGCTGGCTTTACAGTCTGCAGAATACTTTCTTCCAGCTTTCATTTCACAGAAAAAGAACTATGCTGGAACATGAGAAAAAAATCATTATATATTGTGTTTACCAGAGCTCCCATTATTTAAAATTAAATAACTTTGAGAAAGTTCAAATTCAAAGTGACTAGAGATCAGTAAACTGGACAGTAGGTTGGTGAAGAATAAGGAAACCATGGGCCAGATACAGTCTGTGATTTCAGTTAGATAACGTGGGGCTGAGTGATTTTAGGGGGGGTGCATCTGGACAAAAAAAGTGAACCTGTGCTCTGCTAAATGGGTCTGACAGCTCTCCCTGAGCTGTGGAAAAGAAAAATTATCATTTCTGCTATGAAGCAATTAAGAGACTAGGAGAAAATGATAGTACATGCTGACACAAGATAACACATCACATTAACTGCTCCTGTAACTTAATGGTAAGTAGGAAGGACTGAAGTGAAAAATGTTATCTTGCATATTGTAAAAAGGGCTGTCTTTTTGCAAAATTACCTTGGCTGTATTCATGTTTGGAAGCCAAATTTAAAATATCTGAAACAGGCTCCATAATCACAAACTGTTGAGCACTCCTCTCAGAAGAAAAGTCTTCCAATTTCACCTACTGTCAGTGTCCTAAAGACACTAACCGCCCAGGAGAATTCAGAACACTTTACTGAGGGAAGGCACTAACCTGTCTTCCTTCAAAAGCTCCTTTTCAAAATCCTGGCAGAACAGTGCAAATGAGGATAGCATCTTCTTTTCCATGCTTGGATTATATGCCAGCGCAGCAAAATCCAGCTACTGCTACTGGCCTGAATGCACCAAGCAAGACAGCGAGAAGGAGAATCTCTGCAACTCTGTATGTTCACTTGTGCTTCCAAAACTGAGAACACAGAGATTTAAGAGACTGATTGACCTCTTTTAACTGTTCACTTACATGCTGATCAACAAGTTTCTCATCTATTCTTCTGTACATTTGTTCATGACACACTGCTGAAAGAACTAAGGCCTGATGTCTGGGCTAAAGACATCAAGAAAACTATTTACTATGATGCTGCCACCTATAGTCTCTCTGCACACCACAATACCTCTGCACAGTTTTGATTTGCTTCTAAACTTACACAAATTACATTATCCTTTGATAAAACCTGTGACACCTCTTCCCCTCCTCCAACAGAAATATGAAATAGAAGGTTTGACAGTCTCCTGACATCTTTCTCTTAAGATTTCCAGCCTCAAAGATCTTCCCAGCTTTGCCTATTTGGATGTCCTCTGATGAAGATGCTGCTGTCAGCAGGACTGAGGAGAACAGATGCCACTGAGATGAATGCTTACCAAACTAGCATGGGTGATTACTTCCAAACAGCAGAGAGCATGCCTGAGCATGAGGACAGGGCTGGAAACCAAACCTCAAGTTTCTGTGAGGCCAAATGCAGCAACCTCACCTGCTACTCCTACATACACCTCCTTCATGCTCTGCTTCTGCACACACTGATTAGCACCACTATGCAGTGCCATTACTTCTCTACCTCTCCCAATGTTTCTCTGTACAGTAGGTTTTTTAAACCAACATATCATTAAGTAAAAAAAGGATCTCGAGATCTGACTTACATGCCTTTCTGCTGGTGAGCAGCACAGAAGGTGATGTCAATTCAAAATCTCTCTCTTTTATAGTCTTACAAAAGCAGAGACCTAAGCCATATATATGGATGCTTTGCATAGTGTTCCCAGTTATGAGACTGTCAGCTCGGTGGTGACACATTAAACACTCTACCAACTCTGAAGGCCTATAGCTACAGAAATTAGAAGTTCATTCTTCTTCTAGGGGTGGAAGTAGCTGGAAGGACAGTCAATGTGTCTGTCCTTCCTTAACCTCCAGTCTCTCCAAGTGCCTGTGGAAACTCTTGCATGTTTCCATGGTCAGCTGATGCAGTGCAGCCCCTGATTCTGCCCAAACCCCTAATACCTGGCAAAAAGCTTACTGCTACTGACTCCAATATTAAAGAAAGAATGTCACAACTGTTCAGATTTCAGGAATTACTAATTCTAATACTAATACTAATTCTGATGGCAAAAAAAAAATAGGACTCAGACACATCTGAGTCCTCTAAGTTCTGTGTTATGTTGTATTTATAACTTCTTTCTTCAGCTCTAGAATACTTTCCATTTTAGGAAGGAAAGAAATCTAATCAAATGTAGAATCAAATAAACCCTGCAATTCTAAAATACAGACAGCTGATAGCATTGTATTAGACAATGAGTTAGAAGATGAAGCTGTTCCTTTGTTACTCTATTTTTCTTTCTCTAAAGAGCAGAGTTGCCAAAGCTGATGTGATAAAAGAAGAATGACACAAAGAAGGAGAAACTGGGTAATCTTCCCATCTCACTTATCACTTTTGGATACAAAGGGGTAAAACTGCAACTTGTCTCCCCTGCCCAGTACCTTCTTGCAGAGCAAGTTTTTAGTGTTTCAAGGAGGCAATATTATGCAACACTATTCAAACTAAATTGACTTACAAAACCAAACCAAACCTTTGCTATTTAAAACCAAGTAGAGCTACTGTGTATTGTTAACCATAAAATAAATAAATAGTTTATAGAAACTGTAGCTTAGCAGCATGAGCTGAAGCACTTTTGATAACTCTATATACTCTCAAGAGTCTCTCTCCCTTGTCAACTGAGACTTGCATGTCATACCTAAAACCATAAGTAAATCCATAAAACAAAAGGCTGCACTTCAGTACAGTCAAGATATTTTCCTTGAAGGATTCTTCTCAAAGCCAATTCTGCCTTAGCTTAGCAACAGACTACACCAGAAACCCAGCTGCTGGAGGACAGCCCTGAATGTACATATCAGCTTATACACACATGGGTTCTCCATACTCCCCAGGCCTGACTGATGAAGGCTGTTCTGAAGCAGCTGAGAGTACAGAGAACCATGAGCCTGAAAATTCTGAGGAACAAAATGTACTGGAAGAAATACCAAAGAAATCAGTGTCCTGTTTTATCTCATTCTCTTTGAGCATCAACAGGCAGACTCCAAAACTGTTTGCCCTAAGTAAATACTCCTGTAATTACACTTTACTAGATTCTTTCAAGGTCACAAAGAGTCAATGGTGTCAAACTGCTAGAAAATCCCACTCTCTCTCTTATACCTCTTTTGACACATATTTCTAAGAGTCATGGATTTAATTTTCCTCTTGAATTAGCTCCAAAATTTCCAGAATTGAAGGCCTCACCAAAGCATACAGCAAAACTTGCTCCCAAGGTACACTCTACAAAAGTAGATATTCCATCTGCTGTTTACAGGGCTCTAAGACAGTTTTATGTTGGTTAAATTCCTACAACTATAAGCTACTGCTGCCAAGAGGAATTTTGTTGGCTCCAGCTGAGGCTATACAGAGTATGGGCACCAGGAGTAATGGGACTTGCAAGAAGTTTAAACACAATAAAATCTTACCCTTCAAATCAAGATAATGATTATTTAAGTCTCAGCTTGATTAGAAACAACTCTGCTGAGTGGTTTTGCAGAAACATCTACACATACATTCATGCTCTACTCCCAGACTGCTGTCTGTGTTTTCCCAGGTGCTGACAGACTCAATTGCTTGGTTTTGATCTGCCAAGATTTTTAGTTTCACCCTGTTACAACCCATCAAACAGATGTAGGCATTTTACACTCAGAATTCGACCATGCACAATATTCACACTTTACAGACACCAAAAATTAAAGTACCCCAGAATTACTGTGCTAATTGCACTGTTCACTTTTATATTTCATTTTACAACCTTCCATTTGAAATGTATTTCACAGTACCCAAACCCCTCCTCCTCTCTTAAACTGCACTGCTTTATCCACATCTACCTGCAAAATGTTCATCTGATTTGATACTGAATTAGAAAGATCTTTCTATGAATGACTGTATGAGATGACACACATTTAAGAAGCATAGGTTAGTGTTCTTCACATGGGGTACTACACTGAGCAGGTACAGGGGAGGGACTTGTGCCACTACTGGCCAATTCAAAAACATAAACTAAGAGATTTGATCTTACCAAACCCAAAGCTGAAGAAGCATATTTTTGAGGGAGTTCTGCTGACTTAGGATGAGTAGCAACCCACAGAAATGCTTCAATACAGGTAAAGCTATCTTCCTCAAGGGACAATTTTGTCCATGAATAGATATTTGACTATAACAAGATGGGTAAGTACATTTCCTCCTTCTTTGACCTTTTTGCATAGCCTCACTTTTCTCTTTAATAATACAGAATGATAAATCTCTCAGTAAGAGAGAACTGTATATTTAATACCTTGGACACAGTACATTTTAGTGGTTTATGATTGAATTTCCATCTCTCCTGGGACTGTTAACTCTCTTTCAAAGTATGCAAAGATGGGAAATGAAGTAGCTTTTTCTACATGACTGTTACAATGCTGGCATGTACAGGCTTCATTCTATTGCCTTTCAACTTAAATCTCCATGTTCAAATTGATACCCATGAGAATTTTGGACTGACACAAACCAGACACACTCCATTCATCAGCACCTACAGTCTAAGAAAGGCACTTCTAGGCATCTGAAAACATACAAGATTTGTGCATTGCTGTATATATACTACACTTAATGAGCCAAAGTCAGTGCTTGCTTTTAAGAAGCAAGACCTCAGAGGGTGAGAAAACTGATGCTCTCCAGCTGAGCAGGGCATTGGATAAGATCTGTAACACAAGTAAAAACAGACTTAAGAGACACGTTCACCCTCTGTACAGGGTCCCTGGCCACAATGTGGTTTGGTTTTAGAGCCCCAGACAGAGACTGGTCGTGCTGGCAACACACATCTGAAACCAAGAGTGGAATGGCCAAATGCCCTACAAGGCAATGGCCACCCATTAAATCTTCACACAAACACAGGCAGAACTTGTCTCTGTCATTAGACACTGATTTCACTTTATTCCTGCTGAATCTGAAACACAGCTTTGCTACTGCCATAAATATTTGCCTAAGACAATGCCATAATTTAATCATCTTTCCAGTTCCTCAGCAGTAGTTCAGTGCCAGTCCCTGCTATTATGGAGCTCTTTCTTTCTTCCTCTTTGGGGCTGTTCCATCACAACTACAAATACTGAATCTGCCAACCAAGTAGCTCACAGTTGATAATATCCTGCACAAAAGGATAGCAAAGGATGTCAGTACCACTACAGGCTGCTGCAAGGAGACTCCTTTACTCTGACTTGCTCCATGGCAGGCAGAAGGCACTCATATTCCATGAGAAGCAAAGCTGATGGAGCAGGATAGGTTAGTTTTTTCTTTTCCTTTTTAAAGTTTTTTTCCCCCCAAGAGAAGAATCAGACTCTCTATACCCACAACCATACTGTACACTAAGGAAAATATTTCTAATTAAAAACACAGTGGCAGTAAAGTTCACAAGGTGACTGTGAAAGCAAGGAAACAAGACCTTCTACTGCCTATAAACTCTGATGCTTGTACAGAGACAAATTAATTACCTATCACCACAACCACAGACAGTTTCTACTTCATCACTGGATAAAGCTAAATGCACCTGCTCCCTTTCCTTTAATGAGAAGCCAACTTCTCCCATGGAACCGCCTTCTTTCAATGATTAAAGAGCTACAAGGCAAACGCCAGTAATAATGTTACCTTTTTTCCTTCTGTAATCTAATCTTTGCCCTGTAGAAACTGCTGATGAGAGCTTGCTTCCATTTAAAATTTACATAAAAACAATCCCTGTCATGTTGCCTGGAAAAGGATTGGTGCCCCAGCATTTACTAGCATGCTGATATAAGGAATCATTCCGATGCAAAAATGATATACAGCCTTGCATCACTCTCAGGCTTTGATGCAGGGTTACTATTTTTGGAAGTAAATGAACTTTTTAATGGTGTCAAAGCCAGGAAAACATGTAACTGAAGAAAGGTTAATGAGTGCTAATTATAGCACCTTATATTTATAATGAACAAATGGGAAAATAGGAAAACAGTTCTGGAAGATTTTGTGTCTCAAGCTGGAATAATAATTCCCTCTCAGACAAAGAATGTGATGTACAGTCTCTGCCTACTTCTAGCTGATACTTATATTGCTTTGGTATTTATAGGTTGGATACACATAAAACTTGCATGATTTTATGCAAATGAAATACAATTTAGCTAACTATTTTAAAAATGTAGCTTTTTAGCTAGCATGAAAACATGCAAATAGGTACTGTTTATGTTGACTCTGGGGAGACCTTATAGCAGCCTTTCAGTACTTAAAAGAGAGCCTACAGGAAAGCTGGGGAGGAACTCCTTATCAGGGAGTGTATTGATAGGATGGGGGTTAATAGTTTTAAACTTAAAGAGGGTATGATTAGATTAGATACAAGGAAGAAATTCTTTACTGTGAGGGTGGTGAGACACTAGAACAGGTTGTTCAGAAAGACTGTGGATGCCCCGTCCCTGGAAGCATTCAAGGCCAGCTTGGATGGGGCTTTGGGCAACCTGGTCTAGTGGAAGGTGTCCCTGGCCACAGCAGATGGTTGGAACTAGATGACCTTTAACGTCCCATCCAACCCAAACCATTCTGTGATTCTATGAAATACATGTATTTTTTTCAGTTAGTTTTATGGCAAAACTGGCAGGATGATCTTTTTACAACTGACACTTTACTGCACTTAATTTTGGAACAATGAGATTCCCATACAGTAACCTAAGACAGTGACAGCTGAATTTCAATGTGCTAATTATACTATTGACAGTCAAATTTGTCAATAGAAGCTAATATAATAATGAGGAAAACTGACTCGTGGGTATTTCAGGTCTCATATCCAAAAATTTTTAAAGAGGGGAAGAAGTCACAACATTTAAGGCCAATTTCAGGCCATAGGATCCATCAGCATTTTGCTCCTCATTTGAGGAATGGAAGAGGGCAAGCCACAACCTTTTGGGGCAAAAGAACACACCCATGGGCTGAACTCAGCCGTCCTGAGAGCTGTTGAGCTGCCAGAAGCGCAACCGACCTTCTGCTCACCTCAACCCTATTCACACCTTTGACAAACCTCGAAGCGGCCATGGAAGCGCCTTTTGCGTACTAGGAAACCGGTGCCTCTCTCTCCCCACTGTGTGCCTTCGGTCCCTAACTTAAACTCCTGTTTAGGTTCAGATCAAGCATCTCCCTTCACTATACCCTCAGAAAAACAGGCTCCAAAGAACATACCGGGAAATAAAGCTGTGTCCCGCCGCGCTGGCACCCCGGTACCGGCTAACCTCCCCGCCCCCGACGGCAGCGGCTACAACAGCTCCACCTCGGCGCGACGCCTGGGGCCTGCCGTGAGGGAGCCATCGCGGGGGGAGCCCTCGCCCCTTCCCCAGGGGGCTCCAGCGGAATCCCGGCAGAGGGGGCTGAGGGGAAGGGGAATCCCGGCGGGTTTGTGTGAGGCGGGGCGGGGGGGGGACCGAGGTGCCTCACGGGCACCCAGCGCTGCCTCCGAGGCACAAGACGCAGCTCTGCCATTTCAGGCTCCCACATAAAGCAAAGGGCTTGCAGGGAGGCTGCTCCCCCAACACCTCTCAGCGCCCAGCTCTGGGCACCTCCCGCCACTTCCTGGCGGGCTTCCTCTCCTCCCACCACCGCTAACACTGTGAGCAGCGCTCCGCCGAGCTCCATTAGGGACCCTTCACTGCCTTCGCTCACCTGTGACCCGTGCGGAGAGCGAGGCGACAGCCCTCCGCCGCCGGCCGCGGTGCAACCCAGGATGCAGGAGAGCGGTGCCCTCGGCTGGAAGTGCCCGGAAGGCGACGGGGAGCGAGTGAGTCAGGCGGCACAGGCCCATCCGAACCGCTGACCTGCAACCACCTGCCCGCAGCCCTGCCTCACTCCTCCCCGCCCGGCTCCGACTCCGGCCCCGCCAGCCACCTGCGGCGCAGGACCCGCCCGCGGCCGCGGGGCCAAAGGCGAGGCAGAGCCCAGCGCAGGGCGTGCTGGGTGGGGCCCTGAGGTAAAGGCAGGGCAGGGCGGGCCAGGCCCCCGCCGCCGGACAGGGGGTGAGAAAAGTGCGGACCAGCAACTGTTAAAGAGTTACTTCAAGAACTTTCTGCCGTGGCTTTTCTTTCCTCTTCGCCTGCCTTCAGTAGTTTAAAGTAGCAACTGGCCCTCTCCAGGTTTTTTTCCTCAAGTAAAGACCGCTGGAGGTGGCAGGGTGATTCCAGCGTGTAGCTACAGTCCGTAGGTATATCTGCAAAAAGCAGATCAAGATCCAAATTAAAAATAAGTTATTATCCTTACAGTGGTATCAGAATGAAAGGCTCCAGCTGAAGTTGCTTGTAGTGGTGAATATAGTATATTTGGATATTCAAATAGTGTATGCAAAGCTCAGTTTCTGTGCGAGAGGTGAGAAAGGAAGGCTGGAAGAACTGACAAAAATAACATGAATGGAGTGCTCTCCCACTCCAGCATAAATTTGTTGCAATAAATTTCTCTAAAACTTGTGAGTTTTAATTTTTGGCATGAGCACATTTTTGTCTCTGAGGAGTCTCTCTAGTGTCAAGTCAGGGAGTTTTGCATAGAAAATAGAGCCATTTTTCTACTAAGGATAGCAGTTTTGCATAGAAAATACAGGTGTTGCCTGAAAAAAAGAACAAACTGCAGTCCAAGGTAAAAGTGTTAGAATGAAAAATGCTGTGGGGCTTGCTTGTTTCTTAGGGCAGTGGTAAGGAGAACAAAAATGAAAAACTGGTACACAGTCTTAAAATGAGAAATCATTTCAACATTACTTCTAAAGCAGCCACTGTGGGTTAAAAAAATAATTGAATGATAGGTTTCATTTCTGTTAAGTAGTATTGGTTTCAAAAACGGTATGTTATTCTGGCAACAGTAACGCTGTAAAATACTACTGTGTGCAGGAAAGACATACCTTTGTGTAAAGCAAATCTGAGGAGGACATTGTTCACCTGCTAGGTTGCACTGCAGCTCTGACAACAAAGAAGTTTTCTGCTTTGTGTACTCTTATGTAATTGCTTGGGTGGAGGCTGCATTCAAGATAAAAAAAAAATGTTTGTTCTCCACCCACCCCAGGAAATAAAAACACTGAAATACAATGTAGATGAGAAGCACAAGCTAAGAAACTTAAAACTAAGCTTGGACTTTTGCATCAGCTGAAATAAATGATTATTAAACTGCTTCATGGATTTTAATAAAGGTCATATGGTGGGACAGTCTAGAGAGAAATCCAATTGCACTATATTAGGGAGTCAGGTCAAAAAAATCCATTCTATTGGATGGAAACATCATTTCAGGCCATGGATTATACATAAGGTTTTAATTACAAGCAAAATTTGGGGTTTTTTCAAAGTTTATTAATAAAAAAAAATCTAATTCTTGTCATGAAATAAAAATATATGTTTACTTGATATAGTCAACCCAAGTCAAGTCATATGAAAATTTTATCCATCTTATCAAGCTATTTTTCCTCTGTGTGGAAGGTGTCCAAAATGTAAAACTAACTATGAAATATCTTCCCACATGTTCAGGTAACTGTGTATGTTAATACCACAAAGCTATGTATGATTCATTCATCTTCATTTCACACTCCCTCTGCTGGAAATTAAGATGAAGGTTCAGAGGAAAGATCATTAAGAGTGCAAAGTACATTTAAAGCCTCTCTTGCTGCTTTTATTCACAGATCACACTACTTTCCAGACACTCCAGTCTGTATCAGTAAAACAGCTTGTATTCCTTGTTGAAAGGCTATTTATACTGAAATCACTATGACATGGAAGGAGGAGCTCATGCAAATTAGCTAGTTAAATATTCCATATATACTAAATCTATACACATTCTACTGTGTCATTGAAGTATCAAAGCCAGATAAAGAAATATACAAAAGCAAGAGAGTAATAGAGTTGCTAAAGTCTCTGATGCTGATAGCCATGTGGCTCTCTAATACTCCATAGCCTATGCTGATACCAAAGGGATTAGCTGGCTCTCAGAAGCAAGGAGGAGGATAAAATAAGAAGCTCAGCTGTAGTACTACCAAAGAGTAGCCCACACCATAAGTGTTTTTCCTGGTCAGAGACTTGCTTTAACACTGACAGCAGAATCTTAACTCCAATTACATGTTGCTGAAGTTCAAGCTTTATTAGTGACTGAAAGGGAAAAAATAAATCTGCTTTTCTTTGAATGGAAAGAGCAGGATAAATCACATAGACAGAAGGTTCCAAAAGCTGCTGAAAGGCTGCTGTATAGATTTTACAAAAAGCAGTGGAATACTTGTACCTAGCAGTACACAATGCATCTGTGCTCCTTGGAGGGACTACACAGATACTGTTCTGTATACATAGGAGCCCCTGTTTCTTCTAGTCTGAAGAAAAAGAGACTAGAGTAGGAAGGATGCCAGACACACTGAATTCTTTCTTCTACAAACCCTGTAAACCAGTTATGCTTAAGTAAAATACCTTTTGTTGATTAATGATGACAGTTTATGTTACCATGGGTAACCCAACTCAGTTGGAAACAACTCCATAACTAGTGGCTAGAAATTGGAAAAAATATTGCTGCAGAAGAGTGTGAATACTATTGAAAATACTACAGGATTCTTTGTTATGCAGACTAGGTATTTTAGATGATCAGAGAGTACCTGAGAACATGCTCTTATTTCCTGTAAAAGCACAAACTGTATTTACAGGTTTGCCTATGTAAAAATATTGTGGTAAAAGGCATAAAGACAAGTATAGCATTGTTCACAGCTGCCAATAAGTGTCACAAATACAGGAAAATAGCTGATAAAGAGATTTGGGGTGTATGTTTCTTTAAAAAAAACAAACAACAAAACCAAAATCCATAAAATAAAGCAACAAGAACATCACCCTACCATGAGTAACCCACATTATCAGGAAATATTATCACAAAATGCATAACACATCCTTTTCACTTGACTGAAACAAGGAGTCTGGTGCAATAATGACAGAGAGATGGGAGAGTAAGTTACTGTCCAATTGACTTCTGGTATCACATCCTCACTAAAATACAAAGGTGACTGTCTGCCTCCTTTCCCATCACAGTCTGTCTGCTCAAATAGCACTAAAATACTGGAGAGAAAGAAGGGTATTAATGGTGATTCCAGCGCTGCTATCTCACTACACTTCATGTACTGCAAAGTCAGGCATCAGCTGTGGAAGAAGCCTCTCTACCAAACAGTTGTTTCTACAGTATCTCTTTCAATTCCTGGTAACTTGTCTTCAAGCAATTGAGAAAATGAAATTTTACCTCCTGGAGGACTGTTTCTAGGAATATTCTGCTTTAACTCCAACAGGAACTTACAACTAGATTGAGTTTCATCAACTCCCCATTAAAGTCTTAGTTCTGAGATTCTGCTGATGATTACACCAAATATTTGCATGGATATTCTTGCTTTTACTCTCAGGCCATATCTTACATAGTTTTCTCTTTTGTTCTGGTCTCAATGCATTTCTCTGACTTTTTCTAGAGATAGCTAGGAGGGAAATGATTTCATCATTCATGAATATTTCAGACATTTCTACTCTTTCTTGACTTCTTTTTTTTTTATGATACAGACTAAGTTCTTGGGATAAAACTTATCAAGAACTTCAGTATTCTGGGCATGAGAGCACTCCCCAGAGTCAAACCAAATCAAATGTAAGTCACTTCTACAAAGCAGATAGATCCAGGTTCAGCTCTCTGCTGGACCTCAGGACTATTGTATTCCTCACTGTACTGCACACACTACACAAACCTTGTAAATTCTTTCCAGTTAAGCTTTTAAACCAGCACAAACTGCCAAAGTTTCACTTTTTATTGCACAAAGGTTTTTCTTGAAAACAATCCCAAACCATTTAGCATAAGGAAGTAAGTCTGGAACAACCCTAGTTCTTCCCACTTAGCCAGAAAAGTGTGACAAAAAGCTGGATGAGGAGAAAACTTATGAATTATGTTAGTATCTCAAGCACTCAAAAAAGGAAAATAATTAAGCAGAAAAAAAAAAATCAGTTCATTTGCACTCAAAAGCTACATTGATTTGAGAAAGGTTTAGCATAAACCAGCTGAAGATTTTAAGCAAAGTGTTTATACCTGGCTCACATATTTCATTTTTATTCCTTACTTAAAGTCATTGTTCCTTAGGAATGTGCAAAAGCAGATCATGCCACATAAGGCCAACCAGGAGGGGAAAAAAAAAAAACCAAACCAAACCAACCCTCTCAAAACCACAAAAGCAAACAAGAAAGGAGTTGAATTCATAATCTGGTTTCTAGAAGATTAGTGTTGATTCAGAATTTAGGCAGAAGTTTACTAATTGGAAAGGAATTCTATCACCCTGAAAAGGGAGTGATACAAATAGAAACTAAAAGCCATAATCTTTAGAGTGATGACTCCATGGATTGCTCCCTCTTTTCTTTATACAGTATCAAACCCAGAAGAAAGTGTTATGGTAATTAAAAGTAAATGAAACCACTCCAAATGATACAATGCTTATTTCAACAAATTTAACAGCTATGTTATACTCAGGGTAAGCAGGAGTAGATGTGGTTCTTATCAGAGGAATGAAGACTCCCTGTACTTGCTCTCAAGGTCTGGCAATAGCTACAAAACCACTGTCTTGCACAGCTGTGTTTTCCTACTACCAGAACCAGCTCACTAACCTGAGGAAACTCCTCTCATACTCTTAGGCACTAAGTACTTAACAGAGCCCTTGATAAACCAAGATTAAGCAAAGTGCCAAAGGTAATAACCTCAGTTAACAAATTAACAAAATTCATCTTGGAAGCACATAGCCATCTCAAAAGCAGAAATTATTTCCTTCAAGTCAGGAATTGAGCCTTTTCCCACCCCCCTCAATTGGCAATTTTTTTCTTTTTAATGCATGGTGCCATTAATTACCAAAAAAGCATGATGCAACAAGCACACAGCTACCAAATATGAGAGGAAGGTGAGACTGAAACTGACAGCAGAGTAGCTGCATGTCATGAAGCCTCCATTTCACTGATTGTTAAATGGAAAGCTGGGCTTGCTTCTCCTCAAGGTTACAAGTATTTGAAGACTTCTAGAATGCATCTTTCTTGTAAAAAATGCACATATATAGAATAAAAACTATTCTGAAACCTGCAAGAAGAAGAAAGACGGGATAGCTTTTACATAGCAAAGACAAAAATACATCTACACCTGCAGAAAATGGAGGTAAGTCAAACAGAGATTTTCTGCAGCATTATTTCTATTAGTGTTTTAAGAATTTATGACTCTAGCATCCCAGTGCAAACAGCTGCTGTCAAACCATATATATAGTTTTGACACAGCTCAATAAAACAAAACAGGAGGAGTAGTATCAAAAGATTGTGGTCCTGACTTTTCTTGTAAGTTTCTTGGAGCACTGTAATTCCATGGAACCAGCCAGTATTGCAACAGGAAATACCAAAGTTCATTTTATTTTATTTTTTAATCTCCTTCTTGTTTGGAACTTAAATGTTGTTGAAGCATTTACTCTTCCAGGGACCACTCTAGAGACCAATCAGGACATCGATGATGGGAATGATCAGGTGATGATGTTCTTAGCGTGGAGCACAACTGATAGGAGACTGTACGGATCTGGCGCTGGAGCTCCTGTGCAGCACAGTCCCTAAACAAACATTGTTTCACAGTGAGACTAAGCACTTCCCAAAGACCATCAACATCATCTCATCAATGGAGAAAACAGATGATCCTGAGTAAAGATTGTCAGCTTTTTATCTTAAAAGAGGATGTGGTGTTCATCATCTACCTCTCCGAAAGACAGATCAGTGACTCTCTGTATGGCTCCCCTACTCAGGTTTAGTTCTACATATCCATTGCCTCTCTTTTCTCTAAAAGACAGAAGCTAGCCATGGCTGCTGCAGGTTAAACCCTGAAAACTGTAAAAGTCTCCAGGGAGGAAGAGCCTAATTTTAAGGTTATTCCTAAATCTCCAACACAAGGATAATCACTAAAATCAGCAATGATATCAATGTAAGAGCAGTGTTGCCTGCAGAATTCTTGTGCTGTTTTGAATTGGCAAGACCAGTGGACTAGAGTCTACCTGAAGCATCCTGGAACTGATGGGTATTTAAGAGATGCTGAACTTGCCAGTGGGAAAGTTGTAAAATGGTAGCCTAGTCATTTTGAGTGCAAGGAGTGGGGGCTTGGATACTGGAGCATCTGTAGTTCCTGCATCTTCAACTAGATCAGGTTGCTCTGAGCCCTGTCCAACCTGATATTGAATGTTTCCAGGGACAGGGCATCTACCACCTCTCAGGGCAACCTCTTCACCACTCTCAGTGTAAGAAATTTCTTCCTTATGTCTAGTCTAAATCTATCTTCATTTAGTTTAAAACTATCACCCCTTGTCCTGCTGCAACAGGCTCTACTAAAAAGTCTTTCTTCATCTTTCTTAAGGTCCCCCTTTAAGTACTGAAAGGTTGCAGAAGGTCTCCCCAGAGCCTTCTCTTCTTCAAATTGACCAATCCAAACTCTCTCAGCCTTTCTTCAGAGGAGAGATGTTCCATCCCTCTGATCCTTTTATTGGCCCTCCTCTGGATGTGCTCCAACAGGGAGGAAGCCAGAGGGCAGCTGCTTGCACCTCCAGCAGGTGACATGGCCCTGTAGAATATCAGGCTTGGGTGTGAACCAAGCAAACTCTGACCAATAGGGAAAAGTAACTATGGGCAAGTTTTTAACTGGGAGGAGACAGGGGCAGAGAAAGGGAGGTACAAAGGCAGCAAAGAAGAAGATCAAGAAACTGAAAAGGATAAAAGGATATGCAAGTCATGCACTTGGGGCTGTCCAGGGGTACCTGAATCAGTTTCTGTGCTCAGTCACTACAGCCAGAACAGGACAATAAATCAAACTCTTTGTTTCCATGAGTCCAGACTCCTTCTGCAGGAGGATGGGAGGGATGTGGAGATGCTTTTCCTGACTGGTAAAGAAAAATCTAGACAGATGGATTAAACCTCCTGGTGTCACTGTGTTACTGCTCATTCAAGGCCTGACAGCATTGGCACTTCCACCTCCTAATTTCAGACATTATTTCATTCTGCACCAAGGCAGTAAATCAATACGAGTAGCTAAATCAGTGTTAGAACAAGGATATAATCTATCCACTTGTTTAAACTGACAACAACAAAAAACCCCAGTCAGCACTGACATCTGCTGCTTCCATTATATACTATCATGATACTGACTTTAATGATAGCATTTTTCCTCTCTGGCTAATTTTTCAGTTTTCACCTGCCAGTACCAGAAAAATAGATTGGCAGTAAGAAGCTAGCTTGGAGCTATAATCCCTTCTCTGCAAGCAAGAAAGATCAATATCTCCTCTTGTAGAGCATGAATTTTTCAAGAAAAACAGAAAAACACCCCTTGTAACCCTTGCAGGACATTGAAGGGTCACTATTTTATGAAAAATAAAAAAACCCAAAGCAGAATAAAGCTCTAGCCTTTCAAAGACAGCTAAATCTAATGTCAGCAGCAAATCTTAAATGAAAACACTTCTGTCTTTGTCACCTAAGATTTCCACATATTGTTTTTGCAACTGACTTACAGACTGCAGAATGGAACCTAGTTTTTCTCTTTCCAAAACAATTCAGATGATTATGTTTGTAATTCTCTCACAGTAGAAGAGAGACTCTCTTGAAGAATGAACACGGGCAATCTTTGCCTCAGCGTAGGCTCACTCTAATATTTGTTTTGCTAACCAACTGTAAACTAAGTACTGATGTTATTGCAACTATAAACAACCCTGTGAGTAACAAATTATCCTTATCTAGGAGAGATTTATTATGGAGGCTGATTCAACTTTCTGCCAATGAGCACTTCAAGAAGAAACACTTGCAGTCCCTACAAGGGAGCACCCACACACCACGAGAGAGATGCACTCACACAAGGGGAGTAGATAAACAACAGTCTGAGGAAGATAAAGAGTTTCTTTTAAAACCAAGGTATTATTTTGTATTAGTATACAGTCTGGCTCACTCTGTGCAGATGAAGCAGCATAAATGATGCCAGCTTTTAAACTAACTTGCACATCTAACCCAAAAGTTTGGAAGAAAGATTTTGTCATTGACTTCAGAGCAAAGGAAATCCAATTTGAAATATACACTGAGACATTTAAGAAATCCATCTTTAAAAGACCTAACATCAGGTATAGAGACACCCCTTCTAAGCCCCTCATCCTTACTTAGGAGAGAACAGAGTTATCAACAAAGTAATTTACTACGATTAAACAAGAACTCCGATTCTTAAACCTGTGCTATAATCACATCACACTGCTTCTTTTAACCATCTCTTTTACACACCCAAAATAATGCCTGACATGGTAATATTTCATCCTCAACACATTCAAAAAATAGATAAATACTGTTGTTTCACAATTAACTATTTAACACACCAAGACTACCTAGATAAACTCATTAAGCAAGCCAGGGACTGCTCCCTGGTACTGTGCCCAAATGGTATGAAACAGCTTGAACATATTCTTAAGCTCTCCTCCCACAGGAAAAGAAAAAATAGTAATTTGGCCATACTACCATTTGGGAATCATCCCTAGCACCTTCTGAGAGAATGAGGGTTGGTACAGGCAGGCTACAATAATTCCAGACTGTGTACTAATAATGAAACTGTATGGACAAGTATGCAGTTGTGTGGAGCCCTCAAGTCAATGCTCTGACCTGGTTTAGTTTAACTAGAACAGATGTAGCCAAAAGGCCATTCAAAGAGCAGAACCTAGTAGTCTATCCAGCTAGTCACCTGGACTGTCAAGATGGGCATTACTATGAATGAGTGAGGACAGAGCAGCATCTTCAGGAAAGTGATCTATCCCACCCTAAACCAGTTCATTTCACAGTCTCATTCCATTGGCTATAAAGGGAACCAGGACAACTGATTTAGACACCACGGATATAGCCACACAGAGCGAATTCAGTGACACAAACAGCCTCTGAACATACAGGGGATGTACATCAGAGGAAAGGCAAACTTAGACTAATTAGTAGGATAAATAGCAAAGTTTTAGTACTACATTGCACTTCTCCCCAGTCAGATGCAGGAAGCTCAACACAAACACGTATACTTGCCTTTCAAAGCGCTCAGTCTCCAGCTGTCCCTTGGTGACATCCAGTTCTGACTCCAGCTGAGCTGCTCTTTTTCTCAGCTGAGTAAAATCTTGACTCTGCACAGCACTGTAAAGTCCATACACTTCAGATGGCAACTGTAATCCTCCAAATATATTACCAAACACATTTATCCAAAATTAAAAGGGCAGCTATACCATGCAATTGAGATTAAGAACACTTCTTGGAGTAAAATACAACCCTACACAGAAAAATCTATTAAGGTATAGCTGAGGGTTTTGGTCTCTTTTGCTGTTAAAGTAACCAAGGTACATTGGCCATTTAAAAATGCAGCTAGAAATAAAACTCATTCTGTGTATATACACTTGGGAAGAATGAAAAAAACCTGCAATATTCTCCCTGTCATTTACTCACAGTTTGTTTTCTGCTAAAGAAAGCTGTTCCTGGAGAAACTGAATTTCAGAGTCTTTCACGTGCTTTGCTATCTGTGCCTGATTTTCTTTCTCACGATGGGATATAAGCAAAGATTCCAGGTTTTTCACAGACACTCTTTCATTTCCCAGTCGTTTTCTCAGCAGCTCTATTTCAGAATGGGATGACTCACACTTGCTCTGCAGCTAAACAAAGATTTTAAAGTTTTGGTTGTTATGTCTCTTCATCTTACTGGCTATCTACTAGGGTAACCTTTTTTTTAAGGGAAAAAAGAGAGAGAGAAAAAGCAAAAAATTCTAGGATCAATGACCAAAATTTGCTCCTACTCTAAGCTGAATGATTAATGTTGTATTTTGCCTTTAGTCAAAATCCCGTGTCAGATTCATTAATTCACCCAATGTATATATCTGAATATAAATGTACCTGCTACAAATGACAAAATGCTATGAACTGTATGGACCAGTGGATACAGAATGTAGATGGAATCATCACAGGAGATGAAGGAAATTTCACATTTTGTTGAGGCCAGAAACTACTGATTAACCATTTGCATGCAGGAAATGGCCCTTAGTCCAACAAAGCAGTATCTGCATTACCAGTAGAGGGAGGTTACACTTGTTTTACTTAACATGGGGTGGGGAAAGGGAAAATTAATAAAATCCAAGACTCAAACTCCAAACAGTTCATTGTAGCAAATATGTCTGAAGTCTGAGAAGTGGCATGGAGCATAATTTTAAAAAGCTGCAGGGTTAAAATACTACCAGACCATTTCAAGGGTGAGCTATTGAAAGAACAATTTGAACTTACTTGCTTCATCTCTCTTTCAAGGGATTCCATTTTCTCCTCTAACCTGTGGTTCTTCGACTCTGCACCGATTAGTGCCAGTCTAACAGAGCTGCTGTCTGCTTCTGCTTGATGGTATTTTGCTTCCCAACTTTCTCTTTGTTCACAGGCTTTGTGGTAATTCTCCAAAAGCACACAGTTTTCTCTCTCCTAACACATAAAGTTTGTCTGTTTAATAATTTATGGTAAGCTTCACCAAATAGGGATATCAATAGATCTACAGGGACGACATGATACTGGATGTTCTTTTAACACTTGAGAGACTTCTCAGAAACCAATGTTTTGTTCAAGGTTGCAGCATTTTATGCTCAAAAGACATCTGTTAAAAATGGCTAGAGTATTGCAGTAATATTTTTTATTATTAATACCATACAGTAGTAAAGCCAAGAGTTCAAAGTCTCTGTACTAGTCACTGTCTGAATGTTTAGGTTTAATAAACACACGTGTATATATAGATGTGTGTGTGTGCATATATATATAGAACCACAATGACATATACTTCATTACTTGTGTACTACCAAAAAATCTAAGAAAATTTGTTCAAACTAGTAAAAACTATTAGTAGAATGCAAATAAGTTTTGGCTTAGTATCTCTTCCATGGAGATACTGTTAAAAAATCCTATTTAGTTAAAACAACAGCTTTTATTAACATGTTCAATCCATATACTCACTTTAGACTTAAGTACGCCCTTCAGCCTGACAATATCTGTGTTTGAATCCTGGGCTTTCAGCTTCATATTATCAAGCTCATTTTGATACTGTGCTAGTTTTTTATATAGTACCTATGAAGAAAGATTTGTTTCACAAGGTTAAAGTACACTGTAGCTTTAGAAAGTAGCACCAGTGCTTATCTAACACCTCTGGCTTTATTAACTCATTATTTAAAGGCTACATAAGATCTAAACCATGTATATTTCTATAAGCAAAATTTTGCATTTGCAAAAATATTGTTTCTTTGGCTTACAAATAATGTTAAAACTTCTCAAAAAGAAGAAAAGTCAGTAAAAGATTGTAGCAGTTAGAAGAAAAATACAGATGATTTATTTAGCAACTAGGTGGTGGTAACAAAATTGCCTGCTCCATTTAAAAAGCTGGGCTCAGGGTCAGCTGTCCTCCTTTTCACATGTTAGTGTCTCTTAAAAGCCCACATTTGAAAATGCAGAAGGCAGCTAAAAAAATGAGTTAATTAAATGTTAAGTGGTTATTTCCCAACCAGCAGAAACAAAGTATTAGAAGACACATACAGAATTTCCGGTAACTATGGCCTTCAGAAACAGAACAGCATGAGGACAAGAACTGCAGAAAGGTTGTCTTGAACTGCTCTGTTCAGAAACACTTCCTGCCTTTTAAAATTACCAGGAGAACATTCAGCTGCCAGAACAGGGGAAGGAATGGGGGATAAGAGGGGTGGAGAAGCTATGGAGAAACCTCTATTCCTGTTGTGAGAAGGCTGTGAGTTTCTGAGAAAGGTGCTCTACAAATCTGTGATGTTTTCCAGTAAGAATGCTACTTTACATACTTGGACTATCACTTAAATTAACTGAGGAACTTAGAGGAACCAATACATATAATAAAGGCAAGCCTCTTAAAAAGCAGTTGACCTGTGAGGCTAAGGCCTTTTGTTTCTAACTGCTTCTACAAGCATCCAGGCGTTGCAATGAAAATAAAAACTAGGAGCAACTGGAGGATGTGTTTTGTATCAGCTGTCCTCACCAGTATTAACTGTGATTCTGAGAGAGGGTAAAGAATAGTGATTCCCTGGAGTACCTTTGGCAGCTAAAGCTACTGCAAGCCTCAACTTTTCTGGGATCCTCAAAGAAGGCAGGTGCTAAAGAGAAACAATTACTCTGTTCAGTAGAAGAGTTATCTGGAATGAGAAGTGTCTCACCGAATCTTTACAGCGCAGAATTAGGCACCTGATCTAAACTAGTTATCTATCCTTCCTCTAGAGTGAAGAGGAAAAGGCAGGTAAAGTAAATCGCTTCAAAAACTGGGATGGGATGAATCTCCTTCTGTAGGACTTTTTTTCACCTAAAAGGGAGACTTAATGACTTAAAATTTGTATATACCTAACATCAGGTGAAGTTACATTTGCTCCTTCAAAACTGGGTAGCACTTCCAGAGAAAGAGAAAGCCAAGCAAGCATAAAGTATTTTCAAAGACAAAGATATCCTAAACAGTAGAGGAGGTGCAGAAAAGACCAAAAAAACCCTTACAATGAAAGCAAGAAGATGAAAAAAGAACATTACACAGTGATGAACTTCTACAGGTGTTAAGCTTAACTTCTAGCTGCTTGGACAACACACTGCGTCTATGAACACTGTGTGCACGAGGGGACACTTCAGTTTGAAGTATTTTAACTACTTTCATGACCAAATGTACACAGATAAGTAACACAGATAATGTCATGCTGCATTATAACCAATTAGTTCCAGCATCTTTTATCCAAAAGCCAATTTGAAGGAATGTACAATACCATTAATAAAGTTTTGAACCTTATTAAAATGTGCACTGGGTTAAATTATTAGCAAGTCAAATTTGTAAGCTTGTAATGTTCTGGGCTAGTCTCAGCACAGTGTAAGAAATACACTGCCTCCTTTATAGTACTCTTCCATAGAAGCAATAGTTACAACTGCTGCAGTGTTTTTACATGAAGACCAGAAAGAAAATATTACTTGGCTCTTCCTCAAGATCAACTTTCTAACTGCTACATAAGAGTAGCTGGTCCTCTTTATAGTAGTGAGCTAAGCAACAAGGGAAAAATCAGAGGTTGAAAAATGAGCTTAAAAACTAGTTTGCAGACTTACTTCAGATAAGGGCCCAACAATTCTATGCACTACTTGAAAATTCCACAGTTTTCCTTTTTATTCAAGGGTTCTCTGTACAAATATACCTGATTTTCTTCCTTAATTTTAGAAAGATGCTCTTGCAACCTGTCATTCTCCTGAGCTAAGGATTCTCTGTTCTTGTTAGTCTGTGCAAGTTCTTTGTTGGTTTCTTGTAGCTGTTGATGCAAACTGTTGGTATCTTTCTCAAAGACACAGAGTGCTTCAGAATATTTTCTATGCAGCAAACAATAAATACTTCAGATATGGCAATATTGCCCAACCTAATACAAATGATAGCTTTTCCAGTCATTAACTTTGTAAGTCATGATATTTAAGATTAAACAGGATTTTAAAAAAATTACACATGAGCACATCCTATGATTACATTTGACTGTTATAAATTAATCACAATTTAATAAAGATCTTGACATTTTATCCTTACATTGTGGAATTCTTCAACTCAGAAATCAGGATCTTGGAATCTGAAATGATTTTCTCCTTGAAAAAAAATCAAGATTAAAATAAACCTCTTGCCACACCTCAGTATAAATGGAAAAAGAAATACTATTTATATTTTCCTTTTATTCAGCCAGTTGATTAATGTAACTAACACAAAACGTATTGTGGCTTTCCAGTTTTCATCAGGTACTGTTTAGAACTGAAAACTCTGATAATCTAATTTGGCAAATAAAGGAACAAAAATTATTATCTTATGCAGAATATAATAACTTTTTTAATCCTTTATGGTTCTAAAGGTCACATTGGCTTCACATCTCCAAAACTAAATGTCTTCTGTCTATTAGATAAGTTATCACAGCTTTAATACAATAAATAAACTATCATAACCTAGTAGCTTGTAACTAAGAAGAATAGTAACTGAACAAGAATTCTTCCTCTTCTGCTAAAAATCAGTGCAAATTCTTTACTTAATAATTACAACAGTTAAAAAAATACCTTATTTAGTTTATCCTAAATGAATATCCAGATGACTTAAACTGAAGTGAAAAACAATGGTTCAGAACTAAGAACTAAGCAGCTTCATGGTACAGTTTGAAATCATACTGCAATAAGCTGATGCAATTTGCTCAGGTAAATTAGTGCCTTAAAAGAACAAAATTCAGATGCTTCTTCAATGACAACAAAAGCACTATTATTTGATCTCCTGGATCTCTAACATCAGTCGACCCCAAGGAAGAATTTAGGCTAAATTTTATGATAAACCAAATTATTGACTAACTTAATCTTCTCAGGAAAGTACTGAAAAGTCTCCTCTCTTGGTAAGTATAAACCATACAAAACATCAAACACAAGATGTCCAACACCGCTCAAACCTACAGTTGTTGGAAGTCAACATGAGTTTTACTGTTGCCATGAAACTGGAGCAGACCTAGGTCAGCACTGAGCACTCTTGCAGATACCAATCTGAGACAGGTGTGATAACCCAACAGATCCTTTCCCTATTCATCTTTTCTGAGTATGGCTATATACTTGTTAAAACATACTTTAATTGCCAGGCTTTCCTCCAAAGCAGCAATCTTCTCTTGTCCTTCTTCCACACAGACTTGCAAAGTTGCCTTCTCTTTATTAAGCTGGGCAATTGTTTCTTTCAAAGCACAGATCTCCTCTTGTTGTACAAGTCTTTGTCTTGAGAAGTTACCTGCACACAAGTAGAAAGGTCTCATTTTTTATTAATTCAACCCATTTGAAATAAAAATTCTTCTGATACACTTCTGAAGTGTAAAAGAACATGGCAAAAGCTTCCCTTTAAGAAAACACTGAAGCATGTACCTTTGAGACCTTGATTTACTTGTCTCAAACCAAATCCATCTTCAAACAGCAAATGTCTAGATCATTAAAAATAACATATTCCTTGGCACTACAGGAATAATAATTCCTGTATCCACCTCCTTTACTCCCATGATATAAAAAAGGTGAAATATACAATATAGGATATAAAGGATGTTTTCTTGATTTTACCATCATCATCTTAAGGTGCTGAGGAGGTGCTACCACTGCCTTAGGGGATCTTACCTAGCACTGATATGCTCAGACACTGCACACTGGTACCAACAAACTTTGTCCAGCTGATAGGATGTATCATCACTGAAACCTACTTGCAAGAGCTTTATTATATAATTTTAAAATACAAAAACCTTCCAATAATGAAAGAAAACAAGTGTTTAGGACCTGAAGTGCTAAAACTATCAAAAGTATATTTATTTACACTCAGCACTTTTTCTTTCAACCCATAAGAAAGAAAGAGAAAACCTACAATCTAACAATTAGCCTATTGATTTTTATGACAAAAATTGTATCTGTCACTCACCAATTTTTTCATCCAAAAGCATAATTTTCTTTTGGACAAGTTGCATTTCATATTTTTTCTTAGCAAGGCTTTGCTGAGCCTCTGAAAGACTCTGTTCTGTCTTCTCATTCAATAACCTGGAAAAGCAGAATCATTACACAGGAGAATTCAGACTTCCCACCCCCCCTTCTAAAATGCCTTCTAAAATTGCAAAGTTAGGGAACAGAGAGATTCTTCTGTGTATTCTAGGCCATTTGGGATATTTAATGTTAATCTTAATCACTACTTTTTATAGACTCAATACTCCTGTAAAGAATCATAGAAAAGCAAGAATTCTTTACAATAGGTAGACATAAAATCTACTCAAAAATTATTAAAATAAAAATTATCACTTGGGACATACACTGAAATGCTTGACCTATTTCAAGCTGTACTCAAGTCATAGATGTAGTAATATTATTGATTCTCAAACTGCTGAAGAAATTGAAGGGAACTATCAGCCTGATTTGGTGGGAGGAAAGAAAAAGATATTTTAGCAGCAGCAACTAATCTTCCACAAGTCAATTTTTACAGTACTCTTAAGTCTGACAACTTCTTATAAGCAGCAGTAACTGAGGACTGGATTTGCAAAGGAGTTCATGTTATTTTAGAAATTACAGCATCCTTAGAAAGGAATTGTGGGCCAGCATAACATTGCATGCCAGCACCCAGCATCCCCACCACTCAGAATTCAACCAAAAAAACCCCTACAACATGCATGTGCTGATCACAAGAGTCACTTGTGAGGACAAATAGGTTTAGGAAATTGTATGCAATTGTATTTAAGGAAATACAAGAGGGAAAAGTTGCAGTTTCTTCTCTTGCAGCTTGTTCACCCTGTAGCCCAGTTCAATCTGTGATCTAGTTCTTCATATCTCACCACACAAACTTCACACACGATTGATCTTTCCCTCCTGTTAGTAAATGATCCTTCTTTATCCCACACTCACTGACCTATGCTTTCTTCTCTAAAGGCTTCCACTGAGTCTAGTCCCACATACTTCTGATCATGGTCAGAACTCCAGTTGAGCAGCAGGCCATAAACCCTATGCAAGGCTTCAGTTTTATTTCCTCTCATGAAAAACCTTCAAGATTAAGAAAAAGATGTTTGACACTAACTAGACATGACACCCATTGGAGTGCTTGCTTGCCTCTATAAAAACAAGGGGGGAAAAAAAGGAAAAAAAGTACTACATATACAATTTACCAAAACACATCAACCCTTGCAGCCTCTAGTAGAAAGCTCCTAACTTGAAGTCAGACTGAATTTGACTTTTTCCCTGAAGGTGCTTTTCAGCATATGATCACATCAACAAGCCAGGAAGATCTACACGTAAATAAGCAATGAGGAAAACAACTGCATTCCAAAAGAAGGATGGCTTGTAAGAACAACTATCATAAATTCCTTTCCCTTTGAGCTATAGAACAGTTATGAAAACCAATTAACATAGACTGATGTTACTCATCAAACTAATGCAATTACATGCTTTTCCTTACCTAAGTGAGACATACTCAGCTTCCTGGCGGCTTCGCTCAGTTTCAGAGTCCAGTGCTCTTCTTGCCAGTCTCTTCTTCTCAGTTTCCAGAGAATCAATGGTGTCTTTCATCAGTGCCACTCTGGACATCTGTTCTAACCGTTCACCATCTAACTAGAAACATAATTAAACATTAAAAGGCAAAAAAAAAAAGCTGATTTACACATACAATTTCTCCTTCATTCAACTTCTACTCTGCTTTTAGCACAAATCTTTTACTGAAGAAGAAACGTCCAAGTATCACATTTACTCAGGGCCTGACTCCAAGACTACTGAAGGTGCTTTGCAAAGAGCTGAAATGTGATTTTCACTTCCTTTAAAGGACAAACAATTTCCTGTCTTTCAGGTCTCTGGGGATACTTTACTTTTTTAAATGTAACTTTTTGGTTGGAATTCTGTTTAGCATTGATCAACATGAACATTTGCAGTGCAAAATAACATAACAGAAAACATTATTATGAGTGTATGAAGGGAGAAATCCCAGTTGAAGGTACACTACCAATGATGGGCTTAGGTCTCTACTAAGTTGCTCATCTATGCCAATAACTGCCTAGAGAAATCACTATAAAACACTTGCATAAAGCACAGTATGACCATGTTACCACCATGAGGCTTTTAGGTCTGGACCTAGAATACAGATGAAGTCCAAAGTTCTTGCACAGACTCCAGCAAAGCTAGTTTGAAATCTCCAGTTTAAAGAAAGATATGTTTCTTTATTTCAATGCTTACATTTAACATTCAAAAGAACTGTATCTTCTAAATGATTTGAAATAGCTCTTTTAAGATAAAAAAATCTCAACTCATCACTCTCCTAATTTACTTACTCTTTCAGTACTAATGTTTGTTTTAATATAACCAAAGCCTAGACCTCTAAAGAGCAAGTCAGTAAGCCTCTGGTATCCAGCAAGTTTTCCCATACTTTTAAAAATATTTTTGAATTTCATATTGACAACCACTTCCCACAGCTACTGGCTGTGTGTATCACATTTACAATTCCATAAATAATGATTTTCCCTTACTTTTTGTATAGTAGTTTCTAGCTCTTCAATTGTCTGTTCCAAATGAGCCTTTTCATTAAAAGCAGTCTCTTGGGAAATCTGTAGCAAATAACAACAACAAAATCACACCTAGAACAAGTCTGAACTCACCACAGACATGTAACACAATTCACATTCAGGATTAGAACAGAAATTTTGGCAACTTTAATCACAATACTAAGTAGCTTTAATGTTAAAATAACCTGTGAGGGGCTTGAATCAAACCTTTAACTGCTCCCTAAGGCTATCACATTCTGTAGCCATCCTTTGGAAATCTGACAGTGCTGCATCCCTTTCTATCTCCACACATCTCAACACAGTCTGAGCTGTCACACTACTGCCAGGAGTCCTGGTGCACTTGGTAACTTCCTGACGAAGCCGGGAAATCTCTTCCTGGGCCTGTTTGGAAAAACAGCAGCACAACAGAAATCTGGAGTAGATGATGGAATATGTTACTGCAGCATATGGCTGGTAAAGCAGAGCATCCCAGAAACTGCAGTATCAAAGAAGTGTATGTAGTCTTTGATTCAGGAAAGCACTCTTAACTCAGGACAGCTCTTACAAGCCTGTAGTTCACTGGCAGATTCAAACCACAGAATAGCTGTAACTTCCTTCTATTTTTGGAACAAATGCTTTCCTTTTTTTTTTTAAACACAAAAGCAGGCTTTGTTTCCTTGCACATCACCTTAAGTTAATTAATCATATAAATACAAATAAAATCACCTGTTCATAAAGAATGACAGTTTTGTCTCTCTCAGCTGTTAAAACTCTGAAGTTACCCTGAATTTCTGAAACACAGCGCTCCAGTTTTTTCAGTGTTGACTTAAGCTGTTCACATCCTTTCAATACTTTCAAAACTTCAGGATCAGAACTCACTTCCTTCAAGAATAAAGTGATACAAGGTTAAAAGCAGAGAAACAAAACTTGACAGGCTTTCTCACTGTATTTGGGTTGGAAATCTCTACAGAATTGAATAAGCTTTCAGCCTAGTAGCCTCCAGACAGTCAAGACTGTATATATATGTTTCTTAGTATTAGAACCCAGCTATACATAACATTTTCTAAAGTACACATCTATTTTGAGTAGCTATTGTCTATCACAAATGGTACCAACAATCACATTAACAATTACTTCATGTAAGCAGTGGCCAGTAACCATTTAAATTGATATACATACTTGCAGTGTAAAACAGCAATTAAGTTCATATTATTGGCCCATTCCCATCTTATGCATCTGTTTGCAATCAATTCATTTTTCTTCCTGGTAATTATGGCTTTGGTAATTTATCATAAGATGAATCAGTGGTTTTAAATATGCATTCCTCCCTCTTCCAAAGTGGTTTCCAAGCTCACTTGAGTGGATGAAAATTTTTTTGACATGCTGTAACAAGTAGAAGCTCACTTAGGAGTTGAAAATGTGTTTCTAAAGACCTTCAGCAAATTCTCAGTGAATCTATCCACTTGACTTTCCACCACTTGATTCTTATCTAGCAGTTTGTATTACATCTTTGTATTTCAGCTATATCAAAATAGAGGAAATACATGATAATAAGAAACATGGACATAACATATGAATTATCTCTATCAGCACCAGCCAGAAACATTTCTAAGTGTTCCAATTCTGTTCAATCCAGCTGAACATGGGGAAAAGATCTAGTTATCAACTCACAATGTTGCTGCTTATGTTTCCTTACAAATCAACAACTGCTTTGAAATACAAGAAGGACGAGAAAGATGGAGTGCTCTCTGGCAGCTTTCTTGGAGTAACTATAATGAAGTTGCTGGAATGAGTCCCTCAGTGAAAGATGAATGAGCCACAATTGAGACACTGCTGACTTGCAGGCACACCAGCACCTGTAGTGCTATTCAATGCCCAACAGGTGTTAGCTCACAGATGTAACAACAGAACATGGAACACTGGATTACCCACCATCAGGAAGTTAACACCACGAGCATGACCACAACAAGTTTCTCTCCATGCTCAGATACAGGAGTTTCAAGGAAATTTAGGGCAACTGGTTCAATGATTTAGTTCCCTACCACATCCAGCACCATCTGAATCAAATCTCTTCCACCAATTCTGAGTCTGACCATCAGCCTCAAGGTGTGTTTAAGCACCACTTTAAGTGACAGTTTTGTTTAGGAGTAAGCTGACTTAATTTTAGGTATCTACAAAGAGGCATTTCTCGAATGTGATTCCTGCGATTGATTTTAGGCATTCATCCTAAAATTAATCATGCTCTAGGAGTGCCTCTCACAATAAAGACAGCCTAGATGTCTCTATTACTGTCATTATCACTGCTGCCACATCAAGTTAGATGAGCTGAATCCCATCCTAATGTTCAGTTCTCTCTCAAAGAGGCACTCATAACTTTCTCCAGTTATATGCACTGCCCTATTCTTCTCAGAAATGGAAAAGAACAGATCAGAGTCTATGAGTACCTTCAGTAGTACCTCACTAAGTATCAAGGACTCAAAGTTACAAACAGAATACATAGTCCTTGCTCACTCTCAATACTCCTTTTACTCACCCTGTGAAAGAACACTTTTTGAAAAACATGATAATATTTATATATCCTAAAATAACTATTTTCTTATGCTTGCCACAGAGTGGTAAAGGTTAACTACCACTCTTGACACATTTCACCACTCTCCTCTGGGCTGTGATAACACAACCTTCTTACAGCATTCCACCACCTCTCTGCCATTAACGTTGGAAGAGACCTTTAAGATCATCAAGTCCAACCCTCAACCTGGCATCACCATGCCACTAAACCGTGTCCGCAAGTGCCACATCTACACGTTTTTTCCACGCGGGCGAGCCGAATCCCACCGGTTGCTACCTTGAGGCGATACTCCGCTTCTCCCCGGGAAGCACTGGGTGTTCCAGGCTATCGCCGAGGCCAGCACCGCGGCCTCCGTTACCCACCCCCCGCCGTCCCCAAGCACTCACCCGCCGCCACATCGGCCTTGCGGGGAGCTCTCCTCTCCCTCCCGCCGCTCCGGTCCACGGGGGTCACCCCACCCCAACGGCCACCGCCTCCTCCCGCCTACCCTGCGCTCCACCTCAGGCTGCCGGGGCAGGCCGTGTCCCTGGCCACCTCCTCAGATCCGGGGACAGTCCCCGAGCTTCTGCGCCAGCAGGCATCTGCTTGCCACCCCACAAAGCTCCGCACAGCCACAGCGTCTCTAATACAACTCTCTAACACTATAATTTTAGTAGTAGAAAGCAGGCATCACTTTCTTTACGGCAGGATAAACCCCAGTCTGAATTCATTCCTGCTTTTTAATGCTAGAATCCAACATATCAACTGGTTTACAAACACTGTAAAGTTAAAATGTCAAGGTATTAAAAGGCTAATTATGCTTTTCTTTAATTGTGATTAACAAAATCACATGAAAGAAATTACCTCTGATGTTTTCTTACTCTCCAAGATAATAGTTTTTGTTTACAGCACCTGTTTTTGTTTTCCTCTCCTCGTCCTGGATTTAAGTCTTCCTTTCAGATTTCCATATGGTGGAGATCATCAGAGAAGAGTGTGTTATCACGTGGAAAGAGCTTTCCAAGTTTTCATAACTTTACTAAAATTATTCTTCATGAAAATTCATTTTAGGAATGAAATTATATGGGTTTAATTGGTTTTGTTCTGGTATGCCTGTGGTTTTCTCTAAGTCTAACTTACACATGCTAAGTTCTGTCTTATATGTTAATGCTGCTTAATGCTATGCAGAGCAGCTGCTTTGCTTTTGTGTACCAAACAAAGCTTTCTTGATCAAAGAAACAATTAAAATCACACACGATTGTTTTTAAAAGCAACAAATAATAATCACTGTATTTTGCAGATATGTGATTCTGATGATGGCAGTTGAGACAAAAAAATGTGAAAGTCAAATGCAGAAAGGTTATTATATAGGTTCACTTAGCAGATGGCATTAGTGTAGCTTTGTACTACCTCTCTTATATTAACCTCACCCTCCAAATCTCAGTTTCCTACCTAACATAGTCCTGACTAGACTGGATGAAGAGAGAAATAATCCATTTATAAAGTCATTGCTCATTGCCAGAATATCTCTAATTATCTTGCTGGGTTTGTCTTCAACAATAGCCACTTTTCTGGAAAGATATTTATTGCTGCACATGTATTTTATCTCTCAGCATATCAGAAAAAGACCCATGACACTTTTACCTGTCCACCTAGAATTCTGCACACCACATTCTTTAGCAAATTCTGCTTTTAACTAAGGGAACAAGAGCTGCCTTGGTTAGGCTTACCGTTTCCAACTAGACAAACAGGGAATGTAACAGTTCACAGCGTGTTTTCACTGACATCCTGTGGCAAAATGACACATTGCAAATTTCCAAGAGTCAAGTGCTGAAATGGAAACAAATGGTCCCATATTGCGTTTGTCTTTTAGTAACATCTTTTCACTTCCTCTGACCAGCACTGAAGTGCCCAGCTTCACTTTTCCAATTTGCCAACTGAGATTTGATGCCTGAGACCTTGCTTTGGAAAATCTAGGGTTTGGACTGTGCTTCTTTTAACACCCATAGAGATACTACTGTGGATAAAAACTTCAGCTACTAGCATTGAATGTTGTCCTGCTTAAATACAGTCAACAGCTCTTGAAGAAGTTCTAGCTAAAGACCATTAAACTTCAAGAATGGCCTAAAACAATGCAAATCTGAAGATAATCTGCTGCATGCAATACTAGTCTTTGATAACTTCCAGCTTGTGAGTGAGTCAACATTTTGTTTCTTTATTTTCATGAATACAATGGATAGTTTCTGTGAAGCCTCTGTGCATTTGTGTTAACTTGTTCAGTCTCCTTTTGTACTCATAAAAGCATCTAGCATCCAGAACATCCTGTGGCAAGGAACTGCATTGCTGGGGCTTGCAGGAAGAATCATCTGCTCTATACATTGTTCATCTGCCTGTTATTGGCATGATCCACCGCTTCCCAGGTACCTTGTTGGCAGAGACAGCAACAATCAATGCCCACCTACTTTCTTTAATACCATTTACTATTATACAACCTCCAACCACAGGAGATTTTGTTGTTTTGGTTTGGGTTTTGTTGTTTGGTTTTTTTTACCAGGCTGAAGTCTCCAGAGAAAGGCAACAAAGCTGGTGAAGGGTCTGGAGAATAAGTCTGAGGAGGAGCAGCTGAGGGAACTGGGATTGATTAGTCTGAGGAAGAGGAGGTTCAGAGCAGACCTTATCTCTTTCTACAACTACCTGAAAGGTGGTTACAGCAAGGTGAGGGTTGGTCTCTTCTCCTGGGTTACCAGTGAGAGGACAAGAGGAAATGGCCTCAAGTTGCACCAGGGGAAGTTTAGATTGGATATTAGAAAAAATTTCTTCCCAGAAAGAGTTGTTAGGCATTGGGCCAGGCTGCCCAGGGCAGTGGTGAAGTCACCATCCTTGGAGGTATTTACAAAAACATGTAGTTGTGGTACTTACGGACACGGTTTAGTGGCATGGTGGTGACAAGCTGATGGTTGGACTTGATGATCTTCGAGGTCTCTTCCAACCTTAATAATTCTGTGATTCTTAACTGACTTAGCTCCGCTACACTCGGGTCTCACTCCAGCAGCAACATCCCGTTTACAACCCTCCGTCACCTGCGAGGCGCTAGCCCTTCTCCCTCCCTCCCCGGCTCGGTGTCACCCCAGGCAGCAAAGCCCCAGAGACCTCCCGCCCCCAGCACCTCTAACCTCGGGAACCGGAAGCCGCCCCCAAGCACCAGCGGAGCCCGTGCCGCCTCACCTCTTCCCGCCCTGTGTGAGTACCGACTCGCTATACACAGCCAGGGGGTACATCACCTCAGTACAGTCCCGCGGCGGGGGAAACGGCAGCCTGCTGCCGTACGGTGAGGGGTGCCGCTGCTGCCCCTGGGGAAGAGCTGCCGTGGCTGAGGGAGCACTTGCGTCCGAAAGAAAATGGCGGCCGGGACGGCAGCGGCTCCGGTAGCTTCGCGGGGCTTTGCTTCGCTCTTCGGTAAGGCGCTGTAGGCTCCATGGCAGCACGCTCTGCGCCCGGCTGCCTCGCCCTGACCCAATAAGCTCGTTAACTTGTTGGATTTGTATTTTCTTATCGGATCAATGAAGAAGAAATAAAATTTAAGACCGCTAACATTAAATTTAGCCAAATACACAGAGTGAAATTGTATTAGTAAGACTGTATGTAGTCTGAAGAAGAGGAGGCCCAGGGGAGACCTTACCTCTACAACTACCTGAAAGGAGGTTGTAGCAAGGTGGGAGTTAAGTCTTTTTTTTTCCCGGGTTACCAGTGAGAGGACAAGAGGAAATGGTCTCAAGTTGCAGCAGGGGAGGTTTAGATTGGCTATCAGGAAAAATTTCTTCCCAGGAAGAGATGCTGGGCATTGGAACAGGCTGCCCAGGGCAGTGGTGGAGTCACCATCCCGTGGGTGTTTAAAAAACGTCTAAATGTGGTGCTTAGGAACATGGGTTAGTGGCATGGTGGTGACAGGTTGATGGGTGGACTTGATGATCTTGGAAGTCACTTCCAGCCTTAATGATTTTGTTATTCTGTATTGAGTGAGAGGGAAACAGAGAGTTACATGCAGTTTTTTCCTTTGTTCTTTTAGGCACCAAGAACTGCAAGGAGAAGCTGCTTACAACGCCAGCTTTTATATTACAGACATGTCAGGGTTTGAATGACATCGCCAACTTAAAGAGTAGGAACATGCCTTGTAACTCACCTCAGTTCAGGAGCATTGCTGCTTTGGGAAGAGCATGACTGCATCATGGCAGCCACCAGCATTTTGTTTCTGTCACAACAGCAGATTGTGCGGTTGCCACGTTCAGCTTTACCAGATCAAGTATTTCTTACATCTACTGTCAGGTTATTAAAAACATGGTACTGCAGTCATCATTAAAGAGTTGCCTTCAGCTGTCCTGCATCCTCAGGACTCCAAAAGCGGGCTTCAGAAGCACAACTAACAGAGGCCTCATTATCCAGTCTGTTTCTAATGATGTTTACCAAAATCTAGCTGTGGAAGACTGGATCCATGACCACATGAATTTAGAGAACCGACAGGTCCTTTTCCTGTGGAGAAATTCCCCTGCTGTGGTAATAGGGAGACATCAGAATCCCTGGCAGGAATGCAACCTCAGGCTACTGAGGCAAAACAATATAAAACTAGCCAGGAGAAGAAGTGGAGGAGGGACAGTTTACCATGACTTAGGCAACATCAATCTGACTTTCTTTACAAACAGGAAAAAATATGAACGAATGGAAAACCTGAAACTAGTTGTGCAGGCACTGAAAGCCTTGCGTCCCCAGTTAGATGTACATGTCACTGACAGATATGACATCTTGCTAGATAAGCAATATAAAATCTCTGGTACTGCTGCAAAGTTGGGAAGAGCAGCTGCTTATCACCACTGTACCTTACTCTGTAATGCAGATAAGTTTGTTTTATCTTCTGTGCTAAAGAGTCCTTACAAAGGGCTAAAAAGCAATGCCACTCCTAGTGTGCCTGCCTCAGTGAAAAATCTCTTTGAAGAGGATCCTAGTTTAACTTGTGAAATGCTCCTGGATGCCATTGCTGAAGAATATGCTACACGACACCAAATAGACCATCATATCACCTTAATAAATCCAGCTGATGAGACTGTGCTTCCTGGAATTAATAACCAGACTAAAGAGCTACAAACCTGGGAATGGGTGTATGGAAAGACACCGAAGTTCAGCGTTAGCACTTGTTTTAACATGGTCTATAAAGATTCTGTTCTTGACGTTAAAGTACATATGGATGTAAAGCATGGAAGGATTGAAGTCTGTAACATTGATCTGCCAGACCAGTGGCTGCCACCAGCACTGTGCAGTGAACTGGTGAAGAGCCTTACTGGCAGCAAGTTTTGCCCCAATGAAACCACTGCACTAGCTACAACATTATTAAGAGCGTGTCCACAAGATGATGAGTTACACAGCAGGTGGAATCTGCTGTGTGAGAATATGATAATGTTAATGTGACTTTGCATTTTGAAAATATGAGTTAAACTTCTGCTGCTTTTAAAATTTAATTTCTTGAAAACAAAAGATTCATTTCTACAAGCTGAATTTTTCTCTTCTTAAATCTGTTCAGTCATGTGCTTTTGCTTAATATTAACTATTGAAATTAAGATTTCACACTGTAGCCAAGGTTCCCAAACTAAGCCACTGCAGTAGGTTGATGCCCTGTATTGCTCCATGCTGACAGACATTGCTGTTTGAGCTATGGAAAATGGTGACAGCATCCCAAAAATAGCTCATCTGGAAGACGCTGTCCAGCTTCCTTGAATTACCTTCTGTAGTATAGAGCAGAATTCAAACAGATGACTAAAGCTACAAATAATACAAAATAAGCTTTATTCCCATTAAAAATAGGCAAGTATTATACACAGTTGAATAAAATTGACAACAGTGGCTAGAAAACAGTATATTACAGCAGCAAGCCAAGGAGCTTGCATGGAATGTTGGAGGTATCAACTAGTAGCTTCTGTGGCACATATGTTATTCTTTTCACTGGTGTAACATTGAAAAGCTGAGACATTATTATGCAGAAGGATAAAAAGCAAACCACTGGCAAATGGTGACCCAGAGAACAAGGTAAAGACCAGCTCTATTCTTTCTTTATAGCTGTGGAATAGATTTGTTGTGGTAGAGGCAAGACTTAAACGAATAGGAGCATTAGATGACAGAAAGTGCAAGAATAATAAAGCAAGTAATAAAAAAAGGATAATGGAATATACCAGCCATCAGAAAAAAAGAAACATAGGAGAAAGAAAAGTTCTAGCAATGAAGATGCTACTAGTATATGGAGGCATATTGTACTACATGATGCAGAAAGCATAAGGCACTTCATAGTTTGGAGACTGAAAGGATTTTGATGGGACCTGCAAAAGAAGTCACTGCCTGATTCTTGCTGACAGTGATCAAGAACTCTTTATTTGGAGAAACAAGCAGCAGCTCAGATGATACCTTCTGCTTTCCAGTGGATGAAGGGAAGACAACCACTATTGTCTTTCTTCCAATTAGCACAATACTTAGAATTGTTATTAACAAGGAAGTTTCAGGGTATCCAACTCTTGAAGAATTTAAAAATCAATTACTGTTTCCTTAGGGGACTACCTCCGTGGTAGGGAAATAGCTTGCTGCACTCTAGCCAGAAGGAAATTAACCTTTAAAGTCAGAGGAGGAGAGTGGTAGAGAATGATGCAACCTTTCCATGCCTAATGCCGTGGATGGTTATCAAGTACGTGACAGTGTATCATGGAATAAAGGAACACATAGGAGTGACAGGGAAAACAATACACCTGTTTGCATCCTTTTCAGCCCCAAATCCATCATGCAGAGACACATGTCTATATACTGAATACTACAATGTCCATATGCAAGAATCTTGGAAAGTGGACTGTCAGATTTGGGGTTACTGGTAAAGCCTGTGAAATCAGGTATTAGAGGATTGACTGAAACACAGCAGAACAGTGATCATGACTAGAATACAGGATTAAAGGAAATAAATAAAATTGCTTATAAAAGAGGACATATGGCAAATGTTTGAGGTGGTCAATTACAGATTTAAAAAAAACAATAGTAAAATTAGCAATTACATTAAAGAGGCCTTTGAGAGACAGCATTGAGGGTCTGTTCTGAAATCAAGACTGAAGTCTCCAAAATTCTTAAACCTGTAGATTATAAAAGCTGTGCTGTACTAAGTACTTAGAAGAGCTGCTTCTGAAGGTGGACAGCTGGGCCCAAGCAGTATCTTCTAGTCTTACAAAAACATTAAGGGCAGTCATATCACATTTTCTTTGTATGTTTAGTATGAAAGACATCCACTGTTGTTTCATGACAAGGTCTCAAGTCAAAGTCACAGTATCCAATGCTGAAACGACCCTGCAGAAATTAGCATCATTACCATGAGCTCTTCTGCACTATAAGGTAATTAAAAAGATCAAAGCATTCTTACCTGTGGTTTCTTAAAATAATCAAGACCCCTTCCAATCTTAATCATCCATCCATTGTTGAATCTGTTTTAAAAATTGACAAATGTGAAAACCAGGAGTATGTTAACTAAAAAAAAAAGTAATTCTATCCACGTGATGCACAAGCTCCTCCTTTCAATCACAGTTACTTCCTAGTGTCACTGGTACTTGTATGAACCACTGAAGACACTGTTCTGTACACAAAGTCATCTACTATTATATTTACAGTTAGGAACACAGGAAACTGTGGAGGACTGATTTTACTGAGTGATGGCCACTGCCTTCCACTTGCTTAACCACAGCTCTAAAGAGAAACTCTCAGAAGTTAGGGCTAAGCAGTTTGACTTTAAATAAGTGGCACTCACTGATTTTTTTCTATCACTCACCTAATTTCTCGATCATGTATTGAAGATGAAAATGCAATGTTCAGTGTTACTCCATAACTCCTCAATGACTGCTGAATTTCTTCCAAGCCACTCATTTGTTGACTCCTCCCACTGCCCTGTTAAAAGCAGAAATAATGTGGCAGGGATTTTTTTTTTTTTTACTGCTTTGGGTTACTTCTCCCTAAATCCATCAATGAAACTTCTTTAGTAATACCTTGAACCCAAAGAAAGTCACTTGAATAAAGGCAGATTTGCAGTTTCAAAGGGAGGAGAAAAAGCAGACATTACAGGTACACCTGTACAGGCTCAGGGATGTGGAGCTCACTCTCAGTTCCTTTAAACTAGGTAAGTGTTATTATTTGAGCCAAAATAAATCAAGTGATACTCTGAGAGATTTTAGCTCATCAAAGCCTCTAAAATGACAAATATATACAGCTGTGGGAATAGGAAAAAAACCCATAACTCAACATGCTTTGGTTTCGATGACATTTTCCACAACAAAGCTTTCACAAAAATATCTTGGCCATTTAAGATCTTGCTTACCAAGAATTTTTTAGTTATCAGGAAACTCTGTACTTAGAAAATTACTTATGTTCAATTATTATATTTTTATTTTGCCCTTCATCTGGGTTTTCTGCTGAAGGTGGCAGAGCTGGCCCCAGTCTAACAAGTACTATCAAGTAAGAATAACTCTATGTTTAAAAAAAAAAGCATGCATATAAATATATCTACACATGTGGTATCACCTGAGTCCAAGGAAACAGAAACTAAAATCTAGACACTTACTTCATCATAGGAAGTGAGGAGGTGGATTGTTTTCACTTTGCACGGCCCCTTAACTAGCATCTCGCAGAATCGTAGGAAGTTATACAACTGTAAAAGTTTTAACTCATTTAGTAACTTGGAATTTTTGGAGTAGTTACAGCTGTGTCAGTCACACAAGAGTATCTACTTGCCTGATGAACATGTCTAATGTATGGGTCCTCCACCCAAACTTCAGAAACTATCTCAGAAAGGTACTCTTGGAAAAGCTTCTCGTACCCAAAACCTGTGGCATTTTCCTCTATTCTGATTTGCTTATGGTATTTACCATCTGAAAATAAAAGAACATGACATAATTCCAATGTTAACCACCTCACCCTTCCTATGTTTGCATAACCACAGGTATTTAAATGTGAATGGGACATGGCAGCTCCGTACCTTGCTTCTCTTTTTCAATGTGTTTTTTAATGTCTTCAGCTCTGGTCATGTACTCAGATATTTTCTGCCGGTACCGATGCTTTTTTGCATCATCTTTCGTGGCTGTGAATCAAAAGAGACCAGTTCTCCTCTTGGTGGGGGAAGCATGGGCAGCTGGGCCCTGCCTGGTACCCTGTGGGGAGACACCACCAGCTTTTCTCTCCCTCCCCAAGACGATGTGGGAGCAGGGCCAGCCCTCGGTAGCAAGCATGGCTGGTGTCCCCTCAGAACCACCCCAGGCTGGAGGCCTCCAACAGACATTTCTTTAACAGCTAGCCAAACCACCCCAATGGTTATAGCAAATCAGTAGGACCAAGGAAGTAATTGTACCCCTGTACTTTGCACTGGTGAGGACACACCTTGTATATTGTGTTCAGTTTTGGGCCCTCACTACAAGACACTGAAGGCATTTAAGTGTATTCAGTGAAGGGCAAGAAGGCTGGTGAAGGTCTGGAGAGTAAGTCTTAGGAGGAGCAGCTGAGGGAACTGGGCTTGTTTAGTCTGAGGAAGAGGAGGCTCAGGGGAGACCTTATCTCTCTCTACAACTACCTGAAAGGAGGTTATAGCAATGTGGGAGTTGGTCTATTCTCCTGGGTTACCAGTTAAGATTGTAATAATTAAAATTACAGGTGAAGTACAGTGGAGGAATTGTACAGTTCTCAGACTGAGAAAGGGGAAGACAAAAGGAAATGGCCTCAAATTGCACCACGGGAGGTTTAGATTGGATATTAGAAAAAATTTCTTCCCAGAAAGAGTTGATAAGCATTGGCTCAGGCTGCCCAGGGCAGTGGTGGAGTCGCCATCCCTGAAGGGGTTCAAAAAACATACAGATGTAGTGCTTAGGGACATGGTTTAGTGGCATGGTGGTGATAGATTGATGGTTGGACTTGATGATCTTAGAGGTCTCGTCCAACCTCAATGATTCTGTGATTCTGTGAAACGGCTCCGAAACCGCCCCTCGCCCGACCTCCGCTGCCGCCGCACCCGGTACCTTTCACCACCTGCAGCAGGAGATCGATGCCTTCCTGGTAGCACACCAGCGACTCCTGGTACCGAGACGCCAAGTCCAGCTCCACCGCACGCTTCACCGTCTCCACCCCTGCCCGCTCCAGCGCGGCGGTGCCATCACCCCCGGCCCTCGACATGAGCACCGCGGAGGCGGGAACGACGACAGACCCGGAGCTGTCACACCTCCGACAGCACCACGGGGGCGAACGGGGACAGAGACGGGAACGCTGCACATACGCCCCGCCTCATCCGTTGCTTGGTGAATAGAAACCAAAGTGGAGGAGGAGGAAAAGGAAAGAGGCTGTACCTCACCACCCTCCTTCCGCCGGCGCGGAATTGTAGGGCTGTGACGCTCCCGCCGAGCCGGAAGACGGCGGAGCGAGATGGCGGCCGTGGGGTGCCGAGCAGGGCTGGGCTCTGCCGCCGCTTGGAAGGTTGTGGCCCGGCCTAGGGTTTAGTTTGGGCGGGAAGCGGCAGAGGCGCCGTGACTGCGGCCGGCGGCAGCGGGAGGGCCAGCCCCGTGAAGTGCCCAAAGGTGGCGGGCAGCGTCCCGGCTGGTGGCGACCCGCAGGGGGAAGGAGAGAGAAGGGTGGATATGGGTGGGCGAGAGGGCAGGCTTTAGGCTTTGTTGATGTCTCCCCTGGAAGGAGGGCGAGGCCTTTGCAAGGACTGAGGAGCCTGTGGGCGCCAAGTAGCAGCACAGTTTGTTTTTCAGCCACAGGGAGATGTAATAAACGGGATACGTGCTCGCCCGCCCGGACTTTGAGTGGCTGTCTAATGAGTTTGTAAGTGTGAAGAGCTAAGTCCTGACAAGTTATGTCTTGCTGCCTTTGCAGATGCTGGGGAAGAGGATGGAGGGGGTGGTGTCCACAGTGTGGGTTCGCTGCCTCTTTACCAGGTCAAGAATTCCGGACTGGGTATGTGCTTTGGTAGTCGAGAAACTGAAGAACAGGTTCTGTGCTTTCTGTAGTATGACAGATGGCTAGATGAGCAGGTTCATGGTGTGCTGGATGAAGAACTGGCTGAAGGGCAGAGCCCAAAGGGTTGTAGTGAATGGAGCTACATCTAGCTGGTAGCTGATCACCAGTAGTGTTCCTCAGGGCTCAGTCCCGGGGTCACTTCTGTTCAATACTTATGTCAGCGATCAGGATGCAGGAGTTGAATGCACCATTGACAAGTTTGCTGACAATGTACCAGACTGGGAGATGCTGGTGACTTTCTCAAGGGGCAGGAGGCTTTGCAGAGCCATCTAGATAGATTGGAGCATTGGGCAATCATCAACCATTTTAAAAATGTTTGACTTGATGTTATAAAAGCTAAATTTGAGGTCAGTTGTTGATGCTTTGACCTTCTGAAAATAAAGTTAGTTAAACATGTAATAATTTTTGCCAAAGTTGAAGGATATTCCGTAGAGTTATTTTGTTAGCTATAATAATTCAGATAGTTAAGAAAATAATGCTCTGGTTTTGTGAATTTCTTATTCTAGGTATTTCAGCCACGGCCTGGAGACCATGAAAAGTATGGAGGTGACCCTGAACAACCCCACAAAATCCATGTTGTTACTAGAATAAAAAGTGTAATTGGTCGTCCATATTGGGAAAAGAAGACTATACATGATCTTGGACTGGATAAAGTATGATTGTTGTTCTTTATACTTCTTAGGTACATCAGAAATGTAGAAACTTAGGGTGGAATTAAGGTGGGGGGTTTTCAAAGGACCTCAACTTTGCAATCACAGAACATGGATTCCTTTACAGCTGCTATAAGTGTAATTGAATTGATGTGTTTAAGAGCTGAGAGGAACATTAATGGCAAATACCCTTCTTATTGGGAATTCAGAATGCCACTGTATGGTACTGCTTTGAAAGCCTGAGGAGAAACTTGAGAAATGAGAATTTTGCTAAAATAATACACATAGATTTGTAAATTGAATTCAGTTTTCTCTGTGGGTCATATTATTCAGATACTGGATGTAGGCAAATAAGACATGTTTATCAATGAAAAGGCTTCCACATCCAGGAGTTTGTGTCAGAGGTGTGTTTGTCTAAGGTTTTTAGGCCAACTGTACATTGTACAAAGATTCATCTGGTCAGTGTTCTATTACAGAGAAAAAATGTGTGCTTGATCAATTTAAGATATAACTGAAAGAAGCAGTCTTACCTCTCATCTCCTGGATTTACATTTATAATATTTTTAACAGTTGGAAAAAAAATTGAATATAGTGATATGTAATGGGAATAAAACTGAATGTGTCATTTTACTGGAGTTGATGGATCAAGTTTTAATTTCATATTTTTATGTACATTCTTGATGTATGACACTTCTCTAAATCTTATATTTGCAAATGTGGTTTATATTTTAACTGATAACATGAAAACTTCAGTAGAGAGAGATTTGGAGTTTGGGAATGCATTTGTAAAACCTTCTCTGTCCTTTATGTAGGCACATCAGCCAAGACTGCACAAAAATATCCCTTCTGTGAATTCCAAATTGAAAATTATTAAACATCTGATAAGGTTTGTTAATTATTTGCTTAATTTGGAACATTTAATGTAACTCTCTTCTAATCATAGGACTTGACTAAGCAAACTCTTTTGCCTGTAGGATACAGCCACTGAAACTCCCTTACGGGTTGCCAACAGAAGAGGAAATGTCAGACACCTTTCTTACAAGCAAGGGAGAACTTGTGATTAGACAGCGTCTGAAACCCGTGGAGCAGAAAGAAATGAAATCCTGAGGTGTGCTGGTTGGCTTTAGCTTTTCCCTAATAAATCATTGAAATCCTGAGTTCAAAGTCTGTGTATGAAGTAGAAGCTTGTCTGAAACATATGATGGAGGTGACACTGGTGCTTACAGGAGGACTACATGAGTTCAGAACTAAAATTCAATGTTAATATTTGTGTGAAATGTAGAATGATGGGCTTTCTGCCCTCATGATTTCATTTGGGGGGTAGGTTACTGCAGTTTATGGCTAGCTATTAGAAAACTTACAAAGTAAGATAAGCAGAGAAGTAGAATAACTCTAACTGATGATGGTGGGGACATTTCCTAGCTAACAGTAAAGCTTTACAACTTCACCTTTACTGCACAAAGGAAGGAACTGGAATTGAAAACTCCTTTGTTTAGCAGTTAACGCAAGGATTGACTAGCTATCCACTGAGAGTGTCATTTGATTCAGGCAAGCCTTTGGGTGACTTACATTGGTCACCTAGGTCTCAGGCTTGTTCTTTAGCAAACAGTCTGTCATCTGGCCTCCTCTGTAGCTTAAAAAGTACCTGAACACCCCATTTGGGAGGAACAGAAGGAGTGATTTAGGTCTTGGTAGGTTGTGTAATTTGTCTCACTTCATATGTATGTCTTGGTGCTAAATGTTTAACAGTAATAGCCTAAGAGCTGCAGTCTATGTGAAAGTTGATGCTTTTCCTGGTCTAAAATTGCAGACTTTAGAGATGTGAAGACTCTGAAAAGTACCCCTTTGATTTAAGTCAGTGATTATGGGCTGCAAGCTCATGAAATAACACTTTTTACTGAAGGATCTTGGATAGTACAGTGTGCATATTTTTATTTACTTTTCAAGAACTGTGGCCAAAGCCAGGAAGCTGCTTCCGTATCAAATTTTAAAGTAGTTTTCATTCCAGCAAGCATGAATTCCCTTTAACACAATGTGAACCTCTCCCACACTAGACACAGTGTAGAGGAGTTAATCTTAATGACTGTATGTTGTGAGAGCATCAGAGAGATACAGTCTCTGAAGATGAATGTTTATCTTTCTGCGTGCTTGCAGAGAAGAGTAAACAGCAGTAGGAGTTCAAGGGAGTAGAGGTAGCAGTGGAGGGATGTAAAAGCTGGAGATACTGTGTGCAGGGGAAAAATGATAGGATGTGGTAGTGGCACTGAGGAGTGTAGTGGTTCCTATGGGCAGGCTGGAGGCAGAAACATGAAATTAAGCTGAAAAACTTCAATTCCTTAACAAGCTACAGGCTGTAGTTGGAAGGACCCAGAAAATAACTGGTGTCAGTCTTAAGTATATAGAGTAGCAAAGAAAAAGTGAAGTAGATAAATGAACATTGCTTTTCTTCCCTCCTTCCTTCTAGGATTTGCATAGTGTCTGGTGCCTCAGTGTGTTATAACTGTGGTCTCTGTGTGGTGTTGACCATGTTCCAATAGGGAGATGCTTAGTAAAGCTGAAATTTCAGCCCTTTTGAAGGGCATAGGTAGTATATCCAAGGTACAGGGCATGCTTAGAAAAGATGGCACAAGTACTGGGGCCCAGAAAATTAGGCAAATGGGATTTGTTGCTGAGGGATAGCAAATATATATGACTTGTACCAGGGTTGGTGGCCCAGAGCAACTAAAAGCTAGGATCACTCAGCTTTACCAAGCACTTTCAGGATTTGTATCCATGGCACTGCAGGCTGGTGAGTCTCCAACAGAGGGAGTGCTGCCGGTTGAGTCCTACACAGATCTACTCATTACACTATACAGATGCTACAGCCTTCAGAAGTACTGCAATGTAAACAAGAAAGAATGTGTTAATAAACAAGCTTACGTGGTACTGTGCACAACTTAAAAACTGTGTGATAATCTACCTAAGTTAGAGAAGAGCTAGTAAATGCTTCCCAAGTGCAGAGAGGGGAAAATGCTTCAGATAGTACCTGTTAATTCTGGGTAAGATTTAGCTACAAGAGATGTTTCCAGCCGTTTTTAATTGACAAGCTGATAGTTTTAATGAAAAAGGGAATTGTGTTTTCTTAAAATTTTTAGTATGTATTTAAGTTTGGGTGTTTCTGAAATGTGACTGTGGAGGAAATACCAGCTGACATGCTGTCAATCTGCTGTCCCAAACCTTCTCTGTATAAGCATACTTTCTCTAAATTTAGAGTTTTTCTTGGGTCTAAAACCTGAACCAACAGGGTGCTTTGTGTCACATAGTGTCCCCCCCGCCCATCATTTCATTAATGCAGCATTGTACATGCTTCATGTAAATCTTCATGAAGCACTGGTAAGAGATCCTGCCTTTTTGTGCAGAGAACAAACAGGCTGACTTAAAATGATAGCAGATTTCATGTTGGAAGGTACCTCACAGGTCCCCAGTCCAACCTTCTCTTCAATGCAGGGTCAGCACTGAGGTCAGACCAGGTTGCTCAGGGCTTTGTCCAGCCATGTCTTGAAACACTCTGAGGACAGGAGAAGCTCAACCTCTCCTGGACTCTGTTGCCTAGCTGTCCTCATGGGGAAAGGTTATATGCAGAACACATCTTGTATCCAGTCTGAACCTCTCTTCTTTCAGCTTATGCCTGTTGTCACTCCCCTTTCCACCTTCCACTACTGGAAGGAGCCACCCTGGTTCTATCTGCTCAATTATCCCTCCCAGGTAGGTACTTCTCTTAGGTCCACCTGAAGCTTTCCCTTCTTACAGGACAAGTGATTGAGCCCCAACCAACCTGGTGGCTCTCTGCTGACCTCACTCTACTTAATTGGTCTTTCTTGTATCATGGGGCCCAGAACTGGATACTACTCTAGATGTGGTCTAAAAAGTGCTTAGTTAGAGGCATGTGATCCCCTCCCTTGGTCAAGCTGTACTTCACACAGCCCACGGTCCCCATAGCTGCCTTTGCTGCCTGGGCACAGGGTTCACATTGAGCTTGCTTCGTGGGTAGGAACCATTGTCATGTCTACCTGCTGTAGCATTGAAAGCATATTCAAACAGATCTTTGGTATAATATGTGGCAGCAATGTAGAAATACACCTTTGAAAAGGAAGTTTCCATTTCTGTGCTATTGTTCTGTTGCAGGTTCACTTAACTGTCAGATTTGGTAGTTAATGCTGTAGTGTGAGTAGACCAGTATGACTTTAATAATAGCATCAGGATATTTTTAATCACAGGTACAAAATACTAGCTATAAAAATGCACCATCTTTAAAACAACCAACCAACCCTCCCATGCTCTTTGTTGTTTCTCCTTTAGTCTCTAAGGATACACTTGAGGGGGATTTTTTAACCAATTTAAACCACTTTTCTCCCCTGTGTTTTGAAATGGCTGAGTGAACCCAACAACTCTGAAGCAACAGCTCCCCAAAAACTTGGCTGTGTGACTGAATGAAAGGATGTGTTTATTGTGCATGAGCTTACATCAGATTTTATAAATGAAAACATGATGCAATGTGCATATTCTTACTCCAGACAGTGCACTGAAGCTAATATATTGAAGCTCTATTAACTCGGTGTTTATCCTCCTTTCACAAGAAACAGTCACTTTGGGATAACACCACAGAATTATTCAGAAAGGAATACTCTGTGATACACTTTTCTGGTAGGTTAAACATATGCAATATTTATTGAAAAAATTCAGTTCCAAAATGGCAAATAGTTAACAGCTAATTTTGTGCTGCTGTTAGATGTGTATTGGCAAATCAAATCTAAAGCAGAGAAAATCGTGTATCATTTTCTTTCAGCATTAATCTGCTATTTGAGAGACTGCAAGCACAGATGAAAACTCTGCTTAGATGTTCTCATGAAGTGAGATAAAAATTAAATGGCAAAAGATAGGTTGCAGTTAGCATAATTAGTGGTATTGTCTTTTGAAGTGATTTTTTTAGCCTTAGCTGGAGGGAAAACATTAAAAGCTTGCACTTGTTTCTGGCTTCATTGCCTTCCCTGATTCTTACTCTTTCTGGGGGAGAAATCCAGGATTTTTTTCATTAGAAGCAAAGTACAATATCAGTGACTCCAATCACTCAAGACATCTCAGAATCCTTTTCCCTTAAAAAACTTGGCTCTTGCAATGACGTCATTGGCATAATCATTGTGTGTTGTGCCAATATCCATTCTATGGTAGCTCTGGACATTTTTATCTCCTGCATTGTAGGCAGAAATCGCACCTGGAATGGAAAGAAACACACAAACAGAGGTGAGAGTCCATCAGTAAATAAGCAAAGGAACAAAAATCACAACTTAAATGTGTTGCTTCAGTTGGTGGCTCTCTCTTCACCACGACTGTATTGCCATTTCCAGCTGGTTTTGCCACTGAGGTTTTTTCTCCCCTGTTTCCTCCTTTACATTCAGACTTGCTGATCATTTTCCCCTGGCATTTTTCAGTTGCATAACTGTTTCCTTTTGTGCATAGTCCTTCATGTCTACCTGCACTAGTAACCTCACACAGAATTGTAGTGTTGGAACAGAGGGATCCAACCACGATGGCTTCAGCTGTAATCAGTGCTCAAGACTATAGCCATGTTTCAAAATTGATGTGTTCCTTCTTTGAAGTTGCCAGGATACAATGAAGTTTCCATTTTGTAAGTCCATATAAAAACACAAGCCAAATGGAATCAAGAGAGGAAGGGAAAAACCCACCCTTACTCCTTGCAATTGAAAAATATCTTTGTGTTTGCCAAGTTTTGGGAAAGCCTACTAGAAAGCTAAGCACTTCTTATTCCTCTTTTCCTTTTAGTGAGTGGTAAGGAATATTGTTCCACACCTCAATAAAATCAACAGGGGGACTGGGATGTGTCTTTTCTGAAGTGCTTGGTTGTACAGTGTTTTGTGTGTGTGAAGTGGTTTAAAGCTGACAAAACTCTTACCTTTGAGCTGCTGTTCCTTTGTCCATGTTGGGAATTTCTGCTCCATTTTCTCTAACATCCCAGTTAAAATCTCTGCTCCTTGTGTTATGTGCTGTTTGCTGTCCCATGACCCAACAGGCTCATGGTACCTTTTATCAACCTGAAAGTGAGACAGCAATATAAGCACACCAGAAACCCCACTGTTTGTCCAGAGCTCCTCACTGCTTGTAGACTGCTTGATCTTTAATCAGATGATTTACCTCTTTTGTAGTTGTATACAGAGGAAGCAAACATAGCTCTAGGCACAGGCAAAGCCAGCAGATGAATGAATAGCAGACTATCAGGGCACAGAAGAGGAATGCCTGCCCCCAAATCCTTCTCTGGCAGAGCCTTAAAAACCCAACACAGCTGATGCTGTGAAGATGAGAGGGTGCAGAAAGTGGGCTTACTGCTCTTTAAGCATTTTCAGCTGCAGGGTGACTGCTGCTCTCCTCCTCAACTGCATCAAGGATGGGAAAACCCCTGTTTCCTCTAGGGATCTCCCCTTGATCTCTGCCCCAGTTCCAATCTCCTCCTTCTTCTCTTTCTCTTTCTCCTCTTCTTCCTTCTCCAGCTCTTATCCCTGGGGTATTAAAGTGCAAGTCTGAGGGGGCTTGAGCTGTTGCAAAAGTGGATCCCAATGTGTGCAGCAAATGTTTAGGGATTGAATGCATAAGTGTACAGCTTGGCAAACAAATGAGGCGTGAATGCAGGCATGAATAATGAAGCAAGATCCCCCACTAGCCAGCCCCCTGTGGTACATAAAGGGTAATTAACCTGACTGTATGTAGCTGCAGGCTACAGGCCTCCATGCTTAGTTTAAAAAGTGTTCTTTGAGACAGGGTTTATTATCTAAAGTATGAAATAGGAACAATTAATCTCTTAATTCCCAAGATAGCACTGGGAAGCAAGCAGCAGTTTCACAGTGCAAAAGCAGTCTAATCACACCCTGCCATTCATCAGGGACCTTCCCCAGTACTGGGAGCTGACAGCTGGGTCAGTTTCAGCTTTATTCTGGCCAAAGAGTTGACTGAAAAAGGGGTTGCCTTTCAGTGGGGCACCTGCTGCTCTTCTGATTTTCTGCTTCAAGAGAAGGATAAGGTTTATGTTTTTAAGAAGGCTGACCATACCTGCATTAAACCAAATCCATTTCCATGGTCACCCCAGCCACCATTCAGCACTGTCCCAGCGTGTGACTCTCGGGAGATAATAGCGGCTATCACAGCTGGATCAACACACTTGTTGTGGCCAACTTCAGTAATGATGTCTTTGTATTTCTCCATGTTCTTCAGATCTCTTTCTGCAATCTTCTCTGAGGCACGAACTCCTGTGACACAACACACATGACTTTCCCTTTCGTTTTTAAAATCAGAAACAAGTTATTGTCACAGACATTATGACTGAGCTGATATTCTGAGTCCTTCTGAATCTAATTTAGAGAGAAGCAGTGATAGAATGGACCAATTTTGCTGCAGGGTAAGTGCCCTAGAAATTAAGACAAATAAAAGACTTTTTTTCAGATACAGAGGGAAGTTGTTTAGCATGCAGATTAAAAGGCAGGTCTTGTTTTAAATCTTTTTAAACCTTTGGGTGGATTAGTCCCAGATTAAGTACTTTTTAGTTTAGGACTGTAATGGGGAAATGTTCAGAAACTTAGGTCATGAGGGAAACTCATGAGGGAGAGAGAAAAGCAGGCTTGATGACAGGTTGAGTGCACCCAGCAGACCTTGCATTTTGTCTGTGATCATATTCAATATCATCTCAAAGGCAACTCTATTCCCAACATAAACTTACATGCCCAGGTAGGATCTTTGTTGGTTGTGGAAAAATCTGTTTGCATGGCAGTGACTGACAGCCAGAGACTGAGACTGAGAGGCAAGAGCTTGTGCATGGATGTAAGGGGAGATGAGCAACTGAATTAGCACCTACCTGCATAGCTCAGACGTTCTGGTCTTGCGGTTGCTTCCGAAGCTCCAGTTGTGTCAACATTCAGTATATTCCCATACTTCTGCCAGCAGCCTAAGAGCAGTATTTACAACCAAATGTGAGGTGAGCACAGTGCATGGTAAATGCCATGAAGATGTTTTGGAGATGCACAACTGAAACCCATGGCATCATTTCGATACTAGTGCAGGCAGTTGTGCTAGCAGATGCAGTCGTGGCACTGTGTGCTCTGGAAAGGATTGCCTCTTGCTCATGCTAGCAGAAAGCCACAGTGTAGCTTCTGAAGTGAACTAGCTTGTGCACAATTCATCTCCTCAAATTTTAGCTTGCCTAAACTTAGCTGTCTACTCTAAGCTTGTGACTTGGGCTGCCCACATAGCCAGTGGAGAAAGACATCTCCAAAAGCTGTTCTTTCTATTCCAAAATCTAAAATAATCTATCAGAATCAAAAGATATCCCACACTTCTAATTGGCTCCTGCTTGCTTCTGCATAGCTACTGTCAACAAGAAAAATCAAAGAGAAAGATCCTTCCATTACATCCATTACATGTTATCTGACTCACAGTTTGTTTTAGCTGCATTTATCTGTTGTCTAAGGATGCCATTGCAGAAAGCAAAACATACAAACAGCAACTGAGAGGAGCAGTGCTAACCCCAGCCCAGCAGTTAGTGGAAAACTGACTCTGATACAGTGAATTATTAACAAGAAAATTAGACAAACATCACAGACCTGACATGTTTGCTGGAGATCTCTCCCCACCTTCTGGCTGCAGTTCCTGTAGACACATGGGCTTTTTATCTGCTGCTAGTATTTTGGAGCAGATGACTCAGTGCACTTCCTGCACACTGCTGCTATTGCAGGAAACAGAAACTCCTGACAACTTCGAGTAAATCAACTCGAAGAATTGGATTTCTGCTCTACAGCATGAACACAATCACAACTTTAACAATGAAATACCTTTTAATTTAATGGAAAACCCTGTTGTTCCCACAGTTTGGAGCTAGGAGGAGTCGTCTGAAAATAACTGTCCCCTGTCAGTTGTTGGAAGCAATCATATGCTGACAATAGGAAAGTGGGAACCTGCACTTCTGGATATAATAAAGTTTTTGCAGGCAAAGACCCAGCAGCAGTAACATGACACAGAGCTGAAACCACTGAGAATTTGGATAGGCAGAGACTATGCTAGGTCCCTGTTGTTATTCCCTCTTTTACAGCAACAACAAAAGTGAGGGCACAAACCCAAATTAGCAGGCAATGTGGATCAAAGGTTCTGTTATCTAAAGCCTCAACTCAGCTTTGCAGAAAATACAGTTACTGAACAGAATTAATTCTGTTCTAATCCAAACCATAACAAAGTCCCAAGCAAAAATGAATTTACTAAAAAAGGAACTGAGATTTGTGCAAGTTTCATAGAATCACAGAATCATTCTTTGAGATCATTGAGTTCAACCATCCACCCAACACTACCGTGCTCACTTGCTAAACCATGGCCCCAAGCACCACATCTCAGTGTTTTTTGAACATTTCCAAGGATGGTGATTCCACCACCTCCCTGGGCAGCCTGGTAAACCTCTCAGTGAAGAAATTCTTCCTAATATCTAACCTGAATGAGTGTCACTCAGTCCTGCAGGGGTCTACCCCTCTCCTTTAGTTGCCTTTCCACCCTCCCACCCCAAAGTAGTTCAAGGAATAAGAACACCAAAATATGCTAAACTGAAAGACTGCTGTTTTCCCAAGTGTCACTCTGCTATGGGCAGCAGAGAGGGAAAAGAATTTTATATAAAGTACAAACATGCATTTCATCCTGTTCCCTTCTCAGTTTCATTTTCTCTCTCTGCCTAAAATTAACGTTGTACTTATCTAACCTTTGCTAACAACATGACAGTATATGGAGTCCTGAGTTTGTGAATAATACCTTTATTCAATTTCTGTTTGCTTATTTCTGTATGGAAACATCCATCTCTATTCTGTGCATTTATATAAACAATCAGCATTCAGGAAAAAAATTACTACTCCCCAGCAGAATGCAAATATCAAGCAGCATTGGGAAAAAAAATTATGAAGCTAATACCCCAAGGAAGTATTTTGTCTTTTGATTTCTTAAGAGATTGACAGGTTTTGCCAGAAATGTACTTTCAGATCTGTAAGGCAGGAAATTAGCACTAGTAAAACAAGACAGTCCTCATAACTCAGAGAAATATGTAGATAGCAGACAAAAGATTTTGGTAATATTCCCTTGGCAAAATCAAAGCCATATTGCTTGTAAAGAAACTACATGGCTGGCATCTCACTGACTATTGTTTTAAGAATTCAGGGCTTTAGTCTGCACATTTTTGTTGGTGTAAATCATTCCTTTACATTTGCATCTCTCTGGGTTTGCAGGGTACAGCTGGTCTGTGTCTTGTCTCCCTCAGAGGTGTAGCAGGTTGTGGCAAGGGAGTTACTCAGTAGAGATAACGGAATCTAGTAGCCATGTTTCTTGTAGTACTGAGCTCGTGCGACCACGTCGTCAGAGTAGTCGTTGTGCGTGGTGCCAATGTCCATTCTGTCGTAGCTTTGGACGTTGCCTGGGCCGGCGTTGTAGGCAGAAATCCCACCTGCAAGGAAACACCAAAAGAACTCATGCACACTTTAAAACAATTGGGGAAATTCCAGCCTGATGTCTTCTGCTTTTACTGGTTTTGAAAGCTTTCACTTTCCCCTTGGGAAGGGGAGTAGGCAGCATTATCAGATCTTCTCTGACCCAGCACTAGCCCTTCATTTACACTGGGCTTCTTCAGAATAGAATGAAAGAGGCGAGAGAAGAGAAGAAGAGAGAAGAGAGAAGAGGAGAGGAGAATAAACTAGAATATAATGATATCCAACATCCTTATAACTTCTCACTCATTCTTGAAAATTACTGCTCTTAACAGGCAGTTAAAACACACTTGTACATTGTATTATCTTTCTCACTCAGGTGTGTATATGCTACTCCATATGCTATGTTGAAAAGCAGAGGTATCTGAGGTGGCTGTGGCTCCCTCAGCAGTGCCAGGGTGTTGTGGGGAGCAGCCTGCTTTGAAGCAGGCAGCTTTTCCATGTTGCACAGAACAGTTTTGCAATTCCCTGTGAGCAAACACCTCATCTCCTTTGTCAACGGAGATATGGAGTGAACTGCTGGCCCCACTCAAGCAAACCACAGAGCTATTTATTGACCTGGACGGCTGAAGGAGACTCCTTATGGTCAGATAAGGAAAGCTCAGCTCTTATATAGACTTGATTTCAGGTGTATAAATATTTGCTGAATAGTAGTGGAAATTCAGCAAGGCTGCCAGACTATGCAAAGGCAAAAACTACACAGAACTGACAAAGTTTGCCTTTTGCTAGTGAAATACTTTTGGGGGGAGGGCTGTTTTTCTTTAGGAGCTCAGTATGTTCTTGTCCTAGTATTTTGTGCAGTTTTGGACACCACAATGTAAGAAGGAAATTAAGCTATTGGAGAGTGCCTAGAGGACGACTATGAAGATGGTGAAAGGACTGGAGGGAAAGCCGTTTGAGGAATGTCTAAAGTCACTTTGTTTGTTCAGCCTGGAGGAGACTGAGAGGAGACCTCATTGCAGTCTATAGCTTCCTCATGAGGGGAAGCAGAGGGGCAGGAACTGATCTCTCTGGTGATCAGTGATAGGATCCAAGGGAACAGCAAGAAGCTGTGCCAGGGCAGGGTTAGGTTGGATATTAAGAAAAGGTTCTTCACCTAGAGGGTAGTGGAGAACCGGAACAGACTCCCCAAGGAAGTAGTCACGGCACCAAACCTGACAGAATTCAAGAAGCATCTGGACAATGCTCTTAAACACATAAGGTGACTTTGGGGTTGTCCTATGCATAGGTAAGAGTTGGACTCAATGATTGTTTTGGGTCCCTTACAACTTAGGACATTCTATATTTTTCTGGATGAAACCTGTGGATTGTGATACCTTACCTTTCAGCTGTTGATCCTTTGTCCAGCGTGGGAATTTCTTCTGTATTTCCTTTATCATTGAGATGAGTATTTTTGTGCCCTGGGTGATATGAGTTTCACTGTTCCATGTTCCCTCAATTTTATGCGACCTTTTGTCAACCTGGAAATATCCAAACAACAAAAGGAAGTCATTTTCCTGCTGTAACTGATGACAGGGTTAGGAGGCTTCCTTTAATTTATGTGCTATTTGTTCTATCAGGTTTTAATGGAGTATCAGCAAATACCTGCATTAAACCAAAGCCATTTCCATTGTCACCCCAGCCATTCTTCAGTATTGTGCCAGCATGAGATTCCCGGGAGATGATGCCAGCGATCACAGCTGGTTCAATGCACAGTTTTTCACCAACTCTCTTAATGAGTGTTTTATATTTGTCCATAGCTCTTAGGTCTACTTCCGCAATCTTTTCTGAAGCCCTGACTCCTGTGATTGAAATCAAAAGTAAAAATATTTGCTTAATAACTTTTAAAACCCTCCCCAAAGTTTTAAAACTGCCTCTCACCTCTCTCCTTCTAATACAGGCAGAATTGCATCAGCATTTTGTTTGCCTCTCCTCTAGGAGGAGGTAGATGATTGCCTACAGGGATATTATGCAGGTTCAGCAGCTAGTGTGCTTTCAGCACTTTGGGAGTGTGAAGGATTGGGGATTATTGTGTCGTGGAGAAATGGAGCTGATACTCACCACAGTAGGACAAGCCCTCTGGCTTTGCAGTTGCACATGAAGCCCCAGGGGTTCTGATTCCATTTACATTGCCGTAGCAATCTGTGCGGCCCTGGGAGGCACCTGCAGAGGTGACATGGAAAGGCCCAAATGGTAAAAAGCATCAGTGACTGCAAGTCAACCCCAGGGGGAGGCTGCACCTCGGAGAGGATGGAGCTGTGGGAGCTGCGTCGAGCTGCCTCTGTTGCTCCTTGTGATGGGGAGGAGGCAAGATCCTGCCCTGTGCCCTGCAGCCGCCTGTTCCTCAGAGGCCACCCCTCCTTCTTGAATACTTACAAAGGGGACCCAAGCACTATCTCCTCTGATAGAGTTTAATAACCACTGAGATTTTGAGGAAGGGGCTGAGGAGGTGTATCAATACCTCCTGCTTCCTGGCCTCAGGGAGCATGTCCGTGGCTGCTTGGAGCAAGGAAGTGAGGAATACCAGATTGACTTACCCAGGAGGGCAGCAAGGCCCAGCAGTATGATCATTGAATACATTGGGTGGTTCTTCCTGAGCACGCTGAATAGCCTGGAAAATCAATCAGTCAGCACTGGCACACGTGAATACATGAATATACCTCGCTGCTTGCTGAATAAACACAAAGAAAGTCTTCCTGATCTGCTGGGGTATTTCTCTTGGTTGAGTAGGCAAGCAACATGCAAATGGAATTGTGTCTCTTTTTGATAAGAGACCCCAATGGCAGCTCTCCTGCTCCTGCACAAACCAGGCTGCAGCTGTTCACAAGGGACTTGTGACCTCTTCTGCTAGTGTTTCAAACCTGCATCTTCTACAACATCTTGGTAACTTCCTCCAAATCTCAGTCCCCAATATTTAATTCAGAAAAAATAAGATTAGTAATGTTCAGTGCCCTGTGCTGCTGCACTCTCACCATGAACACCCTTATTCCTGCCCATATTCTGTGTACAAACTGCCTTCATCACACTGTGGCAGCTTTGCCTGAGTTTCCTGAGACTTTTATTTAGACTCAGAAATTGGCACTTTCAAGATATGAACTGTCTAAATCATTTTGACCATCTAGTTTAGGATGAGTTGTGCTCTGGGAGCATCCACTTTCCACCCCTGACTGTGAGGGGAGCCTAGGGAGATAGGCTCTTGTATGGATGAGAGCCATCTAAATGTAGGTGACCTAAATCCTAACTACAGGACAAATCTTGGTGTCCTTATTCAAGCAGAAATCTCACACAGCAAGAAGCTGCAGCCCCTGGGCTGCCAGGGAGATGGCATTGCTGAAGAGAATGAGAAGACCTTCCACCCTGAGTGGTGGTATCTTACCTACTTGTCTGCAGCTCAGCTTCTGGCACAGGAATGAGCTTTGGGGAAGGTCAATTTATAGGGAAAGCTGCCTTCTGTTTGGAGGTCATGTGACCCTGTGATTAAATGCAGTGTTTTGTGGCTTTGTGAGATTTGACAGCTTTTTTTACCTCATGTAGACATAAGCTGTTGCACTATAGACATTGGCATAGTGACAAGTACGTTCTTGGGAGTGGCATTTCCCAGATTTTGAAAGGGTAAAAAACCCCAGTCTGTTTTTCTCTGGGCATCTATCCACCTCCAGCTTATTTGTCACACCCTGTTCCTGGATGTGTGAGCCATGCTGAGGGCTGAACTAAAGACTCAGAACACAACGGTGCTGCAAGTGTTTGCCCCAGTCCTGTCCTGGTATCTTGGGTTGTGTCCCCACTGATCAAGCAAGGAGGGCTGGTACTGACCTTCAGGCACAGAGGGTTTGCAGCCCTGCCACCTTGTCTACCTGAGAGACTAGCAGTGTCCACACTGCTGGCCCATCTGCCCCTGCCTGGGAGGTGCTCTGATGACATCGCTTGTCAGCAGAAAAAAATGATGACACCTTGTCATGTCAGGTTTGGGTTTTTTTAAATCTATATATATATAAAAAATAACTTCTAATGAGCTCAACACATCTCTGAAATGATTCAGCCAGCCATTTACCTCAACATTTCTCTCTGCTGTGAGGGGCATCCTCCTGCTTGTGAGCAGAGAGTCTGCAACGAGCCAGGCCTTTTGGATCACCAAGACTGCATTTGCCACCTAGGGACAGACACCAGTGCCAAGGATAGTGCTGTCACATTAGCCAGGGAGTTGCCCAAGCTAGAGAGTCTTAGAGCCCCTTGCTTCCATCCACCAGGCTCCTTGCCTGCCCTCAAGAGACATCTCCCTCCTTCTGCTCCCCATCCATCTTTCTGCACACTTGCAACCTTTTCTCTGCCACCTCACAGGCCAAAAATACCACAGAGGGGAAAAATATCACCTGTTGTGGGTGGAGGAACCTGGTTGGTGTCTTTGGAGGCAGCTGTCAGGTGCTTAGGGAGCAGAAAGCAGAACACAGGAGGGCTTGTTGGACACAGCTTTATTAGTAGTGGGACTGACTTATTCTGCTGATGCCTTTCTTTGTGGGCTCTGTTCCCAGTGATGGTGTAGATGCAGGGAGTCTCATCCCACCTCTGGCAGCACCTTCGAAAGCTGGAGCCACCACACAAGGATGGCTGTGTTGAAAGGAGTAGTATGCTGTCCCCCCAGTTTTACCTGCATTATTTAATACCTGGGCAGAGTGCCCTGTGGAGCTGGCATATTTGCTCAATAAGATGGATGTTTCAACATTGTCTCTTGGAAATCTCACAGAAGGGGAAGCTGACAGTGAATTAGTGCAGTGGGAATTTCCCCCCACTTTTAGTTGAAGCAAGGCAAATGACACTAAATCACTTGTTGACCAGTTCCTGTGGATTAGTTGAACCTCTCTCTGTAGTCTCTGTCTTCTCCAAGTACCTCCTCAGGCCCCATGATTTCACTTCTCTCATGGGGCTCGTGTTTTTCTGACTCTCTCTTGCCCAGCCCTTGAACAACTGAAGCCTAAACCATGATAGTGCTCTGAGAACCAGCGTGGGTAGCTTCTCTATGTTGCAAGCTGTGCAACATCCGTGCAAGTGGCTCCTTCAACACGTGTGCCAAGAAGATTCCATCTGCATTTTCCATTCTCCCTTCTGGCTGCATCTTCATGGAGCCACAAAAGCACAGAGTGACTGAGGTTGGAGAGGACCTTGGGAGGTGTGTAGATCATCCCTTGCTCAAAGCAATACCAACTTTGAAGCTGGATTGCCTTTCTCAGGGCCTTGCACTGTGAAGTTTTGAACACCTTTGAAGATGGAGATTCCCTAGCCTGTCTGTGCAACCTGCTACAGTTCTTAACTATCCAACGTTTTTGGTGAAAAACTTTTATTTTTTCAAGTCCAAACTTGCCTTGTTGCAACATGTAACTGTTGCCTCTGACCCTCTTGTTGGACTTGATGATCTTGGAGGTTTCTTCCAACCTTGATCATTCTGTGATGATTCTTGCTGTGCACCTCCAAGAAAAGTATGACTCCATCTTCGTTTTAAGCTCTACAGAGGGATCTGGCATTTTCTCCCAAAAACCTTGTCTTCTCCAGGCTGAACAGACCTCGTTCCCTCCTCCTTTGCTTGTATAACTTGTGTTCCAGCTTGTTGGCCTGCACTGGCCTTTATCATGTCAGGGTCCATTTTATACTGGGGAGCCCAAAATTTAGCACAAATGCCAAGTAAATGGGAGTAATCGCTTCCCTGGACCTCCTAGTGGTGCTTTAGCTAATGCAGCCCAGGAGGCTGTTGGCTGCCTTTGGTGCAAGGGTGCGTTACTCATTTGTGATCCGCTTGTTGTCCACCAGGACCTCCAGGGCTTTCTCTGCAGAGCTGCTTTCAAACTGGCTAGCCTCCAGCATATACCTGTAGGGAACATTTTAGCAGACATCTTATCAAGAGCCTGTTTGTACAACCCAGCCCACGGTCCTGAAGGCTATGTCCTTGAAGATAGGGGGAAAATAGCAAGGCTGTAAACAGGACAAGAGGGAGCTGGGCAAGGTATGCTAACCATAGAACCTAGGGGGGCGTTGATGTAACAGTGTGTGTAGATTTGAATATAACCAATTATGTGAGAAACAATTAGTAACAAAGCATGTGAACAAGTTAGTTTTGCCAATAGTAGCTTTGCTTTATCTGTGTGAACCCTGTAAGACCCTATAAAAAGTGCTGTAATGTAAACAATAAGTGAAGTTCACTCTTACCTCTGTGAGGACTCCATGAATATTCGGATTGGTCATTCCTTCATACACCTGTGGCTAGGGCTTTTCCATCTCAGGTGTGTGACTTGGCAGATCTGTAGTTAAATGTCATGAGATTCCTGTCCAACCTCTCTACATTCCTGTGACCAGCAGATCTGTCCCACTAAGCACCTGTGAACTTGCTGGGAATGTTCTCTGTCCCCCTAAACAGGACTAGCTACAGGATCAGTCCCCAAAGGACACCCCTACTAGATGGCCACCAGCAAGACTTTGAACTGTTGGCCTTCAATCTTTAGTTACAACAGCCCATCTACCTCTTCAACCTCTGTATAGAGCAACCTGACAGTCCTGCTGCTGAAAGAGCTTGGGTGTGTGGTGAGTGTGTGACACCAACCTATAGTACCTATAGCAAGATCCACTCACTTATCTTGAGGCCCTTCACATATGAAGGCACTTGAGATTTCTGCTGAAAACCTTATCAAACTCTTGATATGGAACAACTGTGGCTTTTCCCCTGGGCCCTTACTCGGTGAGATAAGGACCTTGGTTGGGCTGAGGTGTTTTTTTCCCTGCCAAGTCAGGCTGCCAGAGCTCTCCTGACCATTTCTTGCTGCTTTGTTGTCCCCCAGGTGCTCACAAAGCAATAATTTAGTCCTTTAATCTAGCATCTTCCTCAGTGTTGCAGCCAGGTGTCCTGGTCTGTGGTTCCCTGGACCTTTCTTTCCCCTCTGGTTTTTCTCTTTTCTTAATCTGCTGTGGTGGGTTGATTTTGGCAGGGTTCCAGCTGGCCACAAAGCTGCACTGTCACTCTCTTTCTCAGGGAGAAAACAAGATGGAAAAAACCCTTTTGGGTCAAGACAAAGGCAGCTTAATAAAGAAAAAACAGTGGCCACATATGGAAGCAAAGGAAAGCAAAAAAAAATCTCTACTTGCCATCAGCAGGTGATTTCCCAGGACTTCAGGCCATGTGGTTCCTCTGGAAAACAAACATCATGATAGTGAATGTCCCCTTCCTCCTCCTTTCTCTTACCACTGAGCAGACATCACATGGTGTGGAATCTCCCTTTGGTCAGTTGGGGTCAGCTGTCCTGCCTGTGTTCCCTCCCAAGATCTTGCCCATTCCCAGCCTACTGGTGAAGAGGGGAATGTTGGAGAGACATAACTAGGTGCCTTCAACACTTTTCTAGCTACCAATATATAGCAGAGCACTATGAGAGCTGCTAGGGGAAAAGTTAACTCCATCCCAACCAGACCAAATATATCTGTGCTTCTGCTTTTCCTGACATGATACTTGGTATTAGATCATTTGCTTTGCAAGGTGCCTGGGTTTTTTTTTAACAGACCATGGGTCACAAGGGCCACCCAGAGCCCAACCACAGTAGCCTTATGTACACCAACCAGATCAGTAACTTGTGGTAACATGGACATGGGTGACCACAAAAGGATCAGAGGGGAAAAGCAATCTGCAGTCACTGTTTGTCAGGAAAGCTTTTGCTCCAATCTGAAGGCAATGTGCCCGTGTTACACTTCTCTTAATTATTTACTCCCTCCTGCCAATTTATCAAGCAATTATATTGCAACTCATTTTCTGCAGAGATTTTCCTTACTCACTACAAAGTGCTGATACTCTAAAATAATATTTGCAGCAAAATATGCAATTCCTGTAACCAGGATTTTAAAATATATTTACAAAAATAAATAAACCTTTGTGGCAGTGCTGCAGAAGCCAGCAGGCAGGTCAGGTCTGCAGGTCCTTTGGTGCTGCCACCATAATGTGAAACTGCAGCTTCATGGGGAATTTAGGCAGAAATAGGACTCCTGAGGAGCTAACAGATCTGCGGGGTTGGCAACACCAGTAGAGGTGGCAGGGAGCTTGCTGGCAGCTATTAAGGATGAGATGAAGGGAAACAAAGCAAGCTCCACTCTTGTTCACCCTCCAGCCTCAAAAACCAACTTTATACCTGTAGGCAGCAAATTTCCTGTCCCATTTGAAGTTTATACTGATCTGCCAAAAATGTATTCACAGGTCTTGCATAAGAGGTTTGTATAACCTAGAGGTTTATAGGACATAATGCACCAAAGACTTCAACCTGTGAAAATAGCCATAAGCTATTTCATGTAGAGGGGACCAAACCATGTCATATGTTTCATAAGTTTGTATTACAAAGTCATGATTTTACTAAAGTTATATTAATATAGTGCAGAATTCCCTAAAGACTGAAGAGCATATCATTTAATACCTGCAGTTGTTCAACATGGAACTGTTTTCTGTAGTCTTTAAAATAAATAAATAAATAAATCAGTAAAGCTAGAGATGTCCTAGAGCTCCCTCTGGTCTCCAGAGATGATCATAGAATTATCGAGGTTGGAAGAGACCTCTAAGATCATCAAGTCCAACTGTCAAAAAGCATAAAAGGAGCATAAAATGATAAAATCAGTTTGCTTGAAAATAAGTTAATCATGCATAGTCCTTGTCATGATGGTAAGCTGATGAGGGATTGGCAGGACAAGGAGCATAGCATTAAAATTGCCCTGCTTGCCAAATCTGTATCCAAACCAGCTCTCACCCTGTCTGCATTGACCCTGCCCAGCAACCCAGGCACAAACACAGCCGAGCCCTGTGCTGCTGGGCAGGAACCACCAGGCAGATCACCATTGGTGACAGCTGGCAGAAGGGTGCCCTGATGCCTCCAAACTGGTTATTCAAAAAGCTAAACATGAACATCTTTATTCCCATGTTTGCAGGTTAGGGGGGAGCAACCAGGCTTGGGCTGCCTCCTAGATAAGCTCTTCTCTCCCACCCCAGTCTGCAGCACCATTTTCCTCTCCCTGTTCTCAAGCTGAGTTTCAGACCCATTCTGAGAGTACTGAACTGGATGACTTACTCAAGTTGAAGGTTGCTGCCCACTGGGCCCCAGGAAATAAAAAAACAGACAAAAAAATTATATTTGGATTCAATGTTTATCTCATTTATCTTTATTTTCTTGCTTATTCTCAGAAAACCTAAATTTGCACCCGGAGCAACCCACATTGAAGAACACTTTCAAACAGAGCTAATAAACCCAGAGCTAATTCACTCCTAATTAGAAGCTGAGATTCCTGGCAGAGGGACAGATGCTGAAATGCTTGGAGAAAACCCAGCATAAGGTGCCAAAGCTAAAGCTTTGTGGTTTGTTTTTTTTCTTTTACCAACACTATGATTGTGATACAGCTCCTGGGGTGGGTGTGTATGGGGCCAGCTCCTGCTTAGAGGGGCTGCTCACAAATGGAAAGGTGCTTTGCATGCCTGCTATGGCACTTGCAGTACTTCCCATATAGGCAATTTCACCCTGAAGAAGTCTGCAGCCCCACCGTGACTGTGGGCTGTGGGGTTTGGGAGACTAGCAGAAGTGTGTTTAGCATTGTCCACAAGGTTGACCACAGAAAGATGCAGCTAGTGCAGAGACCAAAAGCTTGGTGAGAAGTCTGTTTATTGCCCTGTAGCACAATCAAAGTGAAGGTGGACTGTAAAGTTGAGGTTTCATTCCCCCGTTGGCCAAGGACAAGAAAGGAGGTGGATACAGGAGAGGAGAAGAGCACAGCCAAAGCCCAGGGAGAGCTGCTCATGTGCTTTTGCCTGGAGGATACATGACCAGCCCTGGGTTCAGCTTTGAAGGGGAAGAGGCACCTCCCTCAGCAGACACTTAAACGTTGCTGATCTGTCTCCATCTGCCTTTCAAAGGCCTCTAGCTTGTGGTACTTTGTCCCTGCGGGTCTCCTGGAAGGCAGTGCTGAGCTCACCCGTTGGCAACTGGAGAGCCAAGGTTTGCTGGAGACAGCAAGGTGCCGTTGCTGTTGCCTCCAGCTACTGCCAGGAGACTGGGGGAAGCGCTCTGGGTACTATGATCACTACTGGGCTAGTCTATGCAGAGGGGAGTTTTGGTGGTGGGCAGGTTTCTGAGCTAGAACCCGTTTCTCTTAAAGTACTGAGCTCTCCTAATCACGCTGTTGACGTAGTAGTTGTCTCTGTCACATGGGTCTTCCTCATAGAGCTGCATGTTGCCCATTCTTGCATGGTAGGTGCAGATTCCACCTGGAAAGAGTTAAGAAGTAGAGATTGAACAGTACAACTTTCTAGCCAAAAGGGCCATGCACCTCCTTAAACCTACACAGCTGCCTGGGAAACTGCTAGTTGTGCATTATTGTTGATAAGTGACTGATCTTGCAAAATCCTTATTTCTGTAGTGAAGGAACTCATGACTCTCTCTAAATGCAGGTGGCAATGGCACACCAGTCCCAGAAAAGGAGCAGAGCAAGGATGGAAGAGTACAAAATAGCATAGTGTGAACAAATCAGCATGCAGATAACATAGACTACAAGCAAACCTAGATCCCAAGATTCCTTGACACAACCTAAGAGCCTGTTGTGTTGCAGTGCCTCAGTTTCTGCCTTCCCAGTAGCTTCTGGTTGATTGGTCGCTACCTTATCTATCTGCCTGACAGTCATTTAACTTGTAGGATGAGCAGGTAAGAGGATAACTTCAGACCTGTTCATGTTGACTAAACACAATGCCTTTTCTAGGGAATTCAAGGAGATTCTGGATCCAGGCATTCACCAATGGTGGCCTAGCTGCTCAATGCAGTGGCCCTTGGTAGGTGTTTGTCACTGAAGTCAAGGGGTAACCTGCTGACACTGTGCCAAACACCTTCACCCAGCCCTGCACAGGCTGCCTCCGTGCCACTGCAGCAGCTTCCAGGCTAGGCTGCTTTCCCACTACTTCCTACTGCAGCAAAGTTGCCAAGGAGCTTGGCATTCCACCACAGTCTCTCTTCTGCAGGCAGAAACATGGAGGCCCTGTGGCCAAACTGGGAGGCTGTGTCTATACTGAGACCTCTTGCCAGTCTGCTGTTTTGGGATTGCTTCTTTTAAACTAGAAAGCCCTGAGGGTTTTTGGTTGGTTGGGTTTTGTTGTTGGCACCTGTACAATTTGCCAGGCTGATCCTCTTTTTCCCTTAAAAGTAACACCAACAAATGCACATCACTCCCATTCCTCAGCATGTCCCTTTCTAGTAGCTCACAGCTCATTGCATACCTCTCAGCTGCCGGTCCCAGGTCCAGGTAGGATGCCTTGCCCGTACATCATTAATTGCAAGAACCAGAGCAGTTGAGCCCTGATTTATGTGCTCTTCACTATCCCACAATCCAAAAGGCTGTTGTTGCTGCCTGCCAAGCTGCAAAAGGTAAGCAAGAGAATGGGTTTCCTGCTGAACACAAACACCACTGTAGCTTCACTGCCCTGTTTGTATTCCCAGGCTGTGACTCATTGAAGTGCTCCAGTTCAGGACAACACTTAAGCACAACCTTTGGTGTAGAAGGACCATGGTGAAGTGCTGTCTCCAACACACAACAGTTGTTTGCTAAGATAAGGCCCTGGGGTATACACTTTATTACTGCTCTCTTACTCATCAATGTACCTGCATCAAGCCATACTTCTGCCGTCCCTGGTCCCAGCCGTTGTCCAGATTCAGGCCGACACGGCTCTCCTGCGAGATGATGGCAGCAATGAGTGCTGGGTCCAAGCACAGATTTCTGGCTACTCTCTTAATGGGGATCTCGTATTGCCTCAGGCGTACAATGTCTGCCTCAGCAGTCCTCCGTACCATGGCAAGTCCTGTGGTGTAGGAGAAGGCAGACTGACTTACACACCCTCCCACCCAAACCCATTCCTTTCCTCTTCAGAAAGGAGTAACCCAAGTGCGGGTGAAAATGCAGCTCCCCTGAGCTGGGCAGTGGTGCTGGGGGAACAAACACAGCCCCTGTGGCTCTGACATAAGAAACTGCCATGCCAGGACCTGAGGATGATGAGATAGAGGGCTGCTTTTCGGGAGATGAGACTTGTGTGTTTGTGGTCCTCTTCTGTGGCCACACTTCTGGAAATGTGGCTCTGGAGTTGGAAAAGTGAAATTTCAAATTGCACTTGAAAAAACGGAGAGGTGAATTAACTACTGGCTGGTCAAACTGCAGTAACACCTATGCTGTTAGTCTGTGGGTAGAAAGGTGGCTTTCTTTAAAAAGTAATTTGGGAACAGTTTGGAAACAAGTAAGCAAGTTCAGATCCATGCTTGGACACCTGCACTTAGGTGTCTGTCTTGGAGGTTCCTGCATCCAAGGTACATGGCAAAGCCTTTAGAGGCCTCAGCAGTATGACCCTGACATAGTAACCTGTGCAGTGACACCAGGCAATAACACAAGGCAAGAAAGAGGCAGATGGGAAGGAGTTACCAAAAATGGGTCATCCAGATATAGGGTGGCTACACACCTGGGACCTTGTGTCTCTGGAAGGTCAACACTGGCCAGTTCAGCCAACATGCTAGCTCTCAGGACCTGCCTCTGCATCTCCCACTCTAAGCAGCCAGGCCCCGGGGTGTTGTAGGGAAGCTGATGCTAAAGTCCTGGCTGATGAAGGAGCTGTTTTAACTGAAAAAGCATTGTGCCATTTCCTTTTGCTTAAAGGCTGGAGGTCCTGACTATGGTACCTGGAATTTGTCCTCCCACTTCCAACCAGGTCTGGAGGCTTCACAGCACTTGCCATTTTGGGAGAGAGGGTGTTGCTTTTTCCTTTTTGTTTAGCAAAATAGCTTCAGTGCCTTTAATTTGGCAGTAACAGAAGGCAAAGCATCTCTCTGTCAGGAACAAGGAGGTTGGCAAATGAGGTCAATGAATGATACCTACCACAGTCTGGGGTTCTTACAGCTGTACAGGAGATCATGGGGGCCGGAAGAGCTCTTATATCACCATAGCAACTGTAACCCATGGATGGAGCTGAAAAATGAAACAGAGGTGTTTGAACACATAAGACCTGAGAGCAGTATTGTACAGCATGCTGCAAGTGCCTACAAGTCAAGCATGAGGGATTCATCCAGACCTGTAATTCACCTTGTGTTGGCCAAGCTTGTGTAGTTGTCACTGCTCTTCTTCAGTAATGTTATCAAAGAAAGGTAGAGAAAAGAAGTTTGTTCTTCTCTAATTGAATAGGTTAAATCAAATGAATCTACTGACAATTTAGATTAATAGGTATCTGCCCTGCTAGGTCTAGAGGCTGGGAGAGAAGAACCACAGCCTCTGCATTTATCTAAGAGGGGTCTTCCATTCGGTGCTCCCCAATATCTGTGGCCTCTCAGATGATTTCTAGTGTTACCTGAGCACCCTGGCTGGGAGTATCTCCTGTGTCCCTCCGTAACCTGGTGAGGAATTAATTCAGGAGAGTGCTTGCCTCAGTCTGGGCAGATTACCCTGCTCCCCTAGTACCTGAGGAATGAATAACCTCCACCAAACAGCTTGAGACATTTGCGAGACCATTTCTGAGTAGGCAGAGAGATCAGATAAGGTTAGCAAGGAAAATCAAAAGGGAGTATGTCTGCAGCTCCTTTTTGGTGTCAGTCCTGTGTTCTAGACATGCTGGTTTAAAGGACACGTGCGGGTGGTAAGCAGCCTCCTACAGCAGCCGAGGACCTTCAGCCACGCGGGGTTTTACAGTGCCGTGCCGAAACGGCACCTCAGGCCTGACTCCACACCTCCTCCCCACAGCTCCTCTGCAAACAGTTCCTGGGGTGCTTTTGATGGCAACCCAAACCCAAACCCTGGCTTACCGACAAGGGCTGTAAGGCATAGCAAGAGCAGTGTGGGGATCATGGTGGTCACTCTCTTCGGCTGCCCCAGGAGACCTGAAAACAGAGTGGTTTGGAAAACGTGAAGAAATCGGGGCTGGTTTTCAACAGCTCTACAGCCAACTTTGCATGCCAAAAGCTCCCACCCGGAGGCACCAGAGAGAGATGTCGTTAGCTGGCTATAGGTTGGGGAATGGATGCCCCCCTCTCTGCAGCATGCTCCCTCCCTCACCCCCAGCATGGGATGCAGCTGCCAGCTTCAGAGAGTGATGGTGGGAGGAGAAGCAAGTGATGGCAGCCTCCCTAACCCAGCACTGAGTATTTGCAAGCCTGGATGAGTATAGCTTGACCTACACAAATCCATACAAGGTCTCATCAAAAGCTACAGGCTGTAGCTGTTTCCACATGCAAGAAATTGCATAAAAATTTGAAGTTTTAAGTTAACAGCCTTTTTTTTCCCCTCCCATTACAAAAATCATCCCAGACCTTAGGGAGAACCAGCATAGCCATCACAATATTGATAAATTGCTACATCAAAGCAAAACCAAGGCTTCTGGCTCTAAATAAATATTCTAGAAGTGAATTCAGACTCACCTGTCTTCAGTTGGCCTTCCTCTGAGACAGGTTGTGATGAGTTTTATATATACATGTGTCTGAAAGGGTACCCACCCTATGGGCTGTGGAATGTTAATTCCTACCTAGCATGACAACATTTGTTTTAAAGTACAATAAGTAATATATATTAAGAGCTTAGAACACTTAGAATTCCTTTTAGCCAAAGATTTGCACAAGTGGTGGTTAGTAACACTTGGGTCAGCTCTGTGAAAGGAAATAAATACTGGTTTTTCTCCATAAGTAAGCACTCTGAGGCACAGTAAATGGTTTCCAGAAAGCATTGCAGTGAATCAGTGGCAGAGGCCAGGCAAAAATCAGATCCTTGTCCAGTGCTCTCCTTGCTTTGCATCTGAGATTCAGTCTGGACACATTTCTGGAGGGATTTTTTGTCCCATTTCCTCAATGATTTCAGACTGGCAAGCTTTTAATTACATCTCATGCTTTCCTATGATTTCTGAAAAGGAGAATTGAAGAAAAGCATCTCTCTGCTTCACTTCTTACAGCAAACCTAATTCAGGAGGGTCACTGGAACACTTTGAAGGCAGAGGCAGGGTTGGACTTTCAGATTTGGGGAGGAAGGAGGCTGCAGCTGGAATGAGGAGAAAGAGAACAATGAAGCCATTGGAGGCATACAGAGGATCTCTGAAGGACCTACACTTTGTGACCCAGACACTTTTCGTGTATGTAAAAAATGTGCCTCAAATGGCATCTGCATCTTCTTAAACTTAAGAAGCAGGAAAGCTTCCTTGTCTTCAGAGCATCATCCTGGCAATGGGCTGCACTCAGTGACCACAGACACAGATTCTCCATGGTCTTTCATTGACACTGTAAGTTAAACTCAGCTAAAGGGAGTAGAGAGTGGACAAAAAATTCTTCCTGAGCCAATAGCACTTTCCACTTGTTTTACCTTAGCTAGAAAGGAACAACCCTGAGATCTAAAGCACGGCAAGGTTCAATACCACCAGTTCTTTCCTGCTCACAAATTGTGAATTTTTTTCCTCATGCCAAGTGATCTACAGGGTGAGGATTGGTTTTGTTTTTATTTTCATCCCACTTGATGGAGATGTGATCAAAATGGATCACCACTTTTGGAAAGCATGGTGCATTGCACATCTTACTCTCCTTCGGGTAGCAGGTTACAGCCTCACGTTTCACTGGCTGGTGAGAATACAATCTACAATGACCTGGAACAATACCCATGCTAATTACTGTCTCTATTGTGAGTTTCAACTCTGGTTTCACAATATGGGCAGGCAGGTACTTTTCTCAGGTTGTTCCTTTTGTTTGGGATGTAATTATAGGTAACACCAGATATTCACAGACTTTTTAACTGCTTTATAGAGAAGCTGCCCACAACAGCTGACGCAGGCTGGATGCCTACCACTAACTGGCCATTTAAAGATGCATCTGTAACATCATCTCAGACAAACCCTCTAGAGTTGCCTTTCCCAACTTCTGAAGGGATACAGGCAGTTTCATTGTTACAGTTCCATAGATTTTCTTCTCTACATCTAGTAGGCCTCTTAGCAATGATAGTAAAGGTCTTCAAACTTGTTAAGACATGAGGCTCTCAGTGTTCCCTGTGTTCAGAAGTGAAGAGGTGCTGATGGCCCCAATCTCTTCCTTTATCTTGCCTTTCTGAAGAATGCAGGTGGGCATCAAAATGATGTCCCACTCTACACAAAGCATATCTCTAGCCATAATGTAGAATAGAGGCCAGAAATGTTTATGAGGGAAGAAAGAAGTACTTTCCTTCTGTTCTGTAAAATGAGACTTTGAATTTTACTGTAGGAAAGGTGTTCTAGCAAAGAGGTCACTGGACTAGATCCTATGGGACCTCAGTTCATATCCCAGGTTAAAGACAGATCTGTCACTAAAGCAAGTCATTTGAAGTTTGAGCAAGGAGAGGGTCCTGTGACTGGGTAAGCCCAAGCACAAATAGTGTCTGAGTGGAGAATGGATTGAGGGCAGCCCCGAGGAGAAGGATCTGGGGGTGTTGGTTGATGAGAAGCTCAACAAGAGCTGGCAGTGTGCATTTGCAGCCCAGAAGGCCAACCATCTCCTGGGCTGCATCACAAGAAGCATGGCCAGCAGGATAAGTGACGTGATTTTGCTCCTCAGCTCTGCTCTTGTGAGACTCCATCTGCAGTGGTGTTCAGCTCTGGGGCCTTCAACATAAGAAGCACATGGACCTGCTGGAGCAAGTCCAGAGGAGGGTCATGAAGATAATGAGGGGGCTGGAGCACCTCCCCTGTGAAGACAGGCTGAGAAAGATGGGGTTGTTCAGCCTGGAGAAGAGAAGGCTCCAGAGAGACCTCGTAGTGACCTTCCAGTACTTAAAGGAGGCCTACAGGAAAGATGGGGAGAGACACTTTATCAGGGATTGTAGTGATAGGATGGAGGTTAACGGTTTCAAACTTAAAGAGGGTAGATTTAGATTAGATGTAAGAAGAAATTCTTCAGTGTGAGGGTGGTGAGATACTGGAACAGGTTGTCCAGAGAGATTGTGGGTGCCCCATCCCTGGAAGTGTTCAAGGCCAGGTTGGATGGGGCTTTGGGCAACCTGGTCTAGTGGAAGGTGTCCCTAACCATGGCAGGGGGGTTGGAACTAAATGATCTTCAAGGTCCCTTCCAACCCAAACCATTCTTTGATTCTCTGATTCTATGATAAATATTGAGCATCTCTGTGAGCCTGGAATTCACGATACAAAGCATTAAGAAGTGTCAAAATCTTGCTAAGCCCAACAGGAAACAACTTCAGACTTTGTTTCTAGGGCAGCACACTAAGAAATAATTATCAAAGAGGAAGAGCGGGAAAGGAATTAATGCTTGTGTATTACAATCACCTGATTTGCATACAATGTCATCTTGGGAAAAGCCAATGGTTACTGAAGATTGCATGGTATGAGAAGCAGATAAGTTTTAAACCCTTTTTTATAAGAGTCACATGTTGAAATCATACTACCAGGCACATGTCTCAACAGGTTGTGTTCAAGAAGGTTCCACTTCCAGTTCCTAGGGATGCTTTCCTTAAACTCTGGAATATAGCCAACTGTCTCAGACAGCTGTTCTAATGACATCAACCCACTACTGGCAGACCTTTCCTTCCAAAGGGTGGGATGCACAGCTATTGAATGTGCAAGGAGTACAAAAGCCATTATCATTTCTGCATCACCTTGTGCTTGTCTGTGTATGCAAGAGACAAAGTGACAGCATCCTTCATACTGGATACTACATACAGCATACTTCACTCTTATGTGAAAGACAGAGGGCTTGCTCTACAAACCATACTGTTCAAAGCCTGAATTTTCCATAGAAATTTCTGTAGAAAAATATTTCTTTTAGAATTTTTTGATGGGAAATAGCACAATGTGGATTATTTGGAACCAGGATGTGGAAGGCATCAACTCATCTCTGGAGTCTGCCTCCGTCCATGCACCCTATTAACTACACTCACAGGCAATCAAACCTACTAATGGGGTCCAAGAGCAGCTTCTCTGATGTTACTCTCTCCAGATGTTTCTTATGCAGTCTCTTTCAGGGACCAGACTTCTTCACTCTTCCCAAATCCCAAAACTCAGCTCAGCACTTCTAGGTAGATTTCTTGAGCAGACCATCACAAGCATAACATTGGATCAATCAGCTATCAAAGAGTGTCAAGTCCAAATAATCTAGCACTAAGGGCTGAACAATACAGATCTTGTTTGGTGGTTATTGTCTCAATGAACTTCTTTAATGATTACCTCATGCAAGCATCAAGCATAGACTTCAGCACTAATCATTACTGAAGTTACATGCTGAGTTCAAGCATAAACCCCATAAATTCAAAAGCACTACATGAACATTTCTCATCCCTTTATTGTGTACTAGCCTTTTGTGGCTGACACATGCCACACCAGGTACCATTGTGTGATTAGTCTAGGGTCAGGAACACTAATCATATCCTTACGTATATCTGCTGTAAGCAATTAGTCACATCTAAGTTGCATCCTTTCTAGACATAGCATATCACAGAATCATTAAGGTTCAAGAGACCTCTAAGATCATCAAGTCCAACCATCAACCTGTCACCACCACGCCACTAAACCATGTCCCTAAGTACCACATCTAGATGTTTTTTAAACCCCTCCAGGGATGGTGACTCCACCACTGCCCTGGGCAGCCTGGGGCAATGCCTAACAACTCTTTCTGGGGAGAAATTTTTCCTGATATGCAATCTAAAACTCCCCTGGTGCAGTATCTTCTTATTTATCAGTCATGCTGCCACTAGATCGCTGTCGACAAAGTTAAGCTTTGTGCTTTTCAACTCTGAGTTATCCTCTGTATTGTTTATACTTCTAGCTTGCTGACCAAGGTCTTGCTGTAATAGACACTTCAGTTAATCTGCACTGCAAAATCACTGAGCCCTACCATAGAGTAATTTGTTCCTCCCTGCTCAAAGTAGACGATTTTCCAGGTCTTAGAGAATTTTGAAGTCTCAATCAAAATCAAATTTTGGGATTTGAATTGTTCATCTCAAATTAATATAGAGATCAAGAACCTACTGAGAGGACAATGTTCAGTGGCAGTTTTCATCTTTATTCAAGACAGAAAACACAAACCATGGACATAAAAGACCTGAAGCAGACACATCTATGAGGCTGCCACTTCAAAATAAATTTAAAGTGGTTAGTACAAAGTCTCAACTTCCTTTTTTACCCAAACCACACATTCCTACACACTCCTTGTATCAGCACTGGAGTGCATACGGCCATATTGCAAGCCAGATGAAGGAAGAGGTCCAACTGAAGATAAATGCAGAAAAAAAATCAACAGCTTAAAGCAACAGGAAACCACAGACTCTGACTAGGAACTGTGTTGACTCTCTAATGAGGCTATTCACACATGGAACTGAATAACCCTTGCTGGAATCCTGACAAACCCAAGTTTCCACACAGCATGCAACTACATGAGCCATGATTTTATATTTCCACAGTCCACTCAACATAATTAGGACTCAGAAATAAGCCCTGCTAAGGCACTCTTAAAAATACTGTTGGAACATTGGTTTCCTTAATTAAATTTCATGCAACTGGATGGGGAAAAAACCCCCAAAACAAAAAAAGAAAAATAAAGTGCATTTAGAGAGCTTGTGCATTAAAAAGGAGACCAACTTGAAGCTACTTTATCCTTTTAGTAGATTAATGGACAGCTGCATACAGCTTAAGCTAATTGTCTTCTCAAAGTGATGTTAGAATGTTAAAGCTCTATGTAGTTTGCTAGAAATGTAGACAGAGCACGTGCAACTTTCTGATGGACTGTATTCCAAAAAACAATAACCCACAGCACCTAGACCACCTTCTTTGAAAGGAAGCAAAAAGTCAACATTAGAATTAAAATAATTTTATTTCAAATGTACATGAACAGAAATAAAATATAATTGTTTTAACTTACTTACAGAGAGATATTGCTGGGCTGGCCCAATCACAAGTGTTCTCCACTACCAGGCAGTAAGACTGACTAGACCCACTTCACTTTTTGGACTAGCTGGATTCAAAGTGCCACCTCAAAAGAGTCCTTCAGCACACAGCAAACACTTTTTTGTTTGTTTGAAAACAAAAGGAAAACTCATCAGCTCTTCACCTAGCCAGAAGTTTTACATGGTGTTGCATGGAAGATCTCCCTTGAAAATTCTGTCCAGCACTGAAGAACAGCACACAGTATGCAGTGCTAGATCTAAACTCAACTAACCAAGGTTTCTCCCAAATACTTTTCTCTATTCTACTTTCTTGTACAAAGCATCTGCTATAAAATCCACACACTCAAAACCCACAGAATTATACAAACCTGTGAACAAGGCTGTTTTCAATATGCTTGTTGCTATGTGCTATTACTGCTGTACCAGCTTTGACATGCAGCATACATAGATGGTAAAAGGACATTTCTCTTGACCACCTATTTCAGAATTCACAGAAGTTCTGACTGTTTTTACAACTTATAGTGCAATGTAGTTAAGTTATTCAATATCATGATATGGCACCATAAGATAAGCAATCATTTGTTAAAATGCACAGTTCCCTTACTAATAATTTTGTGGTGCTTTATGGACAATGTAAGTAATAAATTTAAAAAGGCAGCTGGAAGAGGAACTGATAAGGTAAAGTCTTTTGAAAAAGTGTCTATCATCTCCTTTAACAAAGAAAATTAGCAAAAAACCTGGAACTTACAGATTCAAGGAACACAAGAGGAAGCAGGTCTTCACAGAACACAGTTAAACTGTGGGCTCTGTGCCATATGATGTGGATGCTAGGATACTATGAGGATTAATTCTCCCATGATTTTAACCAGCAAATGCTCTCAGGTACAGAGTTCCCCAAGACACAAGATTGCTTAGTGTATGTTCCAGGGAAGCACTGCCATCTGCTCACCCTGGTTTTACTCTTCTTTGTGCATCTGCTTTTGGCCAGTAAGACTGGATGCTGGGCCAGAGGGACCTTTGGTCTGACTTGGTACAGCCATTTCTAGCAGTTACTTCAACACACTTCATAAACATACAACTTAAGACAAAGTTCATTATTTGCCATGTTACTTACTTAGGACTCAGACTGTTGAATTATAAATGACTTCCAAAAGAGAAAAAAAAATATTTAAGCTTTTTTCTGCTATGACTCAGTTGTATAAAACTGTATAGAAAAATGAGCATTATGTGCAGATGTAATGAACAGCAGTAAGCTTTATAAAAAACATTCTTAGAAATGTACCAAGCATAAACAAAAGATGAATTACAAATATATTTAGCTTTTTTTCTAGTCATCATCAGAATCTGAATCATATTTCTTTCCTCTGATGGTCTTCTTATCCAACTTTGTAAAGCTTGTTCCAAATTTCTTTTGACTTTGAAAAGGTGGGTCCATCAAGTTTCCACTAGAGGAAAAGAGTATGACATGTTGATTAAAGGCATAGTCATGTAGAGAGTAAGAAGCATCTCTTAACTACCTGTTTCTCCAGAAAAACATTTTAGGACAACACAACCCCTACTCCCTAAAGCTACCTTGAGTAGCACATCCTGACAAAATGGCCTGGATAACTGGAGTTAAGACAGAACTATGAATGTAAACAGCACCTGTGAGCAGAACTCCAGAAAAAAAAAAAACAAACAAACCCCAAACCTGTCTGAAAGGGCTTTTGCTGCAAACTGGTCATGGTAAAGACAACTATCTGTCAGATTAAACAGTAACTAGGGACTAATAGAATCACAGAATGTTAGGAGCTGGAAGGGACCTTGAAAGATCATCTAGTCCAACCCCCCTGCCACAGTAGGATTCCCTTACAGAGAGACTTTTCCAAACAGATGAGGATCCAGAAGCTAAAAAAAGAAGTTAAAGTTTTGTAATAGGGACTTTGGAGTAGAAACATGAGTCCAAAGTGGACATCAAATTTGGATATTGGACACTGAAATAAATTCAGATAATGAAGTTTAAGATAAAAAGAAGCTAAAATACATTCAAAACAAAAAACCAAATTAACCTAAAAGGACAAAGATGACACTTTGGCCACACTGGAAAGTAAAGCAGAAAGTTCTGGTAAATGATTCTTCTGTGAAGTTAGGCTATTGTGGTGACAGTTACCATCTTCTGCCTTCTATCTTGTAGGCTTAAATAGGGGATTTATGATGATTATTTATTTGCACTTTGTCAACTTCTTTTCGCTTTCTGTACTGTTCATTTGGGAAAAAAAAAAAAATCACACATGTAAAATGGTCTAAGATACAGTTTAAGGATGACTTACTGAGACTTAATCCACTCTGAAGTGGATTAAAAATGTTCAAACATTACTGCATTGCAACTGTGACATCTGAGCATCTATAGCTGAGTATGAAAGGATGGCATCAGATGCAGGAGTCTGCGAGGCTGTAGCAAAGCAGCAAAGCTACTCCATACATCTCAGGGTAAGATTTGTTTATTGCTGTACAAAAATGATAATGCAATAATGTTTCAATGCTTTGCCAAAGAGATACTCTCTTCTTTCCCTTGCCAAAGACCACAGATAAAATAACTGGATTAAACACTCAGGTGTCTTAAGCATACAACATGCCAAAGTTACAAACTCTTACAAGCTCTCCTGTCTGCAAGCATGTTCTCCTTGCACTGTATCTCAAAATAAACCAATCACAAACCAATTAATTACCTGTAATTAATTATGTCTGCACAGCCTAACCTCCACTCTAAGGTCTCTGTAGTGAAGTCATCGGTGTTGCCGAGATCAGTAAAGCCCACAACATAGTCTTGTGTTTTTCCATCTTTTACTAGTGCTAGAGTGGGAATGACTTTGATGCGCAGTCTCTCACACAAAAAAGGAGATTTTTCAGCATTTAATTTCAAGAATTTTGTCTCAACATGTTTTTTTGCCAATACAGTCAAATGTTTGTCCAATATTTGGCACCTGTGGAAAAAAAAAAACAAACCCCAAATAGATAGTGTGTTAGGATCAATAAGCTGAAGATGATGTATTTTAGAGAAGGTTTTAGAGGAACAGTGAAGCACTAGTTCTGTCATGTTACTCCTTAGATATGACCTTTGTAATTAAGATTTTGGTTTCAACAAACTGTGTGTTTCAAAGGTAACTGGATTTAATGACTAATAGAATAACAGTGAATTACACCATCCATGTCTCTAATTTCTTCCCAATTACTCCCACATACACCTGAAAGCCTCTCCATTTCTTGAGGCCTGCATTTACTGGTGAAAGGTTCCTCTGACTTTTATTCTTCCTGCTCTAGCTTCACTGCCTGTCAGCTAAAAAATTCTCTATAATGAGCTTCATGTCTTCAGAAAAGTGCTCTCAACATGTTACAGCATTTTGGTAGTTTCCAGTCATTATTTCCACAAATGAGATGCAATCAACTCACTTTACAGAAAAGGAAAAGAAAAAAATGATTTGCACAGGTTGTTTCAGTAGTGCTATAGGCAAAAAGATTTAATTTTTCTTTTGCAGTGAAATGGGAGTAAGCATACAAGTAGTATTTCTCAGCTGAGGCACAGTAACATGAACTGCTCAAAGTATCTGTTATGTGGCAGAGATCTGTGGACTTGTCAGTTGTGATCTCAACTTTCTGGACTGTCCTCTTTAAGTAGTTTGGTTTAGCTCCATGAGCTCTGTGATGTAACTCTTTTAATGTGAGAGCCAAGCAGATCAAAAAGCTGGAGTGGGCAAGGATGAAAGCAACTTGATATTGTGGCTGGTAACCCTTACACACTAGCTTCAAGCTGGCTGTCAGCACAGCACAACTTTCTTTTTTCACTCATTTTTTTCCTCTCAAAGAACTTTTGTAGAAGTTCTTTCTCCTGTCTGAGCCTACAGACTTTGTTGGTTCAGGAAACAAGAACCAAATAATCCAAGCTACTTTATTTGAAGAGAGACTCTTTCAACTGCTTTGAGTAAAAGCTAGCCAAACAGACCTGCTTCAGATTATTTCTGAAACAAACATTTAACACAGAAAATGCAGATACCTCACTGCATAATCCAGCTTTAACTCCTTTCAGTTTCTCACACTGAGGCTGTTTCAGTTTATATTCTGAAAGCTAGAGAGCATAACACCTTGGAGGGAAAGAAAACCCAACCAACCACGAACAGGAAAACTGGCTCCTCCTTCAAATAACTACTCTACTTTGCAACTGCATTTTAACAGAAGACACTAAGATAGACCCACTGAGGAACAGCCTACGACCCAGAACTTCTGAAAGTCTTCCAAGGAAGTGTGAGATCTTATTTTAGGTTCCTATTCTGAGTCAAGCCACATTCTCAAAACTAGGTCTTTCACACCCTAAAAAAGTGACATAATCCATAAAGGCACAGGCACGAAGGGAAAGCAGCTGCCACTGGTATCCACAGATCCTTTGAAACTAACAGGTTAAATTCTGAAGATGCCTAGATAAGTTTTTGGTTGTATTTTTATTTTCATTTGCCAGAACTGTCCAGAGTATCTATGCCTGGAATAACCAAAGTGACCTTTTTGAAATGCTGCTTCTGTAGGGTCACTACATTTACAGACCTGGCTCCCTCAAACTAAATCAATACAGGAACATGGTGTTTTCTCAAGTACTGTCAAAGAAATTATACAATTATATTCTAATCAACTATGTAACAGGGAATTAATTGTTGTCAAATCTTGTTTAGATTAACTGGAATGGAAAAAAGGAAAGTGTATGTCTTGAGAAGGGACTGAGATTTGGAAAATGAAGGAATTTGAACATTTCCAAAAGTTCCTATTTATCTGTGGGATTTCAGAGAACAAAAGAACATGTCTGTCTTTTTAGACATCTGCAAACAAAAAACTTGAGCATAGCTCATTCACCATACCTGAAAGTTGTATCTCTATAGAAATGGCAAACCACATTTTTACTTTCTTTGACTTCCTGGAAAAAGTCTCTCTCACTTGGGATTTCTCTGTATTCTCCATGTCCTTTTGAAAGCCACTCCTTTTGGAAAACATAAAAGGAAATAATCAGTATGGAGCTTGTTAGTCCTGCACTTGTCATGTGAACTCTATAGCTTTTAACAAGAAGAAAAGAGGGAAGCTGCAGTGGAAACCCATTTCATACAGTAAGAGAAAGGGAAACAAATCACTTCCCCCTTGAGTTTGGTTCTGAAAATGTGCAAGGGCCACTAGGCTAGGCAATATTTTGGGTTGCCTCTGTCTCAGCAAAGGATAGGTGTATGATCAGTAAGGCTACCTTACTTATTTGGAAATACAGGAGGCATTATGGACCAAAGCAGAATTTCTCTCCTGCAAGATAACATGAGCAGTCATACAAAGACAATATTTAATTAGGTTAGAAGGAGTGGGACACCTGTATCATTCTTCTACAGAATACCTTAAGAGAAGAGCATGCATTACTTACATGCCATAAGTAACAACCTCCACAATTTAGAAGCTTAAGGAGCCTAAAGGTTAAGTTGCCTCCAAGGCTTATGCTTCCAGTTAACAATGCTCAGTGAACACAGACACACTCAAATCTTTGTACCAGACTCTTTATCCTATCCTTGTTGTAACAATCACAGAGGCTTTCCTCTCCAGAAAGCATGCACATTTGGACACACTCGCTTTCCTGGATACTTTAAATTAATAAGTACAAAATGTTGAGGAAAGGAGAACAAATAAACCCAAAACATACAACCAAAAACCCCACTCCAAACAATTCCAGAACACTTAGTTCACATCTGCAATTTCTCTAGGATTTCCAAAGAAGTCTGTTACACTGTAGACATCAAGAGTCTATATTACAACAGGAATTACTTGTTTCTGCTGCTGAGCCTTTTTTAGTGCCTCAAGTCTCCTTTGTTTAAGGCGTTCCAATTCATCTTCATCCATTTGGTCCAGCTTCTGGATTTCAGCATCCAGATGTTCTTCCACAACCTTGGTAGTCTGAAGTATTTCATTCTTCAGAACTTCCTGAAGTATTTCAACAGAGGTATCAGCAGACATTTTTTTCTAGAAAGTGATCTCTTCAGAGCTGTGGAAATAGCGATACATGGAATTAACATTTATACAAACTCTTAATTAAAAGCCTGGCCACTCTGACTTGCAGTTCACACTGTAGAGAAAGAAAATACTATGTTATTTGAAGGTAAGAGTAGATAGTTCTTTTCTATATACTGCAACTCCCTTTTAGGGAATACTTTTGCAATGAACAAAGATGCCAGTCAAATCCTATGCTTTCAATCCCAAAAGCAGCTGCTGAAGGTGCACAGGAACCTAGAATTACTTGCCAGTATAAACAAGTAAAATTCACCAGTTCCAAAGGGACTCTCACTCATCCTGAGCCAGATGCATGTAACTTAAATAAGTATTCTGAAACTAGAATACACAATCAGAAAGCTCCAAGCTGCTGGGAGGAGGTGTAAGTTGTCTGAGAGTAAGTCTAAGCAATGCTCACTATATAAGTTTCCACCAGTAGTTTAAATGCAATGACTCTAAGCACCTGATGCATATTAACATATTTAAATCTGAATTAACACTCTTCTCCTCAGCTAAAAAAAGGAGCTCAACAGCAAATGCTTTAGGCCAAGACTATGCTTCAGTTAGCACAAGAAAAATGCTATTGCCAACATCACCTATGGCAGCTAGTGAAAGGATTTAAAAAACCCCAATAACCACTACCTAATTGCTGTGTGGAGAAACATAGCTAAAATAATTTCCTGTAGAATTCTCCTTGCCCAAACACTTCAAAAAGCACAAAATACTAAGACTGGGGTGAATGAAGAACTGGGGTAACATAATTGATTGTTCTCCCCAATAAACTTACACTACAAAAAACCCCATCACTGTAATGAGTGACGGTTTTGAAATGGAGACAATGCACAGTCATTCTAAGCAGACTTTCAACCTGCAGACCATGGATCTGATGTGCTGAACTTGGGTTCCAGAGGACTCTTGGCTGTATTTCAAAGTAGCCACACCATAAGTGCCATTGGCTTTGCAAACACCTTGCACACTGAGGCAAAAAAGCATTTGAAGTAGCGAAGGGCAAAGTACCAACATCACGGCAGCGCTCCAAGTGTAATGCAACATAAGCAGCGCTAAGCTAAGGCTCTTGTCACAGCCACACTGACCTGCAGCACTTTGAGTCCCTCTCCCCGAAGCTGCTAACAAGGAAGTCTCTCCGACAGTGTTTTCTATTGTACTTTCTTGTATTGCCAGAGGAAATAAGAACCTTATTAGCACAGGTCAAAGGCCACTAGACCAGGCAAGGAAATAACACAGCTGGGGCAAAGGGAGCCGCCTTCTCCAACCACACGGGAAGGAAAATCAACCTCCTACAGCCGGAGGTCCCCGGAAGGCTGTCGGCTCCCCAGGCCGCAGAAGCCTGCCTGCCGACAAGCGTCTCCTACGCAGCACGGGGCCTGCACCCAAGGCCCGCTCCCGTGGGACTCAGCACCACGGACGGAGCCGTAGTCCAACCCCCACCGCGGAGGAGAGCCGGGGACTCAGCCCGATACCGCCCACAGCGGCTGCATGGTGAGAGAAACCGGGCACAGGGAGGGAAACCGCGCAGGCCTCCGAGGGGCCGTTACAGACAACGGTCATCCACCCACCTTCGAACGAGCTCTCCAGGGAAAATGCCCCCCTTCTCCCCTCTCCACCCAGCCACAGTACCGACTGCACCACCCCCAACACCCAACCGCCACTCACCTCACACCTGTTCTACCGTGCCGCTCCCCGCCCCTCCGTCCCACTCCACCCCCCTCGCGCGCCGGCCGCACCCCAACGAGTCTCGCGAGAACCGGGGCAGGGAGCCGCGGGCGCATGCGCGCGCGACGCACGTAGAGCATGCCCCCGACGCGTGCGTTCATTGGTCAGGGCGTTCTGCGCGTGTGCTGTAGCTCTTGCCGGTACCACGGTCAGGAGCGCGGGCGCGCATCTCAGCCCTTGTAGAGGGATCGAGACCTCTGCTCGCCTGCGTCCCGTCCCCGGAGCAGTAGCGTTCTTTCTGGTGGACGCAGCGCCTTCCCCCACCTTTTCCTATCCCCACATGCCAAACGGATGCGTCTGAGGTGCAGCGCGGTTTCCCCCGATGCGTGGAAGCGGGGCTGCTGTGGACGGCCCGCCTTCCGCCGCGGCTGTGCTCTGAGCGGGCCTTGACCGTCAGCGGGTCCGTCGTCCTCCGCTCCTACCTTCGTCTCAGTGTTGCACAGCTGCGGGGTCTAGCCGCTGCCGCCACCTTTCTGGGGGGTTCCTCGGTGTTGAGTGTATGAGGCCGAGGCTTGAGCCCCTGCAGGGAGTAGGGGCGCGGCGGGGCTGGGTCCCTGTCCCTCGAGCGATGCTGTGAGGTAAGGGCGGGCCCGCGGCGGCGCCTCGGTGAGGCCAGGCGGGGATGGCAGGGGCGGGCGGCGGGGCTCGGCCAGACAGTTCCAGATGAGAGGTCTGCGCTGGGAGTAGCCAGGGCTTTGTCGTCTCTTCGCTCTTCTTAAAAGTGTGCTGAAAGATCCGCAGGTTTAAATAATGGGATATTAAAGTGTGTTTTCAAAAACAACGCAAGTGTTCCGCTTTCCTGTTTCCTGGAAAACTCACTCTACGATACTGAAGTATGCTGATGAGGAAGGCGGGGCGGGAGGAAAAACACTTGGCCTTATCTGTACCCCGCTGGGCACCTTGGTGGGGGAGATATGTTGTAGCTGTATAGAGGCAGAAAGAAGGGGTTTAGGGAAGGAATCTAGTTGGATGTGGTGGTCCTGAGGCTGAAGGATGAAGAGAGCCGTGAGTCTTGCTCTGTCTGCAAAAGGAATTAATTAGTGTACTGAGGTGATGACAACAGCAGAAAAGGTGCAGCTCTCAAAGCATATTAAGTAGTGTGATGTCTCTGACCACTGCTTTTTCTTCTTGCTTCGCTCTTGAGAAACTTGGCCAGGGCAAGATGGGGTTGCGTCTGACAGCCCCTCTGCCATAATATGGAGATTTGAGTGTCGTATTTCTGTGATCTGGGGCCTCCTTCTGCCCAGCAGCGGCAGCATCCAGGCTGTCCTGTGAGAGAGTTCAGCACTGTTTCAACTCTCATGCTGCAAGGCTTCTTGGAGGGGAGAGGAAGGAAAGCTTTGTATCCTGATAAAATCTGTCAAGGAGGGCAGGAAATACCATACTTACAACCTTGCTGCCTGACAGCCAAACTCCCTGCAGGGGCACCTCTTCTGTCCCTGGAGCTGAGTTTGATCATTCCCTCGTCACTGAGCTGTAAACCCAACCCTTCTGCCTCTGACCTCCCTGTTTTGGCATGATAAGGGCACAGCTTGTCTGCACGGAGGAAGAACAGCCGGGGTACCAGGCAGAGCTCATGGACACACACCCTGAATTACCGCCTGGGCACGCTGCTGCCACAATGTACCCTAGAACCTTTCCCCGTAACTTCTCCATTCCCCTGCTTTGACCTACCTATCCCGTTTGCCTCCAGGCAAAAGCCATCCAAAAGCTTTTCCTTTATTTTGGCTATTTGGTCAGTTTTTGTGGCCAAATGGGCAATGGCCCTTCCATGAGCTGCTGTATCTTTGCAGCTCTCTGTGGAGGCAGGAGGACTGGAGGGAAACCATATATTTGAGGCATCACTTAGACGTTTTCCAGGGCTGCCTGAGGACCAAACTGATGGGAACAAAGCCATTTTCGATAAGCCTGTCCAACCGCCGGGGAGCAGCCGTGTCCCTGGCGAGAAGGCCGTCAGCGCTAGCCTTGGGCTAGACCCAGCAGCGCCGCTTGCTCCTCCCTCCTCCGGCCGGAAGGGGGCGCTAGGGTGAGGAGGCGGCACCGTGGCTGGCGTGGTGCATGCTGGGAAGGTGGCGGGGCGGGCGCGGGCTCCAGCGCAGGCGCGCGGCGGGGCGGACGCTGTGGGGGAGGTTTTCCCATATGCACGGGGCTGCGCGCGGGCGGGCGGGCATCGCTGAGGGGGGGCGCGAGCGTGAGCGTTGGGACCGCCGCTATGGGCAAGAAGCAGAAGAACAAGAGCGAGGACAGGTAGGGTGATAGCGGCGGTCACCTCTTCTCGCCACTCTTTCCGTGCTGCTGACAGCGGCGGCGGAGGCGCGAGTGCCGGTGCTGCGGCGCTGAGTCAGGCCCTGCTGGGGTTCGCGGCCTCGTCGGAGGCAGCGGGCAGGCGGGGCTGGCTAGGCCCGATTCGGTGGCCGGACGGCGGCGGCGCTGCGGAAGGGCCGGTCGTGTCCCTCGCCTTAGGGAACGGCACCGGTTAGGCGTGCGGGCCGGGCCGGCGTCGGAGGCCCGAGGAGACGGTTACCGCGGGGGACGGGTGGGTGTCCCACGGGTGGTACTGTGGAGGGGGAAGGTGGCGGCCACTCAGGCTGGCAGCGACGGGAGAAACTTGGCCATTGGCGCTGCGGCGGCTGTGTTGTTGCTGCCGGCTTTTTGTGCTCCCTTTGAAGGGAGCTTACCTGATCCACAGCCGGCTTCTCGGGGAGTTTGTCCGGCAGCAGACAGTGGTAGACAGCCGCTGGTTGTGGGCGCACATCGGGATTGTCAACTAAAAATTCGCTGCTTGCTTAATTTGCAGTGCGTGAAGTGTGCTTTATTATTGTTTTTTTTAATTCTGTTTTCTTTTTTGAAGGGAGATAGTGGTAGAGATCATGCTATAACTTCGTGATTTGAGCATGTTTCATAAATGCAGACGTTAGGTATTTTAGTGATTGGAGGATAAGAGGATGACTTCTACAGCTGTGTGCACATCATCTTGGATACTGCCCCATCTATGAACTTTTTTTGTTAGAGATTCTTATAATGGCAACAATGTTAACCATATAGAACATGCAGTGAATAAGATTGTGTATTCATATGCTAGCAGGAGTGAACATATTTTCACTTGTTACTATAAAATGATAAATACAAATATACAGTCGTTTTGGAGAGTGTTTTTAGTTGTTAATCCTGACAAGGAGTTAAATGAAAACTGACATCTTAAAAAGTGTATGAACTAGAAACATTTTCCTTATCTAGTCTGCCCATCTTGTATACCCTTTTATAAGTCATTAAATGTTTCTCTTATGAAAGTACTGCCTGTGACAGCTGTGTCACAAAATATTTCCTCTTCAAGCATTTCTTACTATCTAGATGTATATTGCATTAAGATGCTGATGTTAATGAATTCAGGTTGTTACCCTTTACCAGATTAGGATGTAAACTCTTTTAGTTTCTCTGGTCCTGTCTGGGTAATCAGTATTTTGCTAGTCTGACTACTTTTCTTCACGCCTTTTGCCATGCCATGTATGCATCCCTTTGTTATCAACTTGTTTCATGGGCTGTATTTCACAGGTATATCTTGGGAGCACCACTGGTGAGGACATGAGTCGAATGTGATATGAGAAGGAAGAGGGAAGAGTTGGATCTTTGTGCTCTGAAGGAAAGAAGGCCTAGTGCTCTTCTTTGTACCTGGTGTGGTAGATGTTAGAATCATGCAGACGACTTCAAGTACTGAAGCATTGCTGCTCTGGGCCCTTCCAGTAACAGCAGCTGGTGTGCAGGAGCCCCTGAGTCTCGGTGCCTGCTGGGTGCTTTGTATCTTTGTATCTCCACATGCATTTCTGTGTGTCAGTTAAGTACTGAGCATGGGCCTCTCTTGGGTGCTATGCACAAAATCTCATTTATGCCAAAAAAAGAGGGAAGCATACCTTGAAAGAAAGGCCAAGAATTTATTGTTATTTTAATTGAAATGGTAAGAGACTAATGATTCAGATTTAATTGTTACAAAAGAAGAAAGAGCAATAATGCAGTTGAAAATAGTTATGCTTATTTTCTCACTGCTACTCTGAGTCGCAAGCAGTGGCTTTGTCCTGGTGGTGCTGAGCTGTTACAACAAGTTGTCAGCATCAGATGTCCTTCACAAGGAGCAATATGATCATTTCTGTTGATGGATTCATCTTCCTCACTCTAGGGTCCACTTATATGCTTGCAAATGTACTTAAGCGCCTTTTGCTCTTCACTGGTTTGCAGCTCTGTGCTACCTCCATATATGTAAAAGGCACCATATGTTAGATACACTTTCTTCCTTGTTTGTAACCCCTAAACCAGTTTTATCCAGGTCTGCATTTCTCTTAGCCAATTGGTGCGTTGTGAGGTGTCGAGTGCTGAGTCCTTTTTATCCTATGCCTGCAATCCTCTCTACTGCATCTTGTGTCTCCAGTTCTCAAGGTCCCTGCTGCCATGCTATCTGTATTTCTCTACACCACGTCATTCTTGTGGAGTTGTGAGTATCTCATTCTATAGAGAGTGAATCCCTGCTATCTATGTGAACCTATAGTTGCAGCATGTCCAGGTAACAAGGAGAACCAATTGGGCACTTGGTTAGTTGAAGAAATTGCTGTCATAGCTAAACCAACTGACAGTTGCAGAGAGTTCAAGGAAAGTTCAGCCAAAGTAAGCCTGACAGGCTTTAGTCCTGAGGCCTTGTAAATACAGTGTGGAGCTTACAAACTGCCATTAGCAGTGGCAATACTGTGCTACATGGCTAACACGGTTGTATGGCAATGGGAAGAATGATGTGGGAGAAAAAATCAAACAGGTACTTGTTTGAGAAGAAGGACATCATTATTAGACTGGATGTATGTTATGACAGAGACTTTGAGGAGATGGAACTGGAAGGCTATTGATGTTTTGGAATAGGCTGTCTGCAGAGGCACCCTCGTCATGTGGTGATGTTGGTTCTCGCTGACACCCCTGTGAATGTCAGGTTCCCTCAAGTGAGAGGCTGCATCACATATTTGCATCTGTAGCTTGAAAGTGGACTTCAGCATCCTCCATCAGTCTCCCATTAATTCTAGTGGAGTTAAAGAGGAGTGGCACAATGGAATCAAAGGCTTCCAGTTGGTTTTGGCTCCTGCATCTTCAATTCTGTGCTATGCAGTGTTACTTTTTTCCTCTCCTTTTCCTCTCTCCTTCCTCCAGCAGTTACGGTACAGATACAATCCCTGACACCCCTGTTGGCTGCAGCTCCCTAAGCATGTGGCAGTTCACAGGCATAACTTGCAGTGCAGAGGAAGCATGTGGGAAGATGCAGGTGGTGTATCTGTGTTGTGAATATTGGTTTGAGAATTGGTGTGACAGAAGGGAGATTTCTGCTTGTCTTCTGACATACTGAGACAAGTTATGGAAAGGTCCAAGTCTACTCTGTTATTCTCCTCTCACCTCCACAGCTTTGATTTCTGTTGTGTGGTTTCCTCTTCCTTTGTTTCTGCTGAGTATGGTAGAGGTCTGTCATGGTTTTACCCATGGTGGTAACTGAACACCGCAGAGGCCACTCACTCACTCCTTCCTGCTCCCAGTGGGATGGGGAGGGGAACTGTGGAGTGAAAAAAAGTTAAACTCGTGGGTTGAGATAAGAACAGCTTAAGAACTAAAAATATACTACTAAATATTATAACAATAATTGTAATGAAAAGGAATACAACAAAAAGAAGGAGGAAAAAAACCCAAGAAGAGACAAGTGATGTACAATATGGTTGCTGACCACCTGAGCAGCCATCCGCTCCTGGCCAGCTTCCTCCACTTCATATACTGAATATACTGTTCTGTGCTATGGAATATCCCTTTGGCAAGTTCAGGTCAGCTGTCCTGGCTGTGCTTCCTCCCACCTTCTTGTGCACCTGATTACTGTCAGAGCATAGGAAACTGGAAAAAATCCTTAACTCAGGATAAGTGCTACTTAGCAACAACTAAAACATCAGCATGTTATCAGCACTATTCTCACACTAAATCCAAAATGCAGCACTGCACCAGCTACTAGGAAGAAAATTAACTCTGTCCCAACCAAAACCAAGGCAAGGTCATACTGATAGGTATTGATGTTTGTCCAGAAAGTCTGCTGGTGAATTAGAGAGAGGATGAATTTTGTCATGGGAACAGGGTATAAGCACATAGAGACAAGAAGCTGAGCAAGATGATAGCTATGGTGAGCAGAGAAAGGGGAAATGCAGGACTGTTTCCTGTTATGTATACAGATTATACTATACCAACACCTCTGTTACGCTCTGAAACTCATTACTGAGTTCTGCCACTTGATTGCTGTGCATCAGTCAGTAAAGAACATGTTTATCTAGAATGGTTGGATACGTGGTCACTGTAGGAAAAAATCAGTGTGGTGTGTTAAAGAGGTGCTTTGTAAAGGTGGAGGGTATCTTGGGTCATACATGGCTCCGAAGCCATATGGCAATTGCTGTTATTGTTCCTTTTTTGGAATTTTTATGGGTGTGTTTCTCACTCACTTTCAAAATAAACTTCATAGCAGATCTTTCAACAAAAATATGAGGTATCTGAATTTTCAGGCTTTTCCTAGTGCAAGAGTAGTGTTCTGGTGTGTAGTTTGGCCCCTTGCTGGGAGTGATTTGTTTTGGATAAAGCTGTAATGGCAGAAGGTATGCCAAGGTTCTACCCTGCTGTCTTTGTTAATTTAGGATTTTTTTTTTTTTTTAAATATGTGGAGGGAAAGGCTGTTGTTAACTACAGAACTCTATTTTTAATTCAAGCCTCAAACTGATGCTATAGATTTCCAAGTAAGCAGAGTATATGCTGCATGTTACAGATTATTTCCTACCTGAAGTATGGATCTTGCCCCATGATATTCTTAGCTTTTGATGTGTTTTTCCTCTTCTCCCAGCTTTAAGTTGTTTTCCTCTTCTCTCACTAGTTTTCTTTAGCTTCCAGTAGGTAGTCTTAGGTGTGTTTATTCTTCTGCCCTTTAATATGGTGACGTGTGGCCTAGGCAAACCTAGGCATATTCCTTTAGAAGTTACACGTGCCAGCTGTGGTTCTGCAGCCAAGAGTGAACACTGCTGCTAAAATAAGACTTACAGTGCTGTTGCTGATGTTATATATTGCTTTCTCTTCTGCAAATTAATTGCTGGCATTGTCTACTGGTTGTTCTGTTTGGTTCTTTTTCTATTAGTGTGTTAAGTAAAACCTGAATGTTGTGTAGGAAAGTTCTGTGAAGGCTAGAAGGCCTACAGACACCTGGAGTTCAGAAACATTCTGTACACCAGAAAATATACAATAACTGTTTCTATTTGCTTCTCAAAAATATTTCCACAAGCAAAGCTTTCTATACATCTGTCAAGGAGAGCAGCTGATAAACCCTTGAAATCCCTGTTTTTGCAAATCTCATCTGGAAGATGCCAGGATTTTATACGGAAAGATGGAGTAAATAATGCAAAACAATTTCTCCATTACAGAAATTTATTGGCCTGTTCTGTGTAAATGTATACTTCTGTATATTTATAAGGAAACAGGTTTTTATAGGTGTGTTGGATTTTTATTTTTTTAAGCAAAGCATCTTTGTAAGAAGGCTGTAAAAATCTTCAAATATTTGTGGTAATAGCAACATAAACCAAAAAGCACTGCAGTACACTAAGCAGGTTGTTAGAAACAGCTTTTCTTGTTGAAATCATTTCATCTGTTACCTTCATGAAGGCATCTAAACCTTATGTATAACTGCTGTTTATGAAAGCAGTACACTGCAAGCCAGCAGGAATTGCAGAAACTTCTTTCAGCTCTCTGAAGAGCTCTGGAAAGCCTCGCTCAGAATAGAGAGGTGTGTGGTAATACAAACTTTGCTGCTGTTGTTGACACTCAAGCCAGACAAGGTGACCAGCTCTACATAGCTTTGATGGTTTTAATTGCATTAGTGGTGCCATGTTTTTCTGACTCTGGGCTCATGTGCATTGCTGTACATTTGGTCTGTGCTGTTTGTCACTTGAAAGCTGCCTAGGAGTGAAGGTTACAGTCCTGGACAAAAATCTCCAGTTTAGTAACCTTTAATGCTGGTATAATATTCCTCTTCCCTCTGACTCTGTCCACAAAAATTGTCCCCTAGACTAGTAGAGGAAATAATTTTGCTGTTCACAAATTATGTGTGCACATACTTAATTCAGTCATTGAGCTTGACTTGCTAAAAAAGTACAGTGATGGGTGTTTTGGTCTGAAGGCAGTTGGTATCTTACAGATGATGTGTGTTTGATGATCCTGGTCTTTGCAGCAACTGGTGACTTATTCTTCCCATATGTCAATTTTTGTTTTCTTTTATAGTAGTCTAGTGGAGATTTTAAACAGGAATCTGCTATCTTAACACTGAAATATGTTTCTTTACATACATGCTGTGATGAACTATTGTTTTTAGTTATAGTTAATGTAAGTGGGCATCCTTTGCTTTTAGGATTATAGACAATCTAAAGTGTATTTCCTGGAGTGTTCTAAATGGTGTTTTTGTCATGTATTTTGGTTTTATACAATGAGAGATACATAGGCTACAGAAATTGTGAAACACTAGTTGGAGGCAATTTCTGTCATCTTTGCACTTTTTCTAAACAAACCCCAAAGGAATTAGTTCAGGGAAGACCAACTGCTAGTTCTTTACTTAGTCTTTCATATTCCATGCTTTTCATTAGCTTGTTCTCTTGGGACATGAACACTTAAACTGAACCTTGAAGAGCTGCTTTCTTCCAGAGCCCTGTGTTGCCAGCTACTAGCCATAACAGAAGCTTGTTATCTTAAAGTTTTGCTATGTCTTTGTTCAAATGGAAATTTAAGGTTGTTGTGAGCTTTTTCCTTTGCCTTTTTTTTTCTTTTTTTAATGTGGGTTGTGATAAAGGAGACTTTCTGTTCTTCTAGAATCTGTTTGGGTTACAAGGTATGTCTCCAGTGTCTTTTTCAGAAGGTTTTGCTTAGCTCATAGTTATTCCACTATTCTTTTTCCCCAGCCAAACTTGAAAGAGAAGGCATAACTCTTTAATATTAAAAATGGAATCATTATCTTGGGAGCCTGAATAAAAAGCAGTTACCCTTTTAGTCAAGTTTTACTTCCTCGCTGTCTCATGCAATTAGGTAGCTTCACCAGCTTCCTTCATCTTACTAGGGAAAAATAGCTAAGGTGTAGTTTCACATCACACTTAATTCTTTTCAGCTGTCAGATGTTTCAAACCTTGTGGTCTTACTCTGTGGATGCTGTAATTTCTTCCATTGCATTGGATTCAATATTTATGTGCCCACAGTGCAACCCAGGTGTGTGGTTTGATCTGCCACTAAAAAAATTGTTTTCTGCAAGGACTTGTGGCTACAGGATTGCCTGAGCTGATGAGAGGGGAAAGCATGGCTGGGAATGGGGAAAGAAGTCCCTTCTCCCGCCCCTGTCCCATAGTTTAAGGAAAAGGCAAGGGGAGAGTGTCCTTTTACTGGGGCTGATTTTTGTATATGTTTAAGCACTGCCAGCTGCAGTGGTTGGTTGCATAGCTTGTGCTCACATGCACACTTCTTGGGCTGAGGAAGGAGTGCAGTTCATTCGTTCCTGAATTTCGAGCTGTCTCAGGGATATGTAGTTTAAATGTTTTCTGCATGAAAAGCAAGGTGGCTGTTTCTGCTCTAAATAGACAAGTTTGTGATGCTCATGTTCTTTGATAGGTGAGAATGAGAAAAAGGCCATGGCTTTCTTTTCATGTTTTGAACAGCCTTGCAGAGCCAGCAGATGCTTGCATATTCAATTTCATAACCCACTTAACTTGGTGGTGCATAGGTTTGAACAACTAAATAATTACTTCCAAAGTGTTTTGTGTTCTGTAGTGTTCTAAACCAGTTGCTCCAAAACATTTTTTTTTTATTTTTAAATTTTTTTTGGAATAGAGAATGCTGGTTTATTTTAATACATACAAGTAAAAATAACTACAGTTATGCCATTTAGCATTAGTAACTTGTTAATTTTGGATAAACATGTCTTTAAAAATTCATTCTTGTTACTGGGCATATGATCCGCATATATAGGGGATGGGTAAGATGCTCAAGGGGAGTAATGGTAAAGACCTGTGTAAAAATGTTAGTTTGATTTGGTTTAAAACTATTGCAAAACCAGACACATGGAAAGAGATGGTTCAGCTTGTTTTCAGTCTTTTTGAAGTTCAAGAGCTTCTATTTTTTTTAAGCAAAAGAAAATGCCTTAATGACAGTGGTGTTCCTTTGAAGGTGGTTAGAAGAGCTGGTGTCATGAAAGTTCTTCAAAGTTACCTAAGCAAAAATGAGTCTTCTGATTATGCAGGAATGTGGGCAGTGAGTTCATACAAGTGATGCAACTTTCTTGCTCTGGTGACTTACTGACTCTTCTGCCCCATGCACATGGTTGGTTGGGTTTTTTTTGGATGTGTCTTTAATTAATGCAGCATTTTCTGACATTTGAACTTCATCTTTACAGAGACAGCTTGAAACCAATCCTAACTAAAATATTTTTAGCTTGTTATCTCAGTTAGCTGTAAGACAAAGGGAAGCTTTAGTAATCATATTTGTGTTGGTCAGTGCATTTGATCAAAAAGTACTTGTAATCTTTGAGTCTGCATGTACTGTTTTAGTTTCAGCAGTGATACCCTGTTGACTTTGCAAAGCTGGATGTTGGATTTCCAGTAGTTAAAAGGCTTGTTCTCATTTTACGCCAGTCTTCCATTTAATTTCTGCAGTTGCATTTAACTACTTTCAGTAGAGTCAAATTGATATAAATGAGGGCAGCCCAGCTCCTTTGTATACTGCTAATTAATCCCATTGCTCCACTCTCTCAGTTCATGTATGGATTAATAGTTTCCTTTGCTCTTTATCTTACTGCTGCCTAGTCAGGATGTCACAAGCAGACACATGGTGCCTATTTATAATGAAGTTTTGCTTGATGTGTGGGGATATACATTTTAAGTACTGTAATAAGTGTAGTCAGAGTCATAATTGTGTGTGGCCTTACAAAAGGGAAGGATGAGAACATGCATGTTTGCTGGTGATCTTGGTAATATAATATGCTTGTTTTTTATCAGAGTGTCTGAAATGCTGGTGATGTCAGTTGGTTTGTGATGCTATCCCTCACTAGAACCTGCATGGAAAGCTGGAGGAGCTCGTTTGGCAAGGCAGGGCAGTTATGCAGTTCAGCTGCAGAAGTTCACTGAGCAAAGAAAAATGATAAAAGTCTATTGACTCTTATTTCGGTAGCTGTAATCCTGTCTTCCCTGCATTTGGTCTTGTTTTCCAGGGCAATGCCCAGGAAGTCTGTCAAGTTTCTGTGCCTAGATTTGTCTGTTACAGATGTTATATTACTATCTGTTCTTAGTATGGAAGCTTCCCACTGAAAGTCCTGAGGATTAAGGTATTAATTATGCCAGTATTTGGGGTCATTTTATTTAACCTTCCATGTTGGAGAGAAACAATAGATAGTTAAAATGTACTTGTAACTATTCTGAAATACTTTGTTAGAAAGCTCTTGTGGTTTTTATCTTACTTCAGCATTGTAAGTTTAAATCTTGATTTGTGAGCATAAACAGAGCATTAAATCAGACCTGGTGTTAGGGTGACCTCTGCCCTCAGGATGGCTTCCACAAGGAGTTTCTAGGTTCTGGCTATTGCAGGCCGTTGCATCAGAAAAAGAACATGATCCAAAAGTGTGTTTGTTTCTCATGTTTCAGAGAACACCTCCCTACCTCCTCTACTTCCCTCCCTCTCCCCCCCCAAAATAAGCATTAAGAAGTCCAACACCCTAAGGTATGTGCTCTTTTAGCAGTTTTTTCAGCAGATGCTATGTAAAAGCTGAGTGGGTTTGGTTTTTGCTTTTTTGCTGGGGTTCTAAATATTGTTTCCTTACTGTACTAGCAAGAGAACACTGCAGTGTTTTTTTTTTTTCTACGTACTGTGTGCCTATCAGTCACAAGGTTTTTCCATTTTCTGACTCAATAGCTTGCAACTGTGTGGGATCTTATAAGTAGGAGAGCTACTGGCTGTCCTTTTACATCTCACTGAGCAGTGGTAGGTGACAGCTCTTTTTTGTATTTCCTAACTCTACTTTAATCTTCATACTGAAAACATTTCCTAGTTTCTCTTATAAGCAGGATTTGGGATGGTAGCTTTATTTGTCACTGGGTTTGCTTAACATGTACAGAAGTAGCTTAGGTTGTGTTTTGGAGTGTCGTTTTCTGTTACTGGCCTGATTTGATGCATTGATTGCATGAGAGATGTTGTTGAATTTCCTTTGTTGCCCCAAATACTTGGGATGATCTGGGTATATTTGATCCTGCTTGGTACAGAATAATGTGCCAGCACAGCATTTAACTAGGTTGCCCAGTGACTGTTCAGGAGTCTGTTCAATGAATAAAGTGTCTTTCCCTGTGTAATGCAGGTTTTCAGTAGTCTATGCAGACAGCTTGTACTGAAACCCTTTTGGGCAACAGATGATTTCCTAATGTCATTTCTAGGGCAGTAATGTCAGTATTTTTCTGTATAAAGTATATGAATGTTTCTATATGCTACCTTTAAAATGCTTTGGAATATTTCGATGGCTTGTATTGCTGTAAACCTACTGAAATGGCAAAAGGCACTGAAATTCCATAGGGGAAATGTAGAACACTTGATCAGTGATGTAATTCTAAAGAAAAAGAGTTTTGCTTGGTATCTGAGATGTAGTGATGTCTACATACTTGATTACTGTCATCTCCTTTAATCAGCCTGACTGCTGTGTCTTCCCCTGCTGCATAGTTTTGCCCTGTATTAGGCACAGGCCTTCGTGAAGGAATGCTGCAGCCTTTTAATGTTTTGAAAATTGCTTGTTTAGGTTTGAGTGAAGTACACACACCTAACTCTTGCTGTAATTTACTCCACTGAAATGCTATTTTAGCAGTATCAGAACTCTTTTCATATCTGATGGCAAAAATAGAGGCTGGAATCAGGGCAGGTGCATCAGAAAGGTGGCTCAGCCTTCACTTCTGAAATGGAGACCAAAGAAAATCAGGGAAGTAAGCCCTTCTCAGCAATGCTGTAGCACTTCCACACTTTCCAGACTTACCTGAGCCTCCTGTCCTGGGAAAACATGGAGTTATCTCAGTGTGTGAACCTTCTTTGAGTCCAAAGCATTATGAGCTTGAATGGCCTAAAGTAATGAGGCTCTGAAGTCTATATAGGAAGTCTTCATGTGAAAGCAGTTCAAGGTCAGAATTGAAAACTGAGCATCCTGGTGCTTCCAGGTTTCTGTATAAGGCACTCTTATGCTTGGTGAAAGGACCCTTGTGAAGGTTGAATGGAGGGGCAAGAAGGGCTGTATGGAGACTACCTTGGAGGATTTGGAAGAGGTTCCTGCAGGAGTGGTTAGGTTTCTGAAATGTATTTGGGGACTGCTTAGAAATGTTCACAGGAACATTTCCTAGGCATATCGTCCAATGCCAGTAGGAAAGAAGCTTGCCTGTTATGCAGCAAAGTGATAGGAATCTCCCAGGAAGAGAGGGTGGGCACCTTCTCAATCTCCTTTTCAACCTTCATTTAGTAGGAAATACTATTATTAGTGTTTTAAAAGGTAAGGAAATTCAAAGTCACTGTGGGAATAAACTTATAGTAATAGAAGGCAATATTGATTAGATGTTTTTTGAAACTACAAGCTGTGATAATAGTAACATTCTAGTATTTCCTGTGTTAATAGACCAATTTTGCTCTGAGTAATGAAGTTTTAAGTGTGAAGTAGAGAGTAGGTAAGTCTCCTTTCTTACAGTTGTTCTGTAAGCAAGATTAGGTGGAAAAACCTCTGGACACTTGTCATGTTAACAGGACAACACTAGACATAGTCATTGCTCAATTCTCATGGTGTAAGTCAAGAAAAAAGTGCATCTGAATGAAAATTGCAGATAAAGGACAGGAAAAAGGCCACTTCTGCTTAGTTGCAGATGAGAGATTATTTATAGCAAGAGAAGAAAATGCTTTTGAAAGAGAAACTTGATATAATGAAATCTAATGAGGAAGGGTGCATGTTTCAGATGCCTAGTGAAACTTCTTTTGGCTTCCTTTACTCCTGGGAGAGGGAGTACTAATGCAAGTGGTGGAAATGGGTATGTGCCAACCACATAGGTAGTTTTTATGATCTGCTTTAGAGTCTGGCTAAGAGTTGAGCTGTGTTCCTCTGTGTGACTTCTCTTTCAAGAAAAGAAGAATAAAAATCTTCAGTCTTTTTTTCAGCAAAACATAGGCATCTTTTATCAGAAGTTGGAAGCTGTGAAGAGCTTCTACTTACTTGATAAATAAAATACAGTAGCTTTTTTTGTTTGCTGAGGTGTTTAAAGGAGCAGGTAAATACTTCTTAATAGAATTTCCTGGTTACTAGATTGCAAGATTTCTTCTATTTGTGCTTCATTTTTACACTTTCATTGTGGATGCTGCTTTTCTAGTAATGACATCTGTGATTTGAAGGATCAAACCATTTCTCTTTTGAGGGAACGAAGCAAAACAATCTAGTTACATTCTTCCAAGGGAAGATTGATTTTACATTTTGAAGCTTTTGTTTTGTGCAGATGGCTTCTACTTACGTACACTTAATACTTGAACTCTTGATAACCCTGTTTTTCATTTCCATTTTAGTGCAAAAGATGATATTGATATTGATGCCCTTGCTGCTGAGATAGAAGGTGCAGGAGCTGCAAAGGAGCAAGAGCCTCAGAAATCTAAAGGCAAAAAGAAAAAAGAGAAGAAGAAACAGGATTTTGAGTAAGTTTGGTTTTTTTCCTGTCTTATTTTATTCCATTGTACAAAATCTCAGTTCCTGAAGTACCCTAACTTTTTTCTTATTTTAGTGAAGATGATATCCTGAAGGAGCTGGAGGAACTGTCCATAGAAGCACAAGGAGGGAAAGTTGAGAAGGAACCTTCTACAGGAAAGGTGAACACTGAGAGGGAGGTGGGCTGTTTAATAGGAAATAGTGTTGCAGTGTAGTTGGAAATCCATGTGAAACATAATAACTAGCATCTATTTTTAATTATGCTTGATCATATTTTCACAGTAAAGTTAATTATGCAAGGTTTTACCAGAAGCCATGTCTTCCTGCTGCTAATTATTCAAAACCAATCAGAATAAATTTTAACTGTGGGCTGAAGTGTAGTATGCTCAGGAGGAATAGTTACTGCTTTCAAACTTTGTTTTCAGTAAGAGAAGCTTTCCTTGACATCTCTCAATGCTACTTGTTAGCTCACAATAGCAAGTAATTTTTCATGGCTGATTATTGAATTGCTCAATTACCAGGTTGAAAATGACAATGAAGAAAGCTTATCAAAACAAGATAAAAAAAGGAAAGGAAAGAATAAAAAAGCCAATCTGGAAAATGACTATGACAGTGAGGAAGATAAAAAGTCTAAAAAACCTCAGAAAGCCAAACAAGACATGCTTTCTGGCAGTGATGATGATGATCATGAGACACAGCTTAAGAAAAGCAAAGGGAAAGCTCAGAAATCAAATAAGAAGCAAGATCTGTCAGAAGATGATGAAATTAACGTTAAGAAGAGGAAAGAGCGTTCAGGGGGAGTGTCTTCAGGTGAGAGTGGCAATGAATCAGATGAGGTCTCCCAATCTAGAAAAGGACAAAAGAAAAACCAAAAACCAAAGTCCACTCCTGCTGCTGAAAGTGGGGATGATGAAGAAGAACCTTCATTCAGAGTAAAAACAGTGGCTCAGAAGAAGGCAGAAAAAAAAGAACGTGAAAGGAAAAAACGTGAGGAAGAAAAAGCCAAACTGAGGAAGCAGAAAGAGAAGGAGGAATTAGAAGGTGGAAAGGAACCAGCAAAGCTGAAGGAAGCTCCAAAAAAAGCTGAGGAGAAAGCTTCTAATGTTGCAGCAACTGCTGGTCCTGGGGAAAAAGGAGAGACTCCTGCAGGAACAGAGGGTTTGTAACATGATTTCTAAAACTCTTAATTTAAACACTGTAGCTTTTATTTCAAGAAGGCCAAAGAGTTGGCAGGCAATGAGGATGCTTTGTAGTTTTATTCTGACATTTGGTAACCCTGTCTGCTGCTTTGTGTTGACTCGCAGATGGTTGGGTGGTTTTTTTTTTTGGCCTGTAGTTTGTTCAGGTATATGGGAAAACAAAAGCCAGATGGTGAATTCTCATTACAGTATATGCTTACAGTTCTGTATTGCAAACATGGTTTTTCTCTTCCCAGTTACTCTAAGACTTTAGATCCTGACTTTGTAACCTAGAGACATTTTTAATTTTTTGTTAGGAAGTGCTAATGTACCAGCCAGTCAAAGTGTTCCTTATTTGGTTTATTTATTATATTTGAAACATTAATTGTATTTAGAATATCTAAAGTCTCTAAGATGTTTGAATGTGTGCCTTTTTTTCTGTAGCTGATGATAATGAGGGGGACAAAAAGAAGAAAGACAAGAAAAAAAAGAAAGGTGAGAAAGAAGAAAAAGAGAAAGAGAAGAAAAAGGGTCCCAGTAAAGCCACAGTTAAAGCTATGCAAGAAGCCTTGGCTAAAATGAAAGAGGAGGAGGAAAGGGCAAAAAGAGAGGAGGAAGAACGTATAAGGCGACTGGAGGAGCTGGAAGCAAAGCGCAAAGAGGAGGTACTGTGTGTCTGGCTTTGAGGTTAGAATAAGGGAGAGGGTGATCTTAAACTGTGTGCTTGGTGGATTAGTCCTGAATAAGTTTCTCATCAATAGCCATCTTCTGGGTAAAGCATGCATGTTCTTTAACCTTTTCCAGGAAAGGTTAGAGCAAGAGAGGAAAGAGAGAAAGAAGCAGAAGGAGAAAGAGAGGAAAGAGCGTCTGAAGAAGGAGGGAAAACTTCTAACAAAAGCTCAACGAGAAGCCAGAGCCAGAGCAGAGGCTACTCTGAAACTACTCCAAGCTCAGGGTAAGCAGTACACTTTAAAATAATAATAATAAAATCAGACCCCTTACTGCTCTCTTTATTTTTTTCTGTCTGGAGCTAGGAGGTCAAATACTGAATAATTCCATATAAAGCTCTTAGTTGTCAAGGGAGGCAGTGTGTGTGCCAGCCACCCTTGTGGTTGTAGGTTTAAATGTCTGTATATTTTCATCTTGCACTTTAAATATCCAACTTTTTAATAAATTCTGCTTGTGGTTTGAAGATGTTAGTTATGAAACTTAGAAAAAATGACCTCTAGGCCAAAGGCCAGGAAGAGCAGATGGGCTGTGCTGCAGGTCATGTAAGACCAGTGATCTGGATCCTCTTGGTTTAGCTCATGTGCTCCTGTAAGCGAGTGCATTGTTTTGTTTCAAGTTAGTCCACAGGAACAGTGTGTCCTCTTGCATCTGCTTTAGAAAAAGGCTATATAGGAACTTCCCTGCTTTGCCATCAAATATGATCTGTTACAGTTACAAGAAAGTAAATGTATCCAATGTGTTGTAAGCCCTTGTCCTAGTTTGTTCCTGGGAACTTGCTAGTAGCTACAGAAAGAAATGAATTCCTGAGTGCTCAGTATCCTCCTTTTTGTATTTGTAGAAAACGCTACATGACACTTGGCTGGTAGGTGGATGTGTAAGGGTAGGAGTCCCTAACTAGTAAAATGTTTGGAGCTCTTAAAACATACACAAAGGCTGTTTCTCTTCATTTGTTGCTGTAGTTATTAGGATCCTTCTACTTGTGTGGTGGAATTTTGTCAAATCTACCCTGTAAATTGCACAATACCTGAAGGAATTTTGTGTGTTTCTGAAAGTGTGGCAGTACTTAAATTTCTAATTTGTCTTTGCAGCAAACTTCTGTTTTTAATTGAATCCCTTCCAACATTTCAGTGGTGTTGTTCTGTGAGGTGAAAATGAAGCTGATGAACTGAACCTGGCATTATTTTAATACCTAAAAATATCTGTTATTAAAAAAAAAACAACCCAAACCCAGCAAAACCCAACTACAAACAACAAAAAGACCCACAAAGCCACCATCTACTGAACAACTTTAAGCTTTTAAGGATAGCTGTGCCTCTTAACTGCTCCAGATTGTCTGAAACTAGGATGACTAGCAAACTGGTTTTAAATGAGTTTTAGCATGGTAGATTTCAAATTGATATATGCTTGAGGTATGTGTGTTAGTGAAATCCTATGTGAGGATGTCATAGCTTCAAACCTGGAGTCTTAGGTTCAGATTGTTTGGGTGTGTGCCATCCCCCTTGCCCTTAGTAGTCTAACTTCTTTTTGAAAGCATTTGGAGTATTTGAAGAACTATACTTTGTAAAAAGATAAAATAAACATTGAACCTGCTTTCTACTCTCTTCCTTCTTTCACCTTGCAGTTCTGGAAAATGTGTTCTCACTTAAACCAAAGCTTATGTTTAGTAATTAATCACCTGGATTTTTTCTAACTTTTTTTTTTTTTTTTTTTTTTTTTTTTTAATTCAGGTGTTGAAGTGCCATCCAAAGACTCTGTGCCAAAGAAGAGGCCAATCTATGAAGACAAAAAGAAAAAGAAGCAGCAGCAGCCAGAAAACAAAGAAGGTGTGGTTTGCATATGGGGATACTGAATAGATTAGTCACTTTCCTGAAATGTTTGTGGGATAAATCAACTAATCCTAAACTAGGTGCTTTTCAGGGTGCTTCTGAGATTCTTTAGACACCTCTGTCCCTATGAACAAGTACTTAAGACCCTAAAGTTGTTTTGAAGGCTGATCACTTTTTTTTTTCCCTAACCTGAGTCTTTTCTGTAGGATTTCTAAATGTTGGAGATGTACAGAATGTAAAGGCCTTTAAGGAATGTGAGGTTGAGTGCTTGTGTGCATATGTAGGCTAAATACAAGGTACTGTAAGTAATAATGATGTGTAATTAAGTCTAAGTTGATGTCCCAGGATGAAAGGGTGATGACTGATGCTAGTTTTAGTACTTGTTGGAGACAACTTGTTGTCTGTTTTCTTGTATATAGTAACAATTTTCAGTTTGCAGGGTGTGAGTTGTGCAGAGAGTTTGCATTTTTGAAAACTTCAAATTAATTGCAGTAGTTAGGCGTAGATTGAATGTGTCAGAATTTTTTACTTTTGTACTTTGTGGCATTCTTGTGGGGTATTTCTGTGGCTCTTCTCCAGACTATTCCATAGTTTAAAAAATAAAACAAAACAAAAACCCCAAAGCCTTCTTGCATCAGGTTTTTTCATTAACTGAATTTGTTTACATTCAAGGTGAGAGTTATGTGGCTACTTAAGGAGTGTGTGTAGAGAACTGAGATCAGTGCTTAGCTGAATTATGTCAGTAATTATTTTTATTTTTTTCTTTCTATGGAACAGTAGAGCAAGAATGGATAGTTCATTAGTATTATGCCATTTTGTCTCTTAAAGAAAGTGAGGTACTTTTAGTGTTCAAAAGCAGTGGTAGTCCTCTTACCCAATAACTGACCTATCACATAAATCTATTTAACTGCCTAGAAAGCCAAATGCTTTTCAAAGAAGCTACATGTTCTAACTTTGTTTTAGCCCAGTAAGTGAAAGTTCATTTAGGTTAGTATTACATAAATTCAGATTTCATTTACTTGTAACAGCACGACTTAAAAATAGAGCTTAAATGTGAAGCTGTGTGTCTAAGATTGCATTTTGGAAGAATACAGCAACCAATCTGCTTTCTTGCAATTTCAGAAAGTGTGGAGGTGACTTCCCCAGCTGAAGATGCTGTAGAACTGGAAACACCAGTAAAAGAAGAGACTCCTGTTCCAGTAGAGCCAGGTTAGTAGTAATGCTAACAAACTTAAAAGCAATTAGCTCCCATGACTTGGTATTTGCTTTCTGAAAGGCTGTTTTGTCAGCAGTTAGGTAGAGGTAGGGAGGAAATGTGCTGCTTCTAGTACTGATACTGCAATAGTCACAGTTACTGTGTGCTGGATTTCAGATGTTTTGCTTTCACAACTGCTGAATGCAGTGGACGTGGATTAGCTTGTGAAACTGAGTATCACATAGCAAGTCATTGTTCCCCTCATTTTGCCTACACACAGTACCTATTTTGGCAATCACATTGGACTTCAGCAAGGAAACTGTTTAAATTTTTACCCTTATCTTAAGTCAGGGAGACACTGACAAAATGTCCAGCATTTTGAAAGCAAAGCTGAATGTCTACTCTAATTCTAGCTTGATTTAGCTCTTGAAGGAGCAATTCCAGTGCCATAAAAAAGGGCTCCCTGGCAGAACATGAGTTCCCAGTTACTATTCTAGCAGTCTGGAACTTACTCTTCCTTTCAAAGAGATGAAATTTCATGACACTTCATGTGCATACATTGTTTAGTGTCTGTCTTGGAGACTGTTAAAATTTTGTGTTTTTCCATTTTTCTAGAGCTCCTGTCTCTTCTTATATCTGACTGAATTCCTGCTGTAATTACTGTATTTGATGCTTTAATCCCTGATACAATTCTGTTAAGGGTCCTGGAGTACTAGAAGAGCTCTTTTTAGAGACAGTTTGTTCTTTTCCTAGTAATTAATTTTAATACTGTAACCCAACTCGTTTTCTTGTTTCTCTGTCACTGTGACACAAGGGAAGCTGTTCACTGGGCAGCTTCTTTCAAGGAACATAGTTGTGGGAGAGGTTTGTGTGACATGCATTGTGCAGGCCCTTGCATGATAGGCTGACAGGAACTCAGAGTAGTTTAGCTATGTCTTCCAATACTTGATTTGCTATACAAAGGTGCTACCACTAAGATTTTGTCAAGAGATCTGAAGATAATATAAGTATGTAGCATTTTCTGTTTAGGGAACATGGAGGTAATCTGGTAGAATTATGGTAGCAGCAAACTTGTAAGCTGTAGTTGTCAACATATCAAAGGAAAGGATATCTGAAAATGTATGTTGCTGAGCTGTTTTCTTCTTTTCCTTTAATGCTGAATTCCTTAGTTTCAGAAGAAAAGGAGGAAGAAGAAGAAACAGAAGATGCAGGTTTGGATGACTGGGAAGCTATGGTTAGTGATGAAGATGGAGAGAAAGGTGAGCATGTAAATACCAAACAGATGCTTTTTCTGATTAAGAGGTTTCTTTGGGCTGAGTTGTTTGTTTCTGTACAAAACAGTTTTGTTTTTAGATTCTCCCCCTGCCTCACTAGATAAATTGTGAGGCAAGTGTGATGATAGAAAGGCAGAGCTTTCAGAAACTGCACAAATACTGCTCAAGAACCACCTTTGGAAATATTCATGTGTGCAGTTATCACCTAAAATAAATCTGATTTTTTGTTTTTATGGAAGTAAAAGTTCTCTGCTCTTAATATGTGCTTAGACCACCTCTGGGAGTTTAGGGAGACTTTTAACCTGGTACTGTACTTCTCTGGTAACTATTCCGAAGCCATAACAGTTTTACTGCACAAATCTAGCAACACTGAAGAGAGTACCTTTAAGACAGATTCTCAAAGAAGTGGAGAACTAAGTGTGAAGGTTAGTGTACATGCACTGCAATAACTTCCAGATGCCTTCTCTCATCTGCCTCTTTGAGAGGTGGGAAGAAAGGAAGGAATTGCCAGAATATGATGGACTTCTCAGTGTAGCAAGGAAACATAACCAGTCTCTCAGAACAGGGAGACTCCTAGCAGCTCTGTAAGAAAGAAAACGCCTGACTTTAGTGTTCATTAGCTTGTCTCATGATTTTCCAAGGATGGTAAATGAGAAGCTTTCCAAGAAAGAAAATTACTTTTTTTATAGTTCTTTTTGTTTACTGAAGAACTCCTCTGAATAACATTAATCTTCTCTGAACAGTCTAGGAAAAGCTTCACAAGAGATTTTGAAAGATGTAGAAGAGACCATTTGTTCTGATTGTTTCTTCTGTTCAAATGTGCATTCCTGATCAGTAATATACTGAATCCATATTTTGTTGAATTTGGAGTATTCTGGCTGTTTAAAGGTGCTAGTGCATTCATTCCTTTATGAAGTGCACATGGCTTTCAAGAATGTCACTTTATCTGAATATTTGCCAATGATGTCAAGCCCAAGTGTGCTGATAACATTGTTCTTACCTTCACCCCCAAATCACTCTGCTTGCAGAGGTTGTAAACACAAGTCAGCAGCTCTGAACAGAAAACACTAGTTTATAGTGAAAGTTGAAAAATGATCTTGAGAAGCACTTCTCAAATGGAACCCACTCTCAGTCCTCACTCTTCTATAGTAGTCTCTGTGTTTTGTTGCCCTCTCAAGTGTGAATTTAATAGTGAATTTTTACTTCAGATTTTGGGGTTGTTTGGTTTTTTTTGACAGAGAGCCAACCTGTCCACATTGAAGTCAAAGAACAAAATGAAGTGGATGAGGAAGAGGAGGAGGAAGATGAGGAGGAGGAGGAAGAAGAAGAGAGTGAAGAATCTGAAGACAGTGAAGGGAGTGAAGATGAGGATGAAAAGACTTCAGATGAGAGAGAGACAGACTCCCAAGCTTTTGGAAAACAATCTATGGAACAAAAACCCAGCAAGGAAGTTAGCTCTGATTCTGAGTATGACTCTGATGATGACCGCAGCAAGGAGGAGCGTGCTTATGACAAAGCCAAACGGAGAATCGAGGTACTAAGATAGAGCTTTATTTGAACAGCTGGACTCTTGTGTTTTATAAGAAACAACTTCATAATCAGTTCATTGGAAAGCCTTTTAACCTTATTGGCCAAAATGATGGTGGTGGCATGACAAACATTTAGGCAGGTCCGGTAATTAGGTTAATTAAGAAAAAAGACCTGGTTTTACCTGAAGCTGAAGTATTTGATTTTGGACAACTTGATCACAAAAAATGTGCACCTAAGTGTTGTTCCCCTCCACCTCTCCCCCTCCTGGAGAAAGAGGCTATTATCCTTTACAGACAGGTATTTCAGAGTTTTAAAAGATGTATTTCTAAACTATTTAACACTTTTGTGTCTGCTGATCCCCTCAGATTCCTTACCCATGATGCTTCTTCAGAATGCACCATCACCAAAGCTATGTGGTAGTAGATATAATAATTTGGCCTACTAGTCTGTAACCAACACCAAACAAAAACCCCTTAATTGTTGTAAATTTTTGATTTGCCAAAAGAGGGATGACAGACCTTCAATTGCCTTGAAAATTGAAGTCCTGCAATTTCCACTGGTTTATGTCTATATGTAAATAAGTCAAGAAATGAGCTGTGCTGTAAGTTTAGACTTAACCAATTTTCATCTGTCTTTTACATAGAAGCGACGAGCTGAAAACAGCAAAAACATGAACACTGAAAAGCTTAGAGCACCAGTGATTTGTGTCCTGGGGCATGTAGACACAGGCAAGACCAAAATTTTAGATAAGGTAAGATGTGAAATGTGAAGGCACTGCCTGTGCATCTTGTTTATGCACGTGGGTTTTTTGGTTGAAAATAGAAAGAATTGAAGTGTACTCAGAGATGACTTCGGTCTCTTTCCCTGTAAGTGTTTCTGGTCTCTTTCTGGCTGTAGCTCCGTCATACCCACGTGCAGGACAGTGAAGCTGGTGGGATTACTCAGCAGATTGGTGCAACTAATGTTCCCCTTGAAGCTATAAATGAGCAAACAAAGATGGTGAAAAATGTAAGTTACAGCACTTCAGACTGTCTTTTGAAAAATGTGAAATGTGAAAAGAGTTAAGGCCTTGTGAGATTTCCTGACATGGGCAGATCTCTTTCCCCTCATCTCTAATATTGAGATTGATTGTTTTTTAATTCCTATTCCCCTGCCCCTTCTTGTAACTTACTGGGTATGTTTTCTGTTAAACTTATCTTTTTGCTGCATGTGCTGAAATTGGGCTGGTTCCTGGGTGGTGAATTTTATTGTGTTACAGAAATAATAACTGTTCTGTATTGCTGGTTTTGGATACTATATCCCATTTTGCTTGCAGCAGCAGCTGATTGAAAAACCTTAGTGGTGATGGCTTTTTCCAGTATTTTACTGAATTCATTGAAAATGTAAAGTCAGTGGAGAGGAGGAAATAGTTAAGACAAGGATGAGTGAGTCTCACTAGCCTGAACTACTTTTGCCTCTGTAGGCTGCCTTGTCTTACAAGTTTTAGGTGGACTTATGGCCACTTGATACCTAGGCTAATGTGCTTTTTTTTTTTTTGTTTGTGTATATTGAAATGAGCTTTGAGTGGGAGGCTGTTGGCTTTTCTTAACATATGTATCTGGATTTTTGAAGTGAAGGCTGTCAGTAATGCTGCCAGCTGTTAGGTTTTTTCCCTTCTTGTGTAATCTTTGTAAGATGGCTAATATTTTGAAATGTTAGTTTGACAGAGAGAACATCAAGATTCCAGGCATGCTGATAATTGACACTCCAGGACATGAGTCTTTCAGGTAATACTTTCTCACAATATAGTATACCCCAGAAATGATGGCTAAAGCATCTGGATATATTTTTAACAAAATACTACCAAAAACCTGAAGCAGAAGAATAAGTGGATTTGCTTAGTTTTCAGGTGCTTTTTGTACCTGGCCTTTTCTATCTGAGTAATTTTCTATCTTTGTGCCAGTTGAGCCTCTGAAAAAGCATGGAAATAACTTTTGTCTCAAGAGTTAGTCTAAGAGGAAAGACAGAAGCAGGAAGCTAGCTTGAGAAGAAGAGGTGAGGTTTTCAGGTGACCTAAGTAGTCTGCTGTGAAAAATCAAAACTTCTGTCCCAGTTCACAGTGCACCAGTTAAGGTACCTGAGTTCATAAGAGTGGAAGTTACCAATTGCAGAAGTCAGCTGAGTCTCAGCAGAGATCATATGCTGTCTAGGAACACCAGTGCCATGCAGGCAAGCCAATAAGTCAACTTTTCAGTTGTAAACATGATATGCATAACTCTACTCACTCAGGTGGTGCTCAGGTGAACTCTCCAAACAGGAAAGCCAAGACTTTGATGTGAAATTGTTAAACAAACCTCTGCAAGCATTGAAATGCCAGATCTTAGGGCCCTTGGTAATGTTCTAATCAGTTCCTTGGCATCATACCACTTACAGCTCTTCATCTTCTAGCCAGGTTTTGTTGGGCACCAAAGATGTCTGATCATCTTAATCTTTATGTTGTATTGTATAATAAATCACCTTGTTTAGATTTTGGACTCTTACATTTCATTGTAACTGTCTCAATTCTCACTCAGAAAAAAACCCCAGACTGTCTTAACTGGTAAAAGTGTATAACAATAGGAAAACTCTTGGGAGAATAATTGTTTCTTCTTTATGCTTAAACATACTCTAAATATATTCTGTAAAATGGAAAGTACACAGTGTGATTTGAATATTTTTATATAGTTTATATTTTTGAGAGAAAAATAACTACTTGATCAGCTTTAGCTGTTTGTTGATCAAGGCAAGTTTGACAGTGTTTAGTGTATTTTATTAAAAGTTCTGTTGCTACATTAACTTTGTTTTTGTCTCTTCTAATGCCACAGCAACCTAAGAAATAGAGGAAGCTCACTTTGTGATATTGCTATACTTGTAGTTGACATCATGCATGGTTTGGAGCCTCAGACAATAGAATCAATAAATCTGTTGAAATCAAAGAAATGCCCCTTTATAGTAGCTCTCAACAAGGTAAGATACCTTTGTACTCTTAACAGTCTGGTTTTCTACTCTAGTGGTGTATTTGCCACCTGACAATTTGCTGGTTTCTCCCATCAACTGGAACTGTTTTTGTGAAGTCTGAAGCAGTTCCTAGAAGACTCTTGTGTTTTTCATGTCCTTGTCCATGGCTTTACAGGAGCTTTGCAGAACAATCTATCAGTTCTCAGAGTCCTTGTTGATAAGTGTCTTTACCTTATGTAACTTTCATATATGGTTAACACCTCTGGAAGTTGTACTTCAGTTGTGAGGCTTTTTTCCTTGCACCTCCTTGTGTGGATTTGTGTGCATTTCCTGATAGAACTGGAACATGAGCTTCATATTGGAAAGTTACTTTTTCAGCAACTGATACTTGTTACTTGAAGACAAGCTGGCTCTTAAGCTTATGGACCAGTAATGTTGATATCACTGGTGGGAAAGTGTTTGTGTTTCAGGCTTTGCAATATTAGATGGTACAGCAAATTATTTTCAGCCTTGTTTGCTGAAATACTGTGCATGAGAAGTTACTCTGGATGTTTATGATGACTTGTGAGAGTTACAATAAGGAAACTACTAGTGTCCAATGACTTTGGCTGCTCTCTGACATGCTAAGAGAACTTACAGAAGGGTATTCATGTGCAGTGTAAAAATCACAGTAGACTTCAAAACATGTAATGAGCATTAAGTGTGAAGGTTGTTGGAACTGAGGCCATTCTCTCACTGTTGAAAAGAGCTGCTTTCTAAAAAGCACAACTTTTGGATGAAAAAGTGTAAGGCCTGGAGCGAGCCTGAGATTAAATGGCCAAGAGTTCTTGCATTTCAGGTTATAGTTCTATCACCTGACCATGCTGTAATCTGTTTTCTAAAGGCTGGGGTTTTGATTTGTACAGCAAATGTGACAGTTTCTTGGATTAAGTCTGTTCGGTGCTGAAAACTTAACTAGGGAAGTATTTCTGAACAACTCCCCTGTGATCCTTTCTCTGTAGCAGTGTGGGAAAGGATCCAAATTCACCAGTGAGTTTGAAAAGTTTTTAAAACTTGGACAGTCAATATTCAGGAAAGAAACCCCTTCACTTTGAGGTTTTTTGCATATATGAAGTTATATACAGGTCTCTTTCTTCTGAATGCTTTATCTTAATTAATGTATGTAAACATTTCATAGGAACCTAGATTATTATAGCCTAAAGTTTTAAAACTTGTAGTAGTACTGCTGTCCTGAAATAGTGTCTGATATTGGGTAAAATACATAAGCAGAGATAAATACAGCAGCCAAAGGAAATAAAGAGATTTAATTTGATTACTGGAGCAAATAGCTGGCTAGCTATGTTGGCTGGTAAAGTTTTTCTCACAGATGAAGTGGCATAATGATAAAGATGTCCTTTAGTAAGCTGTGTAAGATGACATATCACTCTATTTTCAAGATTGATAGGTTATATGACTGGAAAAAAAGTCCAGATACAGATGTGGCTGTCACCTTAAAGAAACAGAAAAAAAATACAAAAGATGAGTTTGAAGAACGTGCAAAAGCTATCATAGTGGAATTTGCAAAGCAGGTAGGCTGGAATATTTCAGGTTCTGTGGTTAATACAAGTTGAGAATAAAGGTGGTAGGTGGGTGGTGTGGTCTGTGTGGGTGTGGTTTTGGGTTGTTTTGAGTGGGTGGGGTGTGATGATGTTGTTTTGGTTTGTTTTGGGTTTTTTCCACAGAACAACTTGGAATATGAAGGAAGCTGTAGCATCTCATTGGTGTCACCTCTCATAAAGCAGACTTTGCTGTTGTTAAATTAATCTCTTCTGGAGAAAACGTAGTTTGGAGAAAAGTAGCAGCTAATGGTCAATGGAGTTATGAATAGCAGACTAAGCTTTTTGTCCCTATTCTTTCTCTCTTTGGGAATTGCCTGAGAGGATCCCATCTGTCTCTTGTTCCTTTGGATGCTGGCAGGGCAGGAATCACATCAGCTGTGGGAACTTCTGTTGGTGACATAGAATGCTGTCTAGAAGCTAGATGTGGTAATTAGCTGGTAGAGTTATCCCTTACTGCTTCCAAGTGTGGATTGAGGTTTCATGTTCCATAGCATACTGTCAGTAACAATGTTTAGGGTTTTGATTTTAAATTGGGATTTACAGTTTGGCTGGAGTGGAATGTTTCTGTTAATGCTGATGAGTATCTGTGTTTTTCCCTGTTATAACTGTTAATCCTGATTCCAGGGCTTGAACGCTGCCTTGTTTTATGAGAATAAGGATCCCCGCACTTTTGTTTCTCTTGTACCTACCTCTGCTCACACAGGGGATGGCATGGGCAGTCTGATAGCTCTTCTCGTTGAGCTAACACAAACTATGCTGACCAAGAGGCTGGCTGAGTGTCAGGAGCTGAGAGCTCAAGTCATGGAGGTAATTCAGAAGCTGTTCCTGAAATCTATCTAGAACTGTCTCCCTTCTCTGCTCCCTTCTTCCTGGTAAAAAAACCCCCAAAACCAAAAACCAAAAGGTGTTTGAAGTGCTTATACAGGGAGTAATTTTTTTTCCCCTTCCCTTCAGGTTAAAGCACTGCCAGGCATGGGCACTACCATAGATGTTATTTTGATTAATGGACGTCTGAAAGAAGGAGACACCATTATTGTTCCTGGGGTAGAAGGTCCTATAGTAACTCAGATTAGAGGTCTTCTGCTGCCTCCTCCTATGAAGGAGCTACGAGTTAAGGTATGGAAACTGCTTAGTGTGGTGGCATCTAGAGAAGATTCAGAACTGGGGGGAATGAATTTATAAAGACTGAGAGGGTGGTAGAGTGCAGTTACATTAGCAGTAGCTGAGAATGACTTCAAGTGGAAGACCATGCACATGTAGTAGGGAAGGAATAAGCATCTGCACAGACTTTGCTGAAGGTAAAGAACCATGCAGATAAACAGGGTGAATGTAATAGGGCAGGCCTTAAAGGTTTGGTTTAGAGGTACAAAACTACTCTTGGAGTCCTAATGTAAGGCTGTAACAATAGTGGTGAGCTTCATTTCATTAGAGAACTGTCCCTGCAGGCCACTGTAGTCCTCAGTGTTTAATCTAGTTCCTTCCTGCAAACTTTTACAAGAGACAGCTCTTCCTATACAGAGCCTCGTGCTATGTCAGCTAGGCTTTAGTGCTTTAGCTGAGCTGTTGGTATCTTCTCCTTACTTCTCTTTGGGGCTGGATTTGTGGTGGATTTTTTTTTCCCCTTTTAGTAAGCAGCTGCCTATCACTGCTTGCTCTTTTCTAGTATATATTCCTTCTTGGCCTCCTCCTCTGTTTTTGGATGGGCATCTGCTGGTTTTGTGCCTCAGCATGGTTGGGGTATCTGAAGGGAGAGGAGCGTGCAGACTGAAACATGTAAACGTAGAAGTAGAGAAAATCACTGGTAAAAGCTGGGAGTTGTTGGATCTCTGTCCTGGTCTCTGCTGTGCTTGCTGGTGCCAAGTTCTCTAGCTGCTCAGCACTGTTTTGTATTGCTGTGTAGCACCCACGTGAACTCTTTGCTGGTGTTTATTCTCCTTTTCAGAACCAGTATGAAAAGCACAAAGAGGTTGTTGCTGCTCAAGGTGTGAAGATTCTGGGGAAAGATTTGGAAAAAACATTGGCTGGTTTGCCATTGCTTGTAGCTTATAAAGAGGATGAAATCCCAGTCCTCAAGGTGAGATGGCTGATGTTGAAATAATGTACTTAAAGTGAGGGTAGCTGAGTTGGTTCTCTGGTGATGAAGCTCATTTAGATGTTGAGAGCTCAGTATGGCAGTAACTTAGATTTTTTGGTTGCATTTTAACAACTGTTACAATACCATGCTGTAGCCTCGTGTCCATGTGAAGCATTAGTGTGATGATGGTTATCAGTATCTTGACCCTTAGCTTTTCCCTGGTATTTTGCTGGCATGTCTCTGCTGGTAGAATAAGGTTTGAAACCAAGTATCATAGCATGGTTTGACTATATGTAAATTACTGATTTGGTATTTGTAGTAATTTATGCATATATTTCAATTAAATTATACTAGGCAAATATCTGCTACTGGCATTTTTCAGACTATTGCAGTTGCAAAGCTGATTGAAGCCTTCTGTAGTAAATACCTTCTCTGACTTAGGCTTTAAAAGTGTCAAGGGAAAGAATGTAGCAATCTTATAGCCAAAAGTCAGATGAGATGCTCCTGTTCTCTCCTTTAAAAAGGACACTCACACCTTACTTTTTTACTGTAGTTTTACTGTCTATTTAACCTTCCCTTAGAGGCAAAGATAATCTTTCAGGTCCTCCAAATACAGACCTTGTTTCTGGGCACATGTAAGTATGTGAAGTGTACTCGTAGTAAGTATGTGAGGGCTTGAAGTAAATGGCAGCACCTATTCATGTGTCAGAGGAGAAGACTGAGTGGGCTTAAAAGGTATGGCCTCTTAAAAACAGTGGCCTTGCTGCTCTTGCATCCTTTGTTTTGTACCTACAGTGTTCAGAATCCTTCTCAGCTTCTGGCTTTAGGAGTGTCTGCTTTTATTGATGGTCAGTTAAGCAACCAAAGATGTTGCCATGCTGTGGTGTGTGTGTTCCCTCAGTCTCACCGGGAGAAACATAAGAGCTCTGGGGAGAGCACTGTGTAGTCTGCAGGGGGATGTTACTAACCCCCAAGAGGAACATCTGTTTTGTGTCACTTGATCACCTTCTTGCAAAATCCTCAAGTCCTAGTTTAGTTCAGACTTTTCTAGTGGCAGGAACAAGCAGCAGTGTATCACAGGGCTGAGGAAGGCCCACACTGCATGTCTGTAAGTTGTTACCTGTCAGTGTAGCTGTCGCATACTTTCAGCAGCTCGTGAACCTGAGGCATAAAAAGCAATAGAACTAAAACTTGCTTTTCTCCCTTTTCTTTTTCCCCTGAAGGATGAGCTAATACATGAACTGAAGCAAACACTGAATGCAATCAAATTAGAAGAGAAAGGTGTTTATGTCCAGGCTTCTACTTTAGGCTCTTTAGAAGCATTACTTGAATTTCTCAAAACATCAGAAGTGCCAGTAAGTAATTGTGTGCCGTTTCTGATGTTGTTTCTGCCTTTTAGTTGGTAACTGTTTCTGTTAGACTCAGAGGATTAGTAACTGATTGATGTGGCTTTCCCTTTCAACAGTATTCAGGAATTAATATAGGTCCTGTCCATAAAAAGGATGTTATGAAGGCATCAGTTATGTTGGAGCATGACCCACAGTAAGTAACTTTGCTTTACCATGTTGTAACTGGGTGGTGGTGCTTCAGGAAGGCTCCTCCTTAGCTTTGGTTCTGTCTAGTAAACTGTTGGACTTCTTTTCACTTACAGGTACGCAGTCATTCTGGCATTTGATGTGAGGATTGAACGGGATGCCCAGGAAATGGCTGATAGCTTAGGAGTGCGAATTTTTAGTGCTGAAATCATTTATCACTTATTTGATGCCTTCACAAAATACAGACAAGACTACAAAAAGCAGAAACAAGAGGAATTCAAGTAAGTAAGAGAAATCCTATTCTCAATGCTTCCCAAATAACAGTCTAATTGTTCTGTTATAAAGGAAATTGCATTTAACTTCTTGTTTCCATATTATTATTTAGTAGTTCTGATGGGAAGGAAGGAAAGGAAGAAGAGGATGGGACAATAACTCTAATTGTTTACATCTGGGATTAGGCTTAGTAGGGTGAGGGTTGTGAAGCAGTTATTAGATTTAGCTAGATCTGTCATGTAATATGGAGCATTCTTATTAACATTTACTTTGTGTACTTGGCTGCTGTCCCCAGTTTGTGACAGATGGGTTAGTCTTGCAGAGTTAAACAAAACTAAAGGGATTTGGATTCTATTGTTCCATGTTTATGCAATTCCAGTGCACAGGGCTTAATGCTGACTGCAGGAACATGAATATGCAATCATTTAAGAATTTATGGGGGCCCAGACTTAATTTTGGAATCTGTGTCATTGGCTGACTGTCAGCAAAGAAAGGACAGACAAAATAAAAGTTTATTTCACTTCACATTGATCCCAATTTAAGTTTGCACACCTCAGCCTTTAAACACATTTGTTCACTTTATAAACAAAAATCTTGGGAGTCCCTGTGATGGGTTGAGGCAATAGTAGAGCTATTCCTGTGCTCTTTTGAGACTGCAATTACAGTGTAAAATTACTGTTCCTTGGTCTTGGGCTTAGCTGACTGCCCAAGCCAGTCAAAATGAAATCTCTGCCAGCCATGCTCGATTACTGTTCCCTGTAGTTCTTGAAGGTCAACTATTGACTTGAGAAAAGTTTTGGTTGGTTTTTTTTTTCCTACTTGATTTCTCCCCAAGTGCCACCCCTAGAATCAATGCCCAAGAAGTGTGGGAGAAGGCAGGCAGAGCTGTTACTGGTGTGTATGCTGTTCCGTGTCTATTTCAAAATGCCTTTTCTCTGTCGCCTTCCAGGCATATAGCAGTGTTTCCCTGCAAGATGAAAATACTCCCTCAGTTCATTTTCAACTCTCGTGACCCAATAGTGATGGGTGTTGTCGTGGAGGCTGGCCAGGTGAAGCAGGGGACTCCCATGTGTGTACCTAGCAAAAATGTAAGTTCCTCTTGCTGGTGGATGTGTGTTCTACCTGGTACTTCCTGGGATGGTGCAGCAGGAAAAGCTTGGGTGCCTTTGCCCAGTGGGCAGAGTTCTGGCAGGAGATGAGAGACTTTCAAATCGAGTCTCATTCCTGGTGATCAGCCACCTTCCTGTTCTCTGCTGGAACAGAGCTGAGTCCTGCAGTGGGCATCACCTCCTGACTCCACAGGGCCCAGGAAGAATGGCTAGAAGGTATCTGAGTCAACCTCATAGAATCGTCAGAGTTGGAAGGGACCTTAAGGATCATCTAGTTCCAACCCCCCTGCCTGGCAGGGACACCATCCAACCCCCCTCCACCCCTCCCACAGAAATATCTGTGTTGTGATACAAAGTAACAAGCAAAATTGTCATTTCTGGTAGCTAATAAGGGGGGATGTTTTAAATGATAGGATGTTTTAAAGTTGATATCCCAGATGAACTATGGATGGTTTGTCTCTGCCCTTTTCAGTGGGATGTGCTTCCAGTGCAGTGTGTTTTGCCAGTTCTGGAGTGGGTGCTGCAGTAGTGCAGTACTTCATAGGAGATACACATGAATTCAGAGAAGAGTGTATGCACAGAGGTTCTCTGGATGTGTATTACAGCCTCTTCCTTATATTACAGTTTGTTGACATTGGAATAGTTACAAGTATTGAAATAAACCATAAACCAGTGGAGGTGGCAAAAAAAGGCCAAGAAGTATGTGTTAAAATAGAACCTATTCCTGGGGAATCGCCCAAAATGTATGGACGGCATTTCGAAGCAACAGATATCCTCGTCAGCAAGGTAAAAACAATGGGCATGGGTTTTTGGAGAGGGCTTGGGACATAGTGTTAGCTTGCTTGAAGTAGAAATATTGCATGGAGCCTGAAGAAACATGCATGAAGAACCTTCTCTGACACCAGCAGATGCTTGAAATGGTTCGTGCGTGGCACTGTTCGGCTGTGTCTCTGTAGGCAGGTGTGGAGGGTTGTAGCAGTGCCCCTCAAGAGGACTGAGGGAATGATGTAGTGCAGCTAAAAATGCCTTGCAGCTTACTGCAACAGAGGGGAAAAATGGGAAATTAGCTATTTGCATATGCTTGGGTGTAGCTGGTGCTTGGCAGCTTAGCAGCTCCCTGTGGCATTACACTCCGATTTTGTTTGCCTGGTGTTGAAATTGGGCAGTAAATTGCAATACTTGAGTTGCTCTGATTATGGAACAGTGAGCTTAGGTGAGGAGATGATCCCTTGCTCAGATTTCTGCTGTCAGAAGCGAAGTCCCAGCTCTCCACACTCCTAATGCTACTGCGTTGCAGGGCACCCCCTGCCCCACCTGTGCTGGGGCCATGTAGCACAAAGTGGGGGAGGAGGGAGCAGCCACAAGGGCTTTTCTGATGGAGATGCAGAGCCTGTGATGGGGACTGGGAGGTGGTGCTGGTGCTGTGGGCCCAGGGGAAGCAGGGGATCCTCTTACCACATAGGGCAGGTGAGAGGGTCTGTGCTGCTGTGGTCTCTGAAGACCTGGAAAAGGGTGTGAGGAGTAAATAAGGGAAGCAAGTAGGATACGGGTTATGGAGCAGAGAAGGAGATGGATTAGACTGAGCTTTCCCGCTCTGCAGACTGGTGCCCTTTCTTCAGATCTGTTGCTTCCAGCACGCCAAAATCTGCCTTCACTAATGTGCACGTGTCTGTCTGTTTCTGATGGGTTTGTCTTGTGCATTGCAGATCAGCCGTCAGTCCATCGATGCTCTGAAGGACTGGTTCAGGGATGAAATGCAGAAGTCTGACTGGCAGCTTATAGTAGAGCTGAAGAAAGTGTTTGAAATCATCTAGATAACTTGTTACAGCAATGGGGAGGCAGGAATAAACACACTATTCCTGTTCTAAAAGTTACCAACCAAGTCATATATTGAAGACAGTGTTGGATATATGTTTGGGAGGAAAATAAGTGGATAAAATGTTTTCCATGAGAAACCAAGAAATTTACACTGGTTTGACAGTGGTCAATTTACATGTTCCCATGGTTCCAATGTGCCTGTTCACCTCTCCTACTGCCCTTCCTAATACTGGCTGCTGTTTTAAAGTTTGCCCTTCCTTCTCTTTCACCTTCCTTCCACCCTTTTCCCCTCCCTATCTCCAAAATAAAAAAGAAAATAAAATTGAATTTTTATTACAGAACTAAAGCTCTTTCACTTTTATACTGATGAGATCAGTACTGCAGTATTTGATTAACCAAGCTTCTGCAGACTTTGTGATTCTTGGGACATTTTTGATGTAAGAAGTACTTCTTTATTTATGCATACCTCTTCCCTTGACTCTCTTTTCCAACATTCTTCTGCTTTGTGCCTATAGAAATTTTTTTAAATAGAAAATTAGGCAATTGGATATTTCTGTATTTGCTTTATGTGAAACAATGATGTAAAGCATAGTTGGCCACCTCTTACTGCTTGTACAGTTCATGAAAGTCAACCTGTAATCATTATAACGCAGAGCCACAAATAAAGGAGATGGACAGAGTAGCCCATTTGTTTTACAGTTTGCTTCAATAAACAAAGTTTCTCTCCCTGGGCTGTGACAGAGGCGGAGCTGCTAGCTGGAGGTTTATCTCTCAGTGCTTGGCGCGTTCCTGTGAAGCCGTTCCTTCCTCCGGCATCACTTCCTCTTGCGGAGCAGGAGCTGCCCGGGGGACATCTGGGTGGCTCATGTCCCTGAAGGACCAGAGCTGCAGGCCAGGTGTTCAGCAAGTCCCAAGTCCCAGAGCAGTGGCATCTCTTCGGCTGCTGCTGAGAGCTGTGGTAAGCACCTGCCAAACAGTTGTCTGCGCGAGCAGTGACTTTGGATGCTGCATCGAAGCTGTGGAGTCCTCCAACGGTGTGGGACTGAAGCAGCTCAAGAGGCATTTGGCTGATGTTTGTGATGACAGGAGTCAGCCTCTGAGCCGAGCATTTTCCTCCTGCCCTTCCTTCTGCTGTGGTTCTCTGCTTAAGAGGACAGCTTGCTGTACCCTCCCTGGTAATTTACAGCTCATGTTGAGAGGAGGTAAACAAACACTTTTTCAAAAGCACAAGCTGAAACAAAAATGGATAATGATCTTTCATGTAGCTGAGATTTTTAGCATTTAAAATATTTACAAGAGTTTAACTTGCAAAAAGCAGTTTGAAAAATTTCTTGTGTCACTTAGATTACTTTTTTTGTTGGGGGAAAAAGAAATTCAAGTTTTATAATTGGGATTGTGCAGACTGCATTACAAAGGAACACTTAAAAACTTGCCTCCTTTGGCAATGGAATTTAACTTACCCGATTTTTTGTTTGTTTGTTAGACTTTAAACTTGCCATTGAAAAAAGGACCTTTTCAGTAAGGCTGGTGTGTGGTGCAAATTCACATCACTGGTTGTGTTGGTGGTTTAGACTAGAATGATCACAGTGAGGAAACTGCATTTAATTGTTGTAATTTTCTTTTGCAAACTATGCAATCATGAAAACTACACTAATAAAAGAAGTTAACTTAAGAACCCAGGTGTCAGACGTTGTGGTCTTGATTCATTCTTGGACAGGTAAACAGTGGGAAAAGGCTGCTGGTGTGGAACTTGTAAAGTACCTTCACTAACAGGCTTTAGGGAAGCAGGTAACTGTTGAATTGTAATATTTAAGGGCTTGAAGCATTCCAGCTTTCAGTTCTGCAGTAAGGAAGGTACCCATGTAGGGTACTGCTGGTTCCCCACCCCTCCATCATTTCTCATTTCCTCAGAAAATGAAAAGGGTTTTCTTACCACCTGGGTTTTCCTCAAGCGGTCTTCGTTCTTTCCAGGCTCTTCAACAGCAGCCTTGGTTCACCATGCTGGGCCAAATCTGACTAGAGGAGGCTGGTGTGGATCTGGAAAAAGCAGACTTGCCCCAAACACAAACTGTAGAGGTGCAAGCATACACCTCCCTACCATTGCCACAGAGCTAGTCAGTTCACTCCTCCTACTCAATACCATCTATTTAGTTCCACTGCATAAAGGAAATGCATGTCAGAGGCTGGGGAGAACTGTGGTATTTTAAGAGTTGACTGTGGCTCTTTTCTGAGTGAGGGCAACGCAGAGCACACCCCCAGGCTTAGACAGTGCTGTTAGCTACTCCCTAGCTCCTTTACAGTGCTTTTACATAACCCTTTAAAGATCTCCATTTGTCCTCTTCCATCTCCAGAGGTGAGGGCACCCCAAGCTCAGACAGCACTTACGCTTCTGCTGACCCAACGTGTGCTTTGAGAGTGGCTGAGGAGGTCACACTGCCTCTGTCTTTGAAGGATGAAACTGAGCTGGTATGAAGAATATTATTCAGCTTAAAATCCATGACAGGCAAGGGAGAAGAAAGAAAAAGCAGTCTCTGACACAGTGACTCTTCCTCACACACGTAGAACTTTGTGAAATGAATCAAAGCTGCAGCTTTAAGCAAAGGGCTTAGCTATATTCAAACTGAAGCATCACAAAATAGAATCAGTACAAAAATATACATACAGTTCTTTATTAAACAACTGTAAACACTTCACTGTAAAAATCCATAAAACTTTATAAACAAACATTTTGTAAATAGATTCTATACTACAATAAAAGAATTTTAACACAATTATTTACATGCAATACTGACAAATTTGGCACTTTCTGAAAAGAAATGTACAAAACACTTTGTTGTTTAAAAAGAAATTTGAAATTATAAAAACTCAGGGCATTACTATCATGCACTTTGCAAATACCTCACAAGCACTTATGGCACAGCTAGCAGAGAGCTCCAGGCTCTCACCAAGCTCTTTACTACAAGTTCAGATAACTTTTAATGTGCTTCCGTAAGTTTGTTGTAAAACTACCTGAACATTGTCAAGAATGAAGTCAAATGCCATATTCCAAACTGATTCCACAGATGACTGCATTAACCTGAAGGGGAAAAGGAAGAAGAGGGAGAAAATGACCATTACAGAACCAGTCCTTCTAAAAAAAGATGTAAGTTTTGGTCTTCATACTGGCAAACAAAACGACTACAGTTTGCTAGGAGTGGTATTTTGATTTGCTCCTGGCCAAGCTCTCTTCAATAGACCAAACCTTTCCCAGTGCCCAAAGCTTTGATGTGAGTGGTGTTGTGCTACCTTGTAAATGTTACCATTCTGGAGTGGCTGTAAGCCTATGACTGAAGTGGTGCCCTACCAACTTCCACGTGAAGAATCAAAACTGGCAAGCTTCTGGATCCTGACCTTTCCTTCCTCAACCCCAGACACATGCTACTTTTCCTTCTAATGAAGGTCAAGGTTGACTAAGACTTAATAAAGAAGAGCTTCTGGGGGCACCACATTGTGTTTTTATTGCTAAAAATGGAACCAAATCATGGAGGCCCCAGAGAGCTAGGGGTTTACCTCTATCATTCAGCTGCTACTAGAAGCAAGTCAAAAATTCCCAAGGAAAACAAAGCAGCTCTGTACTCTCAAGATCACTGTTAGAGGAGAGCAGAGGACTCCTACACCTACAGCTTTACAAGACCTAACATCAGTATCACATGGGCAACTGTGTATGATCCAAGTCCAGACTTCTCATCCCATGCCTGTTAGCAGGCCTTGAAGAGAGACTGCCATGGGTGCTGATCCCACATCCAGGGACCAGGAACAGGGCACAATGCTTTCTGAAGAGTTTTAGCACAAATTCACTCTACAGCCTTCAGCTGGACTGTGCAGCTTGCATTTTCCATTATGCAAAATATTCTCCATAATACAAAAGCACAGTGTAGTCTTTGGGGTGTTTGTTAACTCTGTGAAATAAATATTTTCCAGGTGGAAGAGACAGAAAACTGATCTCCATAAAGTGACAAATGGAACTTGGGCTTCCTGACTCATGGGAAAAGTAACAGGAGCACAATAACTAAGTAAGAAAAATGGATTTGATAGGTTGGAGGTGTGAAAGGATCTGGATACAGCAGGAGAACGAAATCGGATGAAACTAGGGAGAGATCTAAGGTGCCACAAGAAGGGAGTAAAAACAGGATGAAGAAAAGGACAGTGCTGCCAAAACCTACACCCTTTGTCTAGAAACAAAAGACTTTGTAACAAGTACTATGAAATGCTACTCCTAGTTTTTCACATGCAGGCCAACTGCTCCCCTCCCAGTTGCTGAATAAAATTTAAGCTTCAAATATTATTTACATGCATCGGGGGAATATCTAATGACCTTCTGACCTCACACTGAAGCACCTAGTGCATAAGTTCTAACAAAAATAGTCTCAATGTCACAACCAGTAGCAATTAAGTTACCTTTTCATGTACTTAACAACCAGATCCAGCTTCTCCAAATCTTTTTCTTCTATTAGATCAGTACAATACTTCACAACCTGTAGAATGTCTTCTTCCATAGGATCTGTGATAAAAAAACCCAAAGTAATGAGAGTTTTTCTCTAAGTATACTTAGACTATAATCAGAATAACTGGAATATAACAGAAATTAATTCTGCAGTGTTAGCACATCAGGGGCTGATCTGACAACTGCTGTCTTCCCAAACCTCCCCCCACCATCAGCATTTGTCTACATAAAAGGAGTGCTAGGTCCTGAAATATCTCCCTCATAAACCTCTTCTTTTTCCTTCAGTAAGAACAAAGGACAGCCAGGCTAGTACTAACCAAAGGAAAATAAGCAGGGATTTGGGATGGAATGGAATGGCTGTTGGGAGAACAGTAATGGCCAAAGGATCCTGCAGGTCAGACTTCCCAAGATATTAAGGCATTGCTAATTGTTTGACATGATGTTAAATTCCAATCAAAATTTAGCAATGGTGTTATACTGCCTTTTAGAATCTTTTGTTTTGACAAAAACCTGCATTCCTTTGCCTCTAAAATAACCTCTTCATAAGAGGAATTCCCTCTCAAACAGTTTTCATCCTAGTGGCTGTAACATGTTGGACAAAATGAGGAAAACCTCCCAAATAAGTAACATCAAGGCATAAGAGGAGGGCCTGACAAAGGGGTTGAGGAGAGGGCAGGCAGATTTTCATGATGTTAAGCAAGAAACAGGAGCTGTCAAAACCAGAGTAACAACTGAGGAGGAAGAATCAAGTTACTGCAAGATTGTGAAGCAGCAAGGCTTCAAGATTACTGTGAAAAGTAACCAGTGAAAGGAAGAGTGAAGGCAGACAAGAAGTGCCAAAAGCCTACTAAAAAACCCTCTGTCCTTGTGATGCATGCAAGATGCCCACTGGCAGGAGATCCCATACCTGAAATGGTTGTAATCCACTCTTTCAACAATGACTTGACATCATTGAATTCAACAGCTCCAGCTAGGTTGGGTGCTTGTGGCCTGAATGACCCAGGCTGCTGTTCACTCTGCAGAGCTGCTGGGCCTGAAGACTCTGAAGTTGATGGAACTGCTTCTGGCTGTTCCAAACACAAAAGTTGATAATGCTCAGGCTGACAAACATTGTAACACCATATCTGTATCTACATATCTATCTAGAGACATACAAATACACACACACACACAGATAAGCATCTAGTAAAAAAAACAAGCTTCATTTGTGAACATGGACTAAGTCTAAAGAAACAGATGTAGCTTTACCCAAAACTGTTGTGCTAAAATTACCTGAGCAGCTGTTCCTTCTTGTTTCAAGAAACCATCTATTAGCTTCTGTGGGCTTCCAGATGTAGCTGCCACGTTTTTTGCAGGGCTACCAATGAGTTTGCTTTTCAAAGGACTCTGGATCTTTTTTACAGGACTGACTGCATTTTTTTTCCTGATTTTTTTCTTGTTTTTCATTGTTGCATGCTTCAGGTGTAGGAAAGGATTTTTTGACACTGCAAAACACAGGAACAGGCAGTGGTTGACACATTTAAAATTTCATCCTTTTCCACTGAAAAGGGAACTCTGAATCTTTCACACATATTTATGGGTCAACTGAGAGAACATAACCTAGATACAGCCACTTGAACACTCACATGTCATTCCAGATATGGACAATGTTTTGCATGTTTGAAAAACACTGGTAGGCACCAGTGTACTCAGAGGACACACAGACACTCACAAGCCTTTTTTAATATTAAGCATTTCAGCACTTGAACATGAGCAGCTGGTGAAATCTGAAGCCAACTGGACAAATTGCTTCCCCTCAGTCAGAGCACTGTCCTATCTACATCAACAGAATCACAGAATGGTTTGGGTTGGAAAGGACCTTAAAGATCATCTAGCTTCAACACCCCTGCCATAGGCAGGGATGCCACCCACCAGACTAGGTTACTTAAAGCCCCACCCAACCTGACCTTGAACAATTCCAGCAGTGGGGCATCCATAACCTCTCTGGGCAACCTGTTCCAATGCCTTATCACCCTCTAGGTGAAGACTTTCTTCCTAACATCTAATCTAACTCTCCCCTCTTTCAGTTTAAGCTGGTTCCCCCTTGTCCTATCAGTGTCTGCCCATCTAAAAAGTCTCTCCCCCTTTACCTCTTTTTGATAAGCTCCCTTTAAGTATTGGAAGGGCAAGACAGAGAAAGGTTAGATTCCATTCTGAACACATACAGACATGGGTGAGTTTAGTGCCACAGTCCCCATGAGCTGAATTAATCACTCATTTGAGTACAGCTAGGCATCTGTTTGCAAAATGAGACCACAGCTGGTTGTAGCTAACAGTCTATCAAAAGGTATATATACAGAAATTCCATTTACCACAGCACCTTCACAGCACAAGTATTTTCCAGTTTCTTATTTAGGGTTACATACTTCTCTTTGAATAGTAAACAATTCCTATTCAAAACTACTGACCAAATATACATATACTCACCAAAAGTGTTAGCAGGTTGCTGCTCTGACTGCTTTTGCCTTTGATCATATGCATCCTTCAACTCTGCTTGCAACTCAGCAGGTAGTGCAGCAAAAACCTCAGGGTCCACCTGAAGAGTAACAAAAGATTCATTTGATTATTTTAACAGTGAGCAACACTGCCTCCTTTCCTCTAGATCACTCACCTGAGAAAGGTACAAGTCCAGGTACCTCCTATTTTGAACAAGAGCAGAAGGGTTTCACTTTTTTCTCCCCCAGTTGGCCACCCCTTCTTTGACTGATAAAACCACAGTCCCTTCCTCCCTGCCAGCTCTCCTAGAGGCTTGAATTCCAGACAGGAAATTCAACAGAATTTGACAGACTAGTTTTATATTCTGACTTGTCCCAGTATTACTGGACTGTGTTTTCAGCTCATAATGTGCAAAATCTAATTCAAGAAAGCAAAGCTATCATCTAGAGGCTTAAATCTGCCCAGAGGGAGAATGCCCTTCACTTCAGTGGTCACATTTGGAGACATGCACAAACAACAACAAATATCCCAAACTATCACTATTCTCAGGGCACAACACAAGTTCTACCATGATCTGAGATACTGTATTTATCTTACATCAGTATTCATATATCTAGGGAAATTTACCTCTTATTTTCCCACAGTGGTTTGATCTATTTTTAAAAGCCCAAATAGAGATGTATGCACTTTAAAAGCCATAGTATGTTCTTTCAGGAAGGGAGGCTGTGCTACTCACATAGGTGATGTCAAAACTGGGTGATAAACAAGAATATTCTCCCACAGGTAAAACCTCAGCAATTTAGCGGAACAATTTTTCAGAAGCCACATGTGCCAATGCAAATTTTTCACCACCCAAAATATGCACTCATTAAAGGAGGAAAGGGCAACAACTCTGACCTCAATTACTGCCTACATGGTGCAGAAGAAAGCACTGGAGTGGAATGGAGCCAATTAAGTCCAGAGGCTTAAGTTATTTTTTAAATATAAATTATGTTTAATAAAACTGTTTAAAACAGCTTAGTGTTCCCTGGTTAAGAATTCAAGAGTCAGAAACTGGGGAGGCCCTGAATTAATGCTGGTTTTTGTGTACACCACTTAATAATTCATGCAGAAATAACACAGTCCAGGGAGCTGGATGTGTTTTTGTTATTCCTCCTATCATTGCTCTCTGAATAATGTAAAAACTCAGTCAGAAGAGCAATCAGTCAGGTTCATATGAATTCTACACTAATTACTTGGAGTTTTGGGTAATCTGCTGAGAAGCCAGAATGTCCTAATGCAGGTTTCATGTGGCTGCATCACATTCACCTTATGGAGAACCTTATTTTTATAAAGTCATGTATTACCTCAGCATCCAGCTAGCAGTACTCTTGATGTGCTGGATAAATTTTGTTAGAATTAATCTATACCATGTTAAGACAATGTAAAGGTGAGGTGCAAATTTGCCACTGGTAATTAACTCCACTACTACAAATGTCCTTCACTTCTAAGCACATCTTCACTTCTTGCATCCTATGTTTTTACAGGATCCAGATGCCACAGAGATACACAGCTCTTCTAAATGTTCCAAGACTGCTTCAGCAGCTGATGGAAACAAATGCAACCTCTCTTGTTTCTCTTTATGGGAGAACCATAACAAAGGACATTTTCCACATGTTTTCTAACAAATAAATCATTGTCAGCCAATTAACTTGGCACCTGGTCATAAAACCAGAGTTCAGACAAAAGGAATGAAGGGTTGAAAACCAAACCCAATTAAGCTATAGAAAGATGGCAGGGCATCATTTACATTTGCTGAGTTGATGTAGCTGAAGTATTCCATCTGGGAGTGGCCTGGAATATTTCTATTATACGGCCTGGAAAAAAGGTTATCTTAACTATTTGTCTGCACTCATACAATATAGACTCCTACAACAACTTCTAACAACAGAAGAAATTGTATCAAACTGCATTTAGACAAAGATGGTATTCCTGAATTTAGCTCATGCTTGATTTTAGCACAGGCAAAAATCCTCCTGTATTAATGAGCTGATTTTACAATTATTTTTTTGTTCCCAAGCATAAAGAAACTATTCAACCATGTTATTCTAGGTATTAAACTTGGAACTAACTCAGAAAACGAACACTGGAAACCTTAGATGTCTTTTTTGCCAATAAAGATGAATTGTTATCAGGAGAAAATCTGGAGTATAAGGCATCTAAAATAGGTAGCATGGATATCCCTGACAAATAGGAAGTAGCCAATTCTTCTTGAACTCCATCTGCAAACAGAAAGGCTTCTCTCTTAAGCAGACATTTTTTTGATCAAGTAAGAGTCATAAAATGCACCAGGAGAAAGAGAGAGAGAGGAAAACCAGTACACTTGAGTGTGTAAATTAGGTATTTGTAAGACAATGTCAAGAAGTAATGCTGTTATAAAAAAGCCAACAATCAGTTCTCAACTGCCTAATGAAGAGACAGACAAAGCAGCAACACAAACTAAATGTGCCTTTCACAGAGAGCCAGATGCAGTTCAAACTTAGCCTGCAAAAGAGAACTGGCAGAACAAGTGTGGAGGGGTGGATTTTAGAGCACAGCATCATTGAACACACAAGTCCAAGGTAAACTCTTGCCTGTGAATGAATGTAGCTGCCTAATTCAAAGCAGCTGAGGCATGGAGAGTTCACCAGCTATTTGCACAGTATCTCCACAGGGGAAACCCAACTTTGCAGGTCAGGAATAAAAGCTGAACCTATTTTAGTTGTAGAATGGATTACACATCTTCTAACTAACAATCATGCATTAACTAGTACATACTGGAAACAGGTCAGGAATTCCTATCTTAATTGTCTCTGGAATTTTTGTCAGCTAAGCAGCATTATGCCTTAGAAACAGCAACAAATCTCTCTCTAAACCTGTGATATCTATCACTGTTTGAAAGCAGCAATGGAGCAAAGGCACAGCAAATAGAAAAATACAAATACTGCTCTATGTTAATATTATGTATATGCAAGATATTACATCTCTGGGTAACCCAATTTTGGATTGGTTTTAGCTTATTTTTTTTTACCTTACATTTGTTCAGCAACATCTTGGACTGAAGGGTGGAAGTATCATTACTGCTACCTGCTCCCTCTTCAGGCCCCTATTTTAAGAAACAATTTTGCACTTTCCTTATCCTGGACATGCTGTATATGAGCTCATTTAAAAGTTATGAAGATAAGCATGATCTGTAGTCATGCTTCCTTTCTCTCAGGAATGTGATATAAAACAATCACATCTACAGAAGCCAGTAGAGGTTGGCTTCACACCATCAAAACATCCGCTTAAACAGAGTGAGTCTCCTGTGACTAGATAAGCAGATTTTAGGACTGCTTCAGACATATGGTGCAGTGCAACTCAGCTGCAATGCAGAAAAAAAGCTATTTACACACTGGAAAAAAGGTTGTTTAGACACTGGATTGTAAAGCAAAGTATAAATGAAGAGGTTTAACATTAAACAACAGCAAAAGCACAGGCATCCTGATGACCATAAACCTTTAATAAATACTATCATACTATGTTTGTGGTAAGATCAAGTGGCATTTGAAAGCAGCCTTTTACAATACATTAAAGGACCCTAGATGATTCTGGGAAGTCACAGATTCTAGTTAATGCTGTCTCAAGAAAAAGCTGTTAACTCTTCCTAGAGGGGGAACGTTGATATTCATTGACACCCTGCAAACAACTTACCTGTGAGAAAGCTGGCAAGGCTATTACATTAATTCCCATATTGGTATTTGGTTCTTGGAGCTCTGGTATCTGTAGTAGCACTGTTCCAACTGGCTGTGACAGAAGTGCTGTGTTACATCCATTTATTGGCTCTTTCTTGCTCTCTCCATAACTCTCTCCCTGCTGAAGGGCACATATTTGCTCTACTTGCTCTCGGAGATCAGGTGGCAGTGCTTCTAGCACAGACTTATCTAGCTACAAAGATATAAAAGCTTTTAGATTTTTCTGAGAAACAGGTAACAGGAGTTAATTTGAGTCAAAAATTAGTTCTATGGTTCCATAATTTTAGAAAAAAAAGATGATTTCAGTATGTGTATGCAAGCATACTAAGGAACCTGACAGTTGCACTCTGCAACAGCAAAACAGAAAAAGACTAAGCAAAGATGAATGCTCCTTTCTATCTCTTCATAATGTTCAGTGTTCTCATCACAAATCATGTACAAGGTTTCCTCTACTACTACCTAGTGATAAGGAAACCCTAATTCTGTGTTCAAATTCTATAGGCAACATGTTGATATGAATATTGAATTGGTGCCTGGCACAAAGCAGTAAGCAATTAATTTCCTTCTTTCTGCAGCTCTAGGATACATGTTACTAATTGGCTTTAACAGTACTATGTATATTTGCATACTGTCAGACTCTTGTCAGAGCTTTTGACAATTCAAATCTTATCTTGCTGTAATTGCTACTTACCATCAATTATTGACTTGAAAAAGCTGAAATGAGCCTTCAGAGCCTGAAAGTTGCTGTACACAATAACAGTTGTACAAGTGACAGAATGAACAGAACTGACATCATTTTTCTCACACAAAAAAACCCAATCTCAAGTTATTACAATATATTGCAGATGTTTTACCTGGGAAGCAGATGGAACCTCAATACTCAAATTAAGCCTGGATTTTAGGCTGATAGGAGAATGCACACCATTCCACTTGACAGCAGACTCACTGTTGCTAGCATTAGAATTGAGACCAGATGTGAGGTGGGTACCACGAGATGGAAGAAAAGTGCAAGTTCTTGAATCAGAAGATATTTCAAGGTCCATAGCAGCCACAAATACTATACATAGAAAAACAACAATATGCAGTGAACTTAATCTCCAGGGTTTTTTGCTAAACAGCTTATAAAATAGATAGCATAACTGTAACACTTTCTATTTTAAAGCACCCTTTGTTACTACTAACTTTTAAAAAAGGTTAGCATCATCCTATAAGAAGTTTTGTTTGTAGCATTTGCATTAGCAAAACCTGCTCTCAAAGAGTTTATGATAAATAATTTAGACTGGTATAATATTGAATAAGTATTCCAAAAGGTAATCTATGCCAGAGCCCTTCAGAGCTCATCTTCATCACACATGCAAAGTACAAAGCTTACTCACCTTCCTTATGTTCTTCTTCTGAGCACTTTTTTGCTTTCTGAACATGAAAAAGATCAATAACTGAATGGGATCCACCAGGTAAGTGTCCAGATTGCTGAGCTGAAGTGGTTTTACTGATGGGAACTAACTGTTGTACCTGAATTCCAACCTAAATCAAAAAAATGAACACATTCATTTTATGAAGTTTAATATAAACAAAGAAAGAAAAAGTCTCTCATTTTTTCTGTACTGGCATTGCTCTCCCTGAAAATGGCTGCCTGCTTTGCATGGGGGAACAGAACAAAGTATGTTGTAATACCTATAAACAGCTACTAAAACCATCCCAAACAAATCCCAGGATTATCCACCACAATCCAACAACTGAGAAATCACAATGATAATACCATCTTAAACTTCTCTGATCTAGAAAAGTGCTGTCAACACGACCACAAAACAATGCATTTATTATGACATTTCTTAGACACCAACAAATAAAGAGAAATACTGACCAGGAAGTGAGTAGCATTAAACCTGGCTACCTGTACAAGAAAGGAATGTTTTCACTGGGGACAATCTATACTAAATTCATCACACTTCAGCCTACAAGTGGTAAAAAACAAAAAATGGTTTCACTTCTAGACATGGTCCTTGCAAAGTCTCAATGGATGAAAGCACTTTGATGAAAGTATACTTCGTCAGATCAGATAGACCTCATCTGGAAAGACAGCTTCACTTTTAATTAACCTTTCAACACCAAATCAAAGAAGGATTAAAAACCTGCATCCAACTAAGAATGCATAGGTACACAGTGAAACTTACTAATCCTCCATTAAAAAAAAAAGTATACAAGACTCAGAAAGCATGAAGGAGTTGGTGTATCTCCACCAGGTGGGCTTCCGTAATTCCATCGCGAGGATTTTCTTTGTCACCAGTTTCCTAGTTGCCATTAATGGGCTGGTAAAACAACTGAATAAAGTTTTCCTTTGCTCTTGTATCTTTTCACTTTGAAATATTTCTAGATTTGAGTTCTAGAACTTAAAAGCAGCCTTTGGAACACTGTGTTTGTGTTATCTACACTTTTGCGTAAGTGTGGTTATTGTCTGCCCTGGAGAACTGAACATTTATGAAAGACAAAGAAGGTTGATAAAGAGAATAAATTTCTTTTTTCTCATTAACTCACCCCTCTCATATCTGATATGTTCAGTTTCATTGTGTGAAACATGTTCAGAGTTTCTTTCCCAATGACTTTTGCACTGTCTGTTGCATGGTCTAGAGTCACAGTCCTACAAGAGCAGAAGTTAAAAAGGAAATTGTTTTACAAATCCTAAAGATAACAACATTTCTGTATTTATTCCAGGGAGGACCTCAGAGACAGAGGTAATTTCTTGGCATACAGAAACTGAACTCTGTTTTTCATTCTGTGGTTTCTTCTCATAGGCAATTAGATCTAGCATGTTCTTCAGAAAAAAAACCATGTTGCTTCCTAATTGAACACTCTCAGTGTGTGGACCACACCTTAAAACTGTCAAATATAGTATATAATTCTATCCATTTTGTCTACTGAAGCCAGACAAAACTGTTTTCCTTCACAGTACTCAGAGAAATGCACTCATGCACTATCCTTCACTCAAGCTTGCTTCATGAAGAATTTTCTCAGTATTATTTCAGTTGTCAACTGTCTAAAGTGAGAGTTTCAGAAGGAACTCTCAGGGAGACACAGATATTGGCATGTGCATGGGGATTGGTAATAACAAGGAACTTGGATTAATGGTAAATAACTTTAAATATTCCAAATACACTGTCACTGAAAAATGAAAATGTCAAAGCACAGGCTGTAACTGTCTCCTACAAGGACTGCAAAAGGAAAACCAGCTCCAGTACTGAACAATAATGTACATATGTACTAGTGTTTGAAGACAAACCCTTTAAAAGGTCAAACACCTTTTCATGAGACTATCATCAAATTAAGAGCAACCTTAAACTACAGATTAATAGTCAAAAAGGAAGAAGAGGAAAAAAAATGTACCTCCTTATCAAGAGAAGTGGACAGTCACAATAATTAATTGAAAACATTTAAGTTGCATCAACAGACAGTAGCATCTACTATCTCAGGGTACATTCTCTCAAGAAAGCAATTTCAAACCACAGAGAAAGTCAGCTTCCTTCGTTCCAATTTCTGCTTCCTCTGAAAACCACAAATTGTTTCTTCTCTGCCCCCAAACTTTTCCACTTCTGATATATTTACCCCATTTTTCAGTTTTAAGAAACTGAAAGGCAAAAGATGACTCTTAAAATTGTTCTCTCTTTCTGATTTGGCCACCTTAGTCTCTTCCTCCTTTCTCCTAGCAACATGCCATGTTTTTTATCATGGGGAGAATTTACATTCCATGCTGATGACCAAATAGACCACGTATGTACAACCCAAACACAGAGGACTTCTGTTAATATTCTACTCATATCCTGGCCTGTCTTCCTGTAAGTTTTGCTGCTCAACACCCTGCAGCAGTGTGCTCATGCCTACTACCAATCATTTTTTTCTTCCATGCAGAGTTACCTGGCAATATTATCACAAATTCCATGACCTCCATATTTTGCAGGCTCCACTGGTGCCCCAGCCTTTCTGACCATTATTTTAAGGGTCAGTCGTTTACCCTTCATACCAGCAGCTTCAAGTCTACGTTGGATTTCTTCTGAGAGGCTCAGGAGGAAAGCTTCTGCTTCCTTAGGCTGAAAGAGAAAAACAACAACATGTTTAGAAAATTACTAGTTTTCAAATACAGAAGAAAAATCATTAAGGGTTAATGCAATCCAGATTGTGAAAAACTGAAAAGAGCAAGCTGGCTCAAAGGCAATTGTCCTGTTTAACTTCAAGTCTTTTGCTTACACTGTTGGTCACTGAAGTTAGGTGAAGTGGTAGATTGCTACCCCAATACTGAATTAAGTAGGAAATACCAAGTTGTTCTAAAAGTAAGTCTTGAAAATAATTATTTAGAAACCCCAACACAGGACTGCAAGTCTAAGTACACACCTAGAAGATAAGGAGTGTAGGGCTTACAAGGAGTATCTTTTTCACCATGAGGAAAATCAAGCAGTGGAACATGTTGCTCAGAGAAGTTGTGCAGTCTTCTTTCTTGGAGGTTTCCAACACCACACTATCTGGATAAAGTCCTGAGCAATGGTCTAATGTCATAGCTTTGCCTGCTTTGACCAAAAGGCTGGACTACACAATGTCATGAGGCCTCTCCCAATCTAATTTTTCCATAATTTCTGTAAATGTTTAAGTTCTCAACAAAGAGCTGAGCTACTTTCAAGACTATTTTGTTAACAACACTCACACCCTCCACAATATTGTAAGAAGTCTAATCCAAATGTTGCACTGGAGTAACTGGTGATGGTTTCAGATACTGGCATCTTTGAATAATCAGCATTTAAATGAAAGAGAATGCTAGGTGCTGACAAACCTACTGTAGTTCTGTTTCCTGTACCAGACCTGTGTCAGAAATGAAGAATAGCCAGCTAATTTTGTGCAAGGTTCTTTTCAGTCCAATATTTTTTCAGTCTCTCCTCTCATTTTATCACTTGGTCTCCTGCTTTGTCATTTTCCTTGTTTCTACTTAGTGTCTAACATGGTCCTCTAACAGATCGAAGTGTAAGTCAAAATAATCAGAATATAAGAAGGTTCTTCTGCAGCTGAAAGAAGTCACTGAAGAGAAGAAAGTAAGTTTCAATTTACCTGTGTAAACCTTATTCCATAGTTGATTTCTGCTGAAACAGATTTTCTTTCCTTTTCTGTACGAACAGGTCGATCATCCAAACCACGACAAAATCTGTAGAGCATCTGTCCTGTTTTTGGACCAAACTCCTTTTGCAGTTTTGACATTGAAGCACATTGCAGATCTCCACAGGTTTTAATTCCCAAAGATGCCAGCTTAGATTCCATTGTTCTGCCAACTCCTAACAACAAAGCAGTTAGTTCTGTTAACTGTGTAACTCAGAGCCAGTTAAGTTCTGAACAAATACAATTTGTCTTTTTAAACCTACACTAGGTCCTATCAGATTAATAGACAAATATACACCAGGAAAAATAAATTCCACTCAACAAAACAAGGTTCAAAAAGAAACTTTTGCTGTCTTCACCTGTATTTCTTTCATCTGTTCAATATATTCTGTTTAAGAAGTCATATTGCAGCCTGTTTCTTTATTTCTGGGTAAAATGTGAACGACTCCTGCTTGCAAATCTCCTGGACAAGGTTCTGCCTGTTAAAGAGTATATAGCTCTGAACACCACAATACCCAGACCAAAAAGAATGTCCAGCATGTAATATGTTCTGCCATCATATACAAGTGATTTAATCTAAAAGAAAACCAACAAATATTTTCACCACTGTTCCACTGCTTCCTAGGTAGGAAAATAATATTTCAAGTAGAAGTGATAGCATACCTGTACCACTTGTGCTTTCAATTACCAAGCACTGGAAATTGTAGGTATCCATGGCAACAGCACATATGTAAGTGTGATAAACTTAAGTATATTTCTGGGTTTTGGAGAGGTGGCTTATTACTTCTGAAAAATATTAGTCCTATGAGTTTACCCTACCAAAGTCAGTGAAAGTTAGAAACCTCAGGTAATGAGCTTCTACCTTTTGTAACACATTTCTTTGTCTAGGTGGCATTTCTGACACAAACACCAAGAAGCTTTTCCCAGGAACATGCAAGTGAATTCTGAAAATTTTAAAATACTCAAGTCAAAGCACAGGACTACTGAGGAATTTTCTAGAGGAAAAATATCTCCTCTAAGTCATGCCAAAGAGAAATGGTGCTGTGCTGTAAATTCTGTTTGGCCACAAAAGGGGATACATAAAGACAATTTCTGGTCTATGTCTGTGTAGGTCTACTCCTACTGCTATTCCATTTCAGTGTCTATTGCTGTCTATTTCTTGTCTCCCTTCTCTGTTTTCTTTTCTTGAACAGAGAAAAATACTATTTTGAACTTTTATTTGACACTAAATAAGTGTGTACACCTGCAGACTGTGCTCAGCTTAAAACTAACAAACAAAGCACAAATGAGTGCATACTCAGCACTTCCTGTACTATGTCTGTGTCACATTATACTACCAAAGTACTAACAATACAATACATAGTTACATGCCAGAAAATAGCTCACAACTCTTTTAACTCCTTTCCTAGAACAATAACAAACCCACAGTAAAGCCTGTTGTCATTTGGGTTTATTCCCTATGTCCTTACTGTCTATCACTCTCCCAGCACAGTAACTCCAGTTCCTTACCATTTCTCTGTGAATCCCACTACACCTTGGAGAACCTCCCTAAAACCTGTGGGCCAGAAATGCTTCTTTCCTCCCCTCCAGCTTTCTTCTTGGTCTTCTCTATGTCCACAGGCATCCCACTCAATTGCTCCAGTTCTCTCTTACTGAAATACTCTTTACACAAGAAATGAATTACCTGTGTAACGAATGCCTTATGCATATTCTAAGTCTACCAGAACCAAAAACTGTCTGTAACTGGATGCAAAGCACCAGAGTAGTGATAATCTCACAGTAGCCACACTTTCCACCTTCCTCTCTATCTATCTGCCATTCTAATACAGCTTATGTTGCAAGCAGAAACACTTCTCTAGTTTGGTAGCATTCTCCTCCTCTAGATTTTATTTCTTAAATTTCCTTCTTTCTTTATTCTCTTTGAAATCTCTCAAAGTTTCTTAGACACAACAGAGATTAACCAAACTCCTCTCTCCTCTTTTTTCCCTTTACAGATTCTCTGTTTTATTATGGCATTAGTGCTGTATTTTCCAACTCCTGACTTGATAGACTCCTTTGTAGAAAGGATACTCACTTGAGCTAGTTCTCAGTTCTAAGCAAACCCTGCCTCTTGCAGTGGTAAGTACCTGATGTTACTAATTTTATTACATTCATTATGATACAGCAAGCTAACACTCACTTGAAATCACTCATCTAAAGAATTTTATTCAAGAACATAAGGTTGCATAACATACTAAACTCTTGAGTTTTTTCCATAGATAACAGTGTGTGAATCTTTAAAAATCTTTACTAAAAAAGATGCTTTCAAAGATACAAAAAGGTCACAGAGGTTCTTTTCATAAATCAGTATCTCCTCTTTTTGTGGCTCATAACCATGAGCCAAGTCTAATATTGTTTGAGACAGAACACAGATCAGTTGCTGAAACTGTTTTAGCATCAGAAGGCAAAATACCCTCTAAAAGAAAGGAGTACCTGGAAGACTAGTAACAAGTTGCCCTCTGATAAAATCATCCACTTCTTCAGGTTTTAAGTGATATTGTCCATCTGGTTTGGCTTTACGAGTTGCCATTCTGGCCAGCAGAATGTTGGAACCTGTAAAACCAACAAATTAAAGTATGGTGTTAACTTCTGCCTTCTCAAGTAGAACACTCAGTTCAACAGGCAAGGAAAAAAATGCACAAAACACAGTCACTTTCTTTATCCTTTAAAATGAATTTAATGAAACACACAAATATATATTTGCAGTATCTACTTCCAAACCAGCAGCTAGCAGTGATTGTGATTACAGCAGTGTAACTCTAGTGGTAACTGCAATTGCTAAAGTTAAAACCAACCAAACAAAAAACCACCAAAAGCCCCCAAATAACCAGGAAGTGCAGGGCACTTCACTGAGAACATTTAATTTATTTGGTTCTGCCCTACACAAGCAGAAGCACAGACAAACAGTTAAGTGCAAATGGCTGAAAAGCTGTAGTATTTTAACACTGCAGAACTTGATAAAATCCACTGTGGTCAGTGTAAATAATACTTAGGTGACAACTCTTATCAAGTATATTCTCTGTGAAATATTTTGGCCTGAGTAGTCACACACAGTCCTCATTCAATTTCCTATTTAACTTTGGGGATCCATATTTTGTCTAAGCAGTTCTGAGGATTTCTGATCTTCTTATCTATCAAACAGGCCAACACAGCCTCTAATATCATGAAATCTCAGCAATTTCCTTCCTGCAATGTTACTATTCCCACAACACTTAAAGTAGAAAAAAGCTAATATCTCATTTAACAAATGAGAAATCAAGATACAGGATGTTTATAGATGAGCATTTAATCTTTTACTAGCATGGTTTCAATCAGTTTAGTTTAGCCACTAAAATCTCTAGGGTAAAAATTAAATTTATTCAACTGGCATAAGCATGTCCTTCTTTATTTATCTCTAATCAGACAACAGTGTTGAGAGGAGCTCTCAATAGTATAATAGTATCTCAATAGGATAATAGTATCTAATCAAATTTACATTTTATTATGTTGGTACAATTTTCCCATTGGGTAATAAATAAAACACTGACACAAGATGTATGTTTCTGGCAGATCATGTTTTTGAAATAAGGTCTCTAAGTAGTAATGTACATGCAATGTAGAAAATCCTCTGATTTATTTACTTAATGATGAATTATGAGTGCAAAGACAAAGTCCTTGTCAGGTACTTACCATAGGGATTTCTAGAAAGAATACCAAAGTTATTTTACAGTACCTCACACAAAGGATTATTAGGAAAAGAAATAATTTCTCATAGGTGTGTTTCTTTCAATCAGTAAGAGAATTATGACATCAGACTAGCAAGAGAAATATGATATCAGATTAGAAAACAATGCTTTAAAAACAAATTCCTTTCTTCCTGTAGAAAACCCAAACATGCTAAATAAGCATATAAAAGGAGCTTACAAATATGTTTCAAGTCAAAACAAGACACAAGGAGTCCAAGGAATTACCGTCTCTGTACTAAGATATCATAAGAAATAAAGGATGAATTCCACCTACAGTAATGAATTTCAGTTTGTCTCACAAGTGGATTTCATACACTTATACACTTATTTACAGATACTCAACTCCAGTATTAATTAAAACAAAGGAGACAGGAAGGGGTTGAGGGAAAAGATATCAAGGAAGTCTTCTCAGATGTGTGATTTCTTATACAATACCTACTACAAATCACACACATCTTTGCTTTCAATAGCTTCTGATAATTATGCTAAATCATGCCAACTCATGTCTGACATGGAACAGAATTTATGCTCATTTTTTCTATGTACTGGAAAAATACAGTAGCTTTTCATAAAAATGAATGTGAGAATACCACACAGATGGAATTTTAGCATACTGTCCAGAAAACAAAGGAGAACTGATTTTTGCTTAAAACTTTCCACTTAAGATTCTCCTCCATTTTTATATACCCTCATTTATTATAAATGGCAATATACATCATCTCACACAACCACTTAAGAGTTTTAACAATCTTCCATAGATTTGAGACACCTAAGAACAGCTGGCACTGCTTGTAAACAGAAATGAAGGAAGGTACTTACCCATCCCAACAGAGGCAGTACATTTAGTTTGGGCTTTGATTTCAGCACGGATAACATTTGCAAGTTCATCAGGAGTCAGTCTGGTCTCTGTAAGGATTTCAGTGATATCTACTAGAGCTTCATCACAACTGACTGCTTCGATGTTATGAGTATAGCTATCAACACAAAGTAAAGGAGGTGAAACACCAGCAACAGCTCACCATCTGTTAAAACAAATATGTAGCAAATAAAGTCTTCCTTCTGTGGTGGCATTTCCCTGCTTATGTTGTATCACACATCACATATATTAAAAATGCTAACACAGCAAATTACAGCAACATTATACTAATGCAGGACTAAGTTCAACAACACATCATGATTTTAAAGTAAGAGCTGGAGAAGGAGTTGAATACTTGTTTTTCATTGGCAGTAACACATTTCCAATTTTGTTCAAGTGCATTTTAAACCAAAAGCAGATTCTAGTAGATGTTACTCCAATAAACCCATTCCTAAGTTAATCAAACTCTTGGAAGAATCTCATTACTAAGCTGGGATTGGCTTCTCACTGTGTAATCAGTAACAAATTTAACAATGACTCCTTTGGAAGTCAGATGTTGACTGGTTACAGGATTTGGCTTCAAGACAAAAGAATGCTCAGAAGCAGCACAGTGCTCAAAATAACAGAAGTAATACAAAAGGAAGATCCCAAATAAGAATGGATTTATTGAAGCTGGAGAAACACGGAGATGAAAATACTAAACTGAATTACAGCATTCAGCAGGTGGCAAATAAAGTATCTGTGACACCCTTACTATTAAATGTCATGTAAGCAAAGAGCAGTGTTACCTTGCCAAGATTTCATATACTGTCCGTGCAACTTCTTTGTACGCATCAAAATCATACGAAACTGCTTGAAGATTTGGACACAACTTTTTTGCTTGGCCAAAAAACATTCCATTCTTGATACCAACTTGTCTAAAATTAAATAATAATAAAAAAAATCCAAATAAAACACAGTGCCAATTTTCCCACAAATCAATATGGGGTATTTCCAAATGAAGTTTGTCTTTTCCCACAAAAATGAATTATCAATAAAAAGGAACTGTCTAACTGCTAGCAATTTAATAGGTCAGAAAAATAACTGCAAACAGAGTACTTGGATTACCTGTATAATATTCAGGCATGCAGCATGGACAGCCTGCCTTTGGGAACATTCTTAAGACAAAGTCTGCAGATAGCACTATACTACTTGCTAGCTTCTGTTTCAAATTCAAACCACACATATCCTACAGTGACTAAGGAAACTGGATTTGATAGTCCACTATGCAATCTTACAAAACCATGCTCCTGTAACAAATAAAACTCTAACTTTTTGAGATGCAAATATAAGCCTGCCTATCTCAGTATGCTTGGGAAAGGTTCCAATGAAGGAGTAACTTCTGGAGTATTATTTCCATCAGAAAAGAAAACTGTATTTCCTCCACTGTGTTTTTATTTATAACAAGTTGTTTTACAATCTGAACATTTAAAAGTTGTGTTACTGGGGATGCTCAGCATAATCTGTGCAAGAAACAATCACACTTATTCTCTGATTTTAACTACAACCTTCAGTAAAAAAGTGTTCTTAATTCCATAAAAAATAATGCTATTTTGATACAAAGAAGTGAAGATAACATAGTGATGGAATATGGTTTTCCTTAATAGAACTTTGCTCCAGGTAACACCAATGCTAGGTTGAGAGCTATTAAGCAGTGTTTATAAAGCAGCAGCATCCATAGGGAAGGGTTTGTTCCTATACAACTACAGCTTCTGAAAATAGGAAAAAAAATCCACTCTAGAAAAATGTAAAGAAATTGACTTAACAGCTGCGGGCTTGGGACATTTTACACCTGTCTGTATGAGATTTTCAAGAAACCTTACAGGTACCTTTCACCTACCTGGCTTCATAACTACAAGAAGCTATTTCAGCCATGGACAGAACAGTGAGGTCGAAGTCAGCTCCATTCACATGCGTTGAATCTGGATGCTCCCAGACCGATGAGTCCAGCTTATCATGTACTCTGATTTCTGCTTGGAAAAGAGAATTCATGTTTGGCTTTAAGAGTTCAACAGAATGAATGTGAATAAAATAAAGGCTACAGATTTTAATATATACAATTTCTGTACTGCTACCTGTTGATGAAGAGGTTCTTAATACTACATTGATTCATATCATGGTCCAGAAAACAACAAACAGGTACACCCCCCCCTTCAGTAATCTGTCTCTGCAGGTAGGTCTGTACACATTCCCAAGAAGAATATAGAGCTGCAGAAAAATTGTTTCTGTTTCCCCCCAGATTACTACACAGTAGCTTGTTGGTGACTACATACACCATACTGTAAATTAAGACTGATCTCAGCTATAATGTCAATTAAAATGATCAAACACTTGAGGCTAACTGCTACAACCATATCCTGCAAACGAAGACACTACAAAATGTACCAAAAGACACCTAGCTGCAATCCTTCTTACAAAAAGCACTACCACCAGAACACAGAAATTAAATTCACAATACAAACATACTTTTTATCATACTTACAACCTTTCACTTAAAACTATTTTTCCTATAATCTGGATACCACACACAAAGTGATTTTTCAGAAGTGAAATAACCAGCATGCTAGTTAGCTCAAATTAAAAAACAATAGCTGAAATTTCTATTTCCTTTAATATTCTATGGGGATATTAACTGACAAAACTTCTGCTCTTAGTTCCTAATAATCCTCTTACTAGGAAAACATCTTTGAAATATCACCATAAATTTATCTTGGCTCACAATGATGCAATTATAAATACTGCAGCCCCAGACTTAAAATGAGACCCAGCTTCCCTAATTTGATAAAGCTTTACTGCATGCTCTAACATAACTTTTAGGAGAGTCCTCCAGGCCCACTGCATGTTAGGTACTAGAACAGAATTCCATGACACTAACTAAATAATGGAATCAAGTAAAGCATTTTCTATTCCTTCCTATTTGGGTTTTCACAGTAGGTAAACCTTTAAAGTCACATGCCTATACTCTATCATATAGATTAGCCTGAAAAAATGGCTAGATGCAAAAACTACTATGCCCTCCCAAACTCCCCATCAGAGTCAAAACAAGGTCTCATACAGACAAAAAGCTTCTGTTTACTTAGTGTAAAATCCAGTAAGTATGTTATAGTTCTTTTTCATTACTGGAGTCTATTTAATATCACACACCTTTGTAATAGAATAAACAGGGAGTTTTCTTCAGAGTGCCACAATACCTACTTGGATTTCATGGTACTAACAACTTACACACTGACAACTGACTGAAAGGAAACAGTGCCACATGCACATACAAGTAGAAAAGTGCTGTAATGAGTGAGTGGAGACAGCAGAGGTAGAGCTGGACTCCTGTGATAACTGCTTTTACTCAGAATTTCTGCTAAATAATTTGTGCACCTTTTTAGATCTTAAATATTTTCATGTGTGATGAGCTCAGTAAGTTACCTAAGAGGTCTGCAACTGAAAATTAGAGCAAAATTATGCCCCAAATAAAGATAAGAATGACAAGAACAGTTTCTTTAGTCCATGCCTTCCTGTGCCCTGGCCTGAGATGATGCTGTCATCTTGTCTATCTTCATTGGACTCGTCGACTTTTTCCACATCGCAGCAGAGCAGATCCCCCCATGAGCTGATGGAGTCACTTCATGTGAAATTCAGGGCAATGCAGAACACATTGTCCTCAATGGAAGGCAAGGTAGAGAACCTCTCATCAAAAGCTGGGAAACTAGACAGGCACATGGTGAATGTGGAGCAACGGATGAAGAAATCAGAGGCCAGGACCCAAGTCTGTGAAAAAGAAATCGCTGAGAATAAATCTGTGACTAATATGATGGTTAAAATCTGCTGCTCTTTAGAATGAAAAAAGGGAGATACTAGGGTTGAGGGAAAGGAAGCCTAGAAAACATTCACATCTTAGGCATCCTGGCCATGAAAAAGAGAACCCAAACTACGAATCCTGATTAACATATGTTAATCGTCTAACTTTAGAACATCAATATTAAAGATGGCACGTATGTAAAGAGGTAACTTCTACTACCCAGAAAGGCCACCTCCAATTTGGAGATTTAGGGTGAGAATGATAGCAAGTTTTAAATTTAAAAGTTAATACATTTTTGGATGAATTCAAACAAGGAAAAGAAAGTATTTTGTCAAGGATTCAAGATTCCATTGACACTAGGTATTTGTCTAGCAGTGCAGATCAAAGGCAGGAATCAGTATTACTAAAGAAGTAATTTGCAAAAAAGGAAGTAGCTGAAGCAGCAGAATTCAGTATTTGGTCAAAAGTGAGTCCTAAGGGCTTGGTTTGGTTTATTTTTTGGTTTGAGAACAGCCTGGAAAGCATGAAGCATCAAAAATGAAGTGAGTTCCATGTTGAAGCATGGATGCAAAAATATGCTCATGTTAAAAGTTAGTCCCAACTACCTTTTTACTTCATTTATATAACATGTCCCCAAACAGAAGTGTGTATGTTTAACAGCATCATTTAGCATTCTGTATTTCTGACAGCTTTTAGAAAAACTACTTTTCCATGTGAAACATGTGCCCACAGGACCATATTTACCTCTGGGATGGCACAATTAAACACATACTGTGAAGTGTGTTACATACACTTTCTAAGATACTGTGATGTCAGAAAAGACTAACCTGCAATTCCACCTTTCCAGCTAAGACCATAATTAACTGTAATTTTCCCCAAAAAGCAAGACGAGCCATGTACTTGTGAGAATGTAAGCAGAAACAACAGGTTGTATTTTTTCTTGATAAAACCATTGTACATGGAGATAATAACAAAGAGTCTAAAAAAATATTGTGAACTTCAGCTAATGAGATAGAGACTATAAAAAGAGTGTTAAGGAAAAAAATCCTTTCACCAAAACAGTAGCTTGCACAACCAGGTTAAGTATCAAGAAAGAAAGAGCGAGCTGCTTGCCTGTGTGCAAGCAAGGGAGATTGGATGCTGAAGTTAAAGAAATGAATGTGTGGATAAACCAGAAAAAGCTGCTGCAGTAAGGAACTGAGTTTGCTATACAGTGAAGCTGAAACCTGCTGTACCCTTAAGCAATAAATATAGTAGAAGAGATACTATTGAATTTGTAAATCACAAAGAACATGCTAGGTATGAGCTAAACTTCCAGACTGTAACTGCCTCTCTCTCCAAACATCACTTAATTGTATGAAGTCACATCCTTATCCAGTTTAAGGTCCTAATAAAAGTCACCAAGTCACTGTATAAAACTGAACTACCAATAAATAGTTCACACACAAGCTATTCTACAGCAAACCTAACTCTGTAAAACCACAGCTGTCTTTAAAACACACTTATACATAGCACTGCAAACAACACAGCAGAAGCTAAGTCTGGATCATCCTAAAAAGTCAAAGGCCAGTCAGTTCCACAAACACACAGTCTACGTCAGTTTTGAAGTGTTCTTAAACTACAGCCAAAAGTGAAATAAAATGTCATCACTTCCTGTAATACCTTCTTCCCAAAGGTCTTTGAAAACTGGCAGAACTTTTTTTCTAAAGTACTAGCATATTGGAAACAGCCACCAGAGGACAACCTGTCCTTCAACAAAGGAACCGACTAAGCTGTAACCTTGACAACAACAGCACTTGCTACCACAAAGTTGGTCAAAGGTACAAGGGGCAAAGGAGAAACCCAACTTCCAAATCTAAACTGAAATTAAATAACAGCTGCTCTTTGTAGATGCACTTTTTAACAACCTTGTGGTAAAAACTAAGCTCAAGCTGATAAAGCAGACTGTCAGATAAACAAAGAGAAACAAGTTCCCAGTGTTTAGCAATATACTTTCTTGTACTAAATGCAGTTCAGGCAGTACAGTAATAATAAAACTTGTTAATAAAAGTAGGTTTTGTTTACATTAGTATACTACTATTTGAGGACACAGAAATTAACAACTTTCTAATTGCTGCAGGCAAGTAAGGAATTCTCAAACTATGACAGACACCCTGGTTGAAAGGAAACAAAGTACTGAACAGACAGGACTCATGGAAGTTGCATAGACTTTCCAGAAACCTAATATGCACTAAGGACCACCCCAGTTAACTCACTGTACATAGACATTGGACACATGCAATTCAAAAGCCAACTTCAAACAATCAGTTTCTCACTAGTCATGTGTTGTCATTTCTACTTTTATGGAAAAATACTTTTTGTAGCCTTTTAAAATGCATTTTGTACCTTCCCATCCATAACAGACTTACTCAGAACAAGGTGATCCCAGAGAACCTCTCTTTATTTCTTATTTTAAATTACTTAACACTGTATCTTATACTCAACCTCAATTAAAGTGAGTAAAACCTAAAATTACTCTGAAATAATTCACTCATGCTGAGCAAAGCTAACTAAGAATTCATCACAGTGGCTTATTATTTCTGAGGCCACAGAGCACCATGCTGTCCAAAGATACTTCTTTTCTGAAATCCCCCATATTAAAAAACCCCCCAAATTTATCCACTGTGCACTTCACTGATAACTTAAGAAAAAACATCTTTGATAAAAAAAGTTAAAAACATACAGACAAACAAACACACTTATCTGTACCTGCTTTGCCATTCAAGAGCTTATTCTGGTAATATTGCTGTTCAAGCTTGGGGTTTGCACCAGGTCGCAGTGGTGCCTTTCCTGCACCTCTGTTACTAGTAACAGCCACTGGTTTTCCTGGGAAGAAGAAATATATGTACTTATAAGTCAACATCTAGAATAGCTTACACTTCAGTAACAGCACAACCAGGGTAAGTTCATAAAGATGCCTTTATTTTTTAATATATATTTTTTTAAGCTTATACACTCTTAGAGCATTATGGAGGAAACAGCTAAGAAAGTGACTCTGCACTGTGCCTATGAATTTTCTGACTTACTTGAAGTCACATGTAAAGAAGAAAAGCTTTTAAAGAGTGAAAACACAGCCATATTAGTTTATCTCTAATATCAAGTATAAATGGAAGCTGTGAAACTTCACTAATGCCCTAATGACTCATTAGTTTAAGACACAGCAAACATTGTGCTGATTTTAAATACTTTATCGTGTTTATTAGCTTAAGTAAACTACAAGAGTATATGCATACCAACACACTCAGTTCCACTTGTTTATTTAACTGTACAAAATTAAATCTTTATTAAACTTTTGACTTTTTAGTACTATCAACACCTCCATAGTTTTTCTGCAGGAAGCTGATTTATGCACTGAAAGTTCTAGCAGACTTCAGTGGTACAGAAAAAAATATTTGCAGAGAAGTCCTGGGTCATTTACAATCCAGTAATGGAATTTGAAACTTGGCAGGATGTCAAGTTTTAAAGACCCAAACATATCAGGACTATCTTTGATACAGCTGCTTCTGCTTTGGACAGGAGCAATGGAACTGTATAAACATCTTGCTCTTCCCCAAGGTCTACCATAGCTGGCTGTAAGACAGTCACCACAGCATCCAGTCTCTGTATTTGTGCATCACCAAAGTTCAGTGATTGCACAACACAACTAGTATCTCCATTTCTGAATGGTACATTTGTAAAAACCCAACCAAAACCTGCTAAGGAGCTCCACTAACTCTTCCTATGCACGGAGGATGATCACTTAATCTACTTCTAATTGTCTGAATTCTTCATCCTCCAGGTCTCGTAATAATTCACGTGCAAGAACTTAGAGAGAAAAGGGAAGGAGAAGCAAACCCCCTTTAAAAAGATGCATCAGAAAAAAAGACAAAAGAGACAATTAGTTCTTTCCACTTTCTTAGTTAACCAAAGCTCCTTACTTTACTTCAGGAAAATGATCAGGTTTTCTCTCTTTTTTTCCCCCCTTTTTTAATGGAGAGTCACTTTTGGTACAAATAGAACTTGATCTCTGATTTCCAGTATGGTAAATTTAAGTCTCAATATACTAGTGCAATTTATAAAGAATGGTTACTACAGATTTTCCTTCTCTCTTACTTTAGATACTGAGAGAAGACAGCAAGATTCCAGTTCTCTCTCACCACTTGCTTTTGGATTGTGGGAAAGCAAGGCTAAAAATGACAGCTGCATGGTCTGACTATCAAAGATGAAACAAACAAACAAAAAGCTTAACAGGCAAAGCTCATTTTGTAAGTGTGCAAGTTTGGTTTTGTTTTTAAAGGCTTAAGTGAGTAAACTGTACCAGGTAGGATTGAATACTGACCTTTGAGATCTGGTCTATTTCGGATAGCCACAGACACAAAGAAGCAATCCATATCCACGTGCATTATACAGCTCTGTGGCTTGGCTGAGCTCGCAACAGACACATTACCTAGTATGAAGATACACCAACAGAAAACTTGAACCCTAATTTTTACACTTTGGTACTACTCACAGCAGTCATCAAGATTTACCATCTTAAATTGTAAAGATTTCTGTTTCTTCTTGCCAAGAAGGTATTTACATTTACAAAATTTTCAGAGAAATATGAACACAATAAACAGCAGATCAACAGCCTAAACTTAAAACTTTTTTATTTTCTCATTATTATCACCTTCTACCTACCAAATTCCCTCAATCCAAGGAGATTAATGCATGTTGTGGGAACTGGATCTTAACTTCACTATGTGAACACTGAATCTGGAACAGAGACATTAACTCTTTTTTTGTTCAATCAGAAGACTGTTCCCAAAGATAAAAAAAGTTTAACTACACTAAGAGCCAACATTAATTCTTCATGAAACAACCAAAATCAGTTTTAAACCTCCCATGCAACTGGATTTTGTCACTGCTGTATCTACACTCATGTAAACATTCAAATATGAGCAAGATAGCTCTAGACTGAGAAACTTACATGCCTAAAGCACTAGAAATACTTGTGCCAAGTATTCCAGTTCAAGTCTGCATGTCTATGTTGCTGACCTACCAGAGGCTATATCTAATAACAACAAAATATTCTAATTTGAACAACATATAAAATGCAACGGTGAAAAATTCCTGTAATACATCAAGTGAATTGTTCTGCTGAACACTGAGTTATTTACTGAGTAATCAGAAATATGTTTTTCTGTCTTTAATAATTTACTGATTCTTTGAAAAATAAGGTCTGTCTTATAAATGGTGTATTTACAAATCAAAGATCAAGTTAATGCTTAAGAAGCTGCTACCTGTCAACTCAAACACAGTCATTTGAATACTCTAGGCCAAATCAAAGAGAAAAAAAATACATGAGTAGATCATATTTTGATGGCAAAAAATGCAGGTTAAGGTAGTTTGCAAGCTAACATGTTTTAAAACTGGGGTGACCTAGCACAACACAGAATCAGTTAATTTATCTAACAGTAATCTTTTAGGATGTGGCAATATATCGTCAAGCATATTTTTGTACGATTACAAGTGAGTATTTGTACAGCACAACAGACTCAGAATCTCTTTGATAGCACAGAGCTAGCCTTTTAATTGCATAAGGCTTTAAATGAGAGATTCTAAAGATGCAAAATACTCTAGCTATACCTGTAAACACACTGCATCTCATGAATGACACATTTTTTTCACTTCAGGCCCTACTGTAATGACATAGAACATTTCTCTTCTGTCGTAAGCCAGGTTCAGAAGCCTCGTATGACACCGCTACCCATTGAAACAGATCCAAAGGTAGAGAAAACTCTAACAACAACAAAAATCTAAATCATTTTTGTTCATTCCCAAATGTTACCCATCTTTTAAATTTTCACACTGAAGGTTTTTTCTTCTGGTTTTTTTTTTCCCCTTTAGATTTTCACACTGCAACTGCAGACTTCTGCATTTAGATATAGATAGGTTTTTTTTCCCCTTGATCAATCCACATATCCTGGTAAAGTCAGGAATATTATATCTACAAGGAGGTACTGAATATAGAAGACAGTATCACATTAAGTTGCATTTTAAGTTAAAAAAAACCCAAACAAGCAAACCCCAAAGAAGTTAAATCCTTTAGTTTTCAGTACATCAAAGTCACCAAGCTTTTCCAGATTGCCTGACTGTAATGTGAATATTGACCACTAACCTACTTAAGACATTTAATGTACAAAGATATAAAGCACCTTCTCAACATAAACCTTCTTAAACAAGTATCTACCTGTGTCAGTTTTAAGTGCAGACCTGCCTGCTTTCCATTTTTTTAATTTTTCCCTTTCTGGAAAGACACCACTGTTTTTTCTCTGTAGGCTGTTGACAAACTCTGTCAATTCAGACTTCCACGTTGATATATGGTGCAGTCTTGAACGTGAATAAAAGTCAGAAATAAAATTACAATCTGAAGGTTTGGACACAGGTAAGGAAGCTGCCTTGCTAAGAGTAGGTACAGAAGTGCTTTTTGTGCTTGAAGGCCCCTGAACAGTGGAGTGGTGAGCACCATTTAGTTTAGCATTACTGTGCAAAGATGAAGATGAGGATGAATTACTCATAGTCCTATGTGGCTTCCATAAAAAGTCTGTATTTTTGTTGCTTTGCTGCAACTGCTGCGTTGTGCAGTCTCTAAAGTCAACCATGCCTTTTTCAGTCTTCCCCTCCTCCTGCACAGGGCCTGGAGAGAACCTACTTGCAACACAATTGCCAGAGGGCACCAAGCAATCCTGGGTCTTTAAGGCACTGGTAGAAGTGTGTGTGTGTCCATTAAAAATGTCTTTGTGAGACTGAATCCCATTTTGTTTCCGTCCAGGATGGATCTGCTCGGGCTCCATAAATCCAAGATCATCACTTTCCTCTTCCTCTTCTTCATTCCAGCTACTTACTCCATTGGGTGTGATCTCATTTTCCATCTCACACTTTTTAATATGATTTCTGAAACAGACATGATTATTTAATACTGTATCTTTCATTTTACAAAGGCACATTTACAGGTCATTTCAAGGATTTAGTTGCCTAATTGTTAGCAGTATATATCTGAGTAGGATTTATTTTCCTAATTGTTATCAGTATATAGTTAAATAGTTTTTACATTTGCAAGACAATTATCTCAAACTCTGAGCCATATCCTCTCAAGGTCACAAAACAACATACTGCTCTCCAAAAGACTGCACAGATTTGGTGTATTATTTGGTGTATTATTCCTACAGCACTACCAGGAGTTCACAGGGGCATGACTAAAAATCATGCTCACATTAGAAAAGCTATTTCCAAGGTCTTTAATCTGACCAGCAGTCTCCAACAGAATTATAATAATAATTTATTTGTTCACAGAATTTTACTACCATGGACAGCATGAACACTGCAAGAATATGCAAACCATCAGAAGGAATGATATTTTTATCAAGAGATGTGATTTTCCTTGGTAAATCACAAGAAGAAAAAACACAAGAAAAAAAAGTATATATAGAGAACTTCTGGGCTTTAGAAAATCATTTTAATGTGCTAGATTATTTTATATTTATATTTATATTTATTTTCTTTCACCAAAAATCTTTTCAAGCTCTTTAAATCAAACTCATTCCTAGCTTTTCAACCCTCTCCCCCCAAAAAAAACCCCAACCCTCTACTACTTTTCATCTTTCAAGCACATAAAACTAAGTATTCTGTCACAAGCTCACTGGTAATTTACATTTACTCTGACAGTGTAGAGACAAAGCCTTCATTCAAAGAAAAATAACTGTAACAAACCCTAAATGAAATTAAAACCAAAGCCTTCAAGAGCTGTGCATATTCCTGATCTGCTGAACAAAAAACAACCAGCACTCTCAACTCCCAAAGCTAGCAATTTAAGTACACACACACAAAAAAAAGGTGAGAAATAATTAGCTATACAGTATGCCAGTGAAAACAGAAAGCCAATTAACTGTGACAACAATTTAAGATTATCACAATCAAAAAGTGTACTAAACATAATATTTTTTAGAAGCTGCATGATTGAGTGTGGTATGTCCAGTGGTAAATATCTAGTATCAGTGGATAAGGCAGGCTTTTACAGTCATGCTTTTCAGCCTAAATTGGTATTTTTGGAAGTTGAATATTCTTCTCATTTTAAAAACATTAACAATGGAATAGTATGAGGTGATGGTGGTTGTATCACTCATTGTTTAAAATACAGGTAGGAAATACTGCTTAGGATATTCATTTTGTGGCACTGGTTTTATTTTTCCTAAATACAGGCAAATCCTGCTTATGTGGTAAAGTCTCCTCAGCATTATGCAGAATTAGATTTTAAATAAATAAGCAGACTGTGGAAGAACACAGATCACCATTACAAATCAGGATGAATGGTATATTGTACAGTATCCTTGGCCCTCTTTGAGCAGTAGGGTTGGACCAGATGACCTCCAGAGGTCTCTTCCAAACTCAACCTTACAATTCTTGCCTTTAAACAAGGATGTACTTGTGAAAAAGATGTAGGAACCCTCTTAAAATGTACAGAACAGTCTGTTCAAGTGGAAGGCTTATTTCCAAATTGCAATTTCTCTGTCAGTTAAAAGTTTTGCTGGTGCTTTCTGTTCTATTCCCTTTTCAAGGTCTTTTAGGAGAATTTTTTATATTGTAATTGGATTTTTTAATCCATCTCTCTCAAGTATGTCTTGAACCTTGCTGCTTTAAAACAAGCTAAAGAAAACTTAACTGCTAGTATGCTTTTACATTTGTTCCTAGGCACCTAGAGCTAATCAAAGATCTACTTTTCAGTGTCACTAGTCAGACTCCTTTAATGTAGATCTCTGTTGCTTCTACACAGACATGCTACAACCTAGGACTCCCGGATCATGTTATCAAGCAAATTGTGGTCCAAGGACTAGAGACAAGGCTTGGAGTCAAGGTAACTGTAGTTCTGTCCTCAAATATTTGTATAGCTATACCTTAGCCTCAAATACTAGTGCACTCAGAACTTCCCTCTCACAAAAGTGAAATGAATTTTCTAAATGTTATGTAGTTATAAATCCAAACCCATTAAGGGTGAATGATGAGCATCTGCAATGAGGATTTCAGAAACACTTACACCCTGTTGAGATCTTTAGCTATATTGCTTGGACCTGGCATGGCATCTTCAGGTTTGCATATGCTATTGAAGTTGAGACCTTTTTGAACACTCGACTGCTTGGTGTAAAGCTGATAGGGAATGTGTGAGAGGAGACGTCCAGCTTTAATGCTGAAACAGAAAAAAAAAGGAACAGGTTACTACTGAAGACATTTTAAAAAACCTCCACAGCTTTCTATGCTAAAAAGGTACCTCATGTACAATGAACTATTACTTTGGTCATTAACTTTTGCTGTTCTTCTATATGCAGTTGCAGCTCCTTCCACAACCCCTTTCCCACTACGAACCGGATTGAACTGATAAGTAATTTGTGATGTGGTGACTGGTATTTGCACAATTGTGTTGGTGAGTTGTCTACATCCATGCCTCTTCTCCAACTGACAGGCCCAAGCCCCAAATATTTAATTTCAAAACCAAAATAAACAATACTTAGTCAAAACAAATCTGGTGAGTAGTCCTGGATGCTCTAACTGAACAATGCTTACCAACCTCTTTCAATTGGAATAATGCAAATGCATGTGTTTGAAGCAAATCTTGTTCTTATTTGAGGCAGACCAACTAGGATGTGGTTCACTATTGAAGAGGAACTTTTGCCATTCCAAAAGGATAATTACCCTGTCTTATGAGAAAATTCACTGAAGCAAGCTAGATAGAAGAATAATTTCCAAATAGACCTTCCATATATATCTACCTCAATCATTCTAGTTCTGTCCCATGTGTTTCACTGTACCTCCCTTCTTTTTCTTCTTCCACTGAAACTGCAATTATACTTCAATAACTGCTAAATTCCTTAAGGAAGTCTTGGACTTTGAAGTGGAATCCTCTCCAAAATACACCACAGCATGACTTCATTTCTCTGCCGTAACACCTGTTGCTGGCAGTAGAGATAACAGCCTCGCCAGCCTGTACATCCCCTCTACTTCACCTACAACTCTTCATACTGAACACTGGGTCAGAGATGCTGAAACTTCTTACAGCAGAGGAACCTCTCCCACATCAAAGCAGCTTACCATTAGTGTTCAGTTTTGAAGATACAATTGGATTAAAATTTTAAAGATAATTTAGCTCAGTGACAGATACTATTTTTCTCTTCTTCAATACTTGAATGCTTTCTCTTGGAGATGTGCCTTTTAACAAGCTCAAATCTGTACCAGTGTCAAGGGAGCTGGACAGTGGAATAAAAGCCCTTAGGATATTTCTTGTCACAATTAGAGAAGAACATAGTGGGAGATTGCATTTCCCAATTAGCTAAATTAAAACTAGTCAGGCATATACACAGAGACCTGGTAAGGTTTCTGTGGGAATGGGATAGTAAAAACAGCCCTAAAAATATGTATCAAACAATGTTTAATTGATGTGAATATATAGCATTCATAAAGGAACATCATTTACACTAAACACTGCCAAACAGAGTTAAAAACACACATGGGAGACTTCCAAAGCTTTCTTGTACAAAAAGTGGTGATATAGCAAAACTAAGCTTTCACAATGCCTGGTTAGACTGATTCTGAGATCAGAATCACTGCATCACCAATGTCTACATAGTTAACAAAGATATCAAACTGCATTTGCCTCAAAATCAACTCTTCAACAAAGCTGCTTGTAACCATTTGCTAGTTTGACTCTGAATTGCTGACCACTACTGCCAGAGCCAGGCAGTTGAGCCAGTTCCTCACCCAGCTAGCAGCCCACTAGCAAATCTGTATTTTCCCAACTTGACTTAAAGGAATGCAGTGGGGGACCCTGTCAAAAGCCCTACTCTAGGCAAAGCAAAAGCTATCTGCTGCTCTCCATTGTCCAGACATCTCACCAAAGAAGACAACCAGGCTTCTGTGGCATAATTTGCCGCCTTAGATACAGCTTCCAGGAAGGTATCTTCCGTAGTATTCAGTGACTGTGGTGAAGCTCATCACAGTGTAGTTCCCTGGATCCTTCTTTCCCTTCCTGAAGACAGGCATGACATTTGCCTTTTATTGAGTCTTCTGGAAAATCTCATCTGACTGCCACGAATTTTCAGACAACAGAGAGTGGTATATAGCAATGGTATCAGCCAGGTTCTTCAGCTCCCTTGGATGCATTCTGTATGGTGCTGTAGAGTTGTATATGTCGTATTTCCTTAAGTGAACCATAATTCATGCTTCCTAAACCTTTGGAAAGCATTTCTTTTCTCCAAACTGTGCCACTAGATACACAGGCCTTCAAGGCATGAAACCTGACCTTGCCACTAAACAGTGATGGAAAAGAAGTACTGAGTACCTCAACTTTTTCCATATCCTTTGCCATGAGGTTTCCCCACTATTTGACAGCAGGGCTGCTTCACTTCCTTCCAACATAGCTACAACAGCCATCTTTTTCCATGCTAAAGTAACATAGCATCTCTTCTGAAAGCTGTACTGTTTTAAGACTGATAGCCTTTATTTATTCAAGGATTTTGCATTCTGAATCCCCCTCAGGAAAACGAAATTAAATGCAATGTACCAGACTGATTTATTTTTTGCTTTCTGGAGAAATTATCTTAAACTATTTTCTTCACATTTGTGTCAGACTAACACAGATTTTTAAGAAAAGCATTCACTCAATCTGGAAATCAAAATAAGAGTCACAAATTCTACTTGTAGCTCATTTGAGTGGTTAGTTCTCCTTAGTGTATGAAAAGCTTTTATTAGAAACATCAACAAATGTTTCTTAAAACAATATTCAAACGTGAAAGTCAAGCTCTCAAGATCTCCTTAATTTGGCTTCCCTTGGACACTGCACAACAACCTTTCCAAGCTCCATAATTGTGTTGTGTATTTTTCAAATAAAGGAAGAAAGATTTATACAGAATCTCTGCCTGCAAGTCTTTTCCTTCATTCCTTGCAGAAAGGGGAGCGCAGAAAGAATGATTTTGTTGCTAAAGCAACCACGTATTACTCTGCAATACTGCATTTTGCAACTACTGTTACAAAAGGATCTCAATGTGATGCTAATTAAACCAAAATTCTAGAGCTACTTGCATTTAACAACAGGTTTATGACAGTCTGACTCCAGACCATAGTTCAGAATGTTCACAGTACAAAATATGCAAAGCTTTTAATATAGCAATAAACTTCAACATATGTCTTACCACCCTTGTATAAGCAACTCTGAAAAATCTTATCTTACATAGTTCACATGGCATATTCCAAATTAATGACTACTTTGTTGTTTTACCTTAATGTCTTTTGGGTGGCTTTTAAAGAAAAAATGAAAATAATACCCATTGTAATATATGCCATGGTAAGTTCAGTGATCTTTGGAAAGTAACAGATGCTATAGTGATAAGCACTGGTAAAAACCAGGAATTATTCATTCCATTATCAGCAAAGAATTCAAGTCACAGGTAGTAATGAACAGGATTACAGAGACAAGAAGAAAACCAGTCACTGAATTAGCAATTTGCAACCTGAATTCAACCTCTTCTGTGAAGAGAATGTGGCAGGTACCAGAGTGAAAAAAGATGGCATGTGATCATGTAATTAAGGACTGGATCAAAATGTGTGCACACAAAGAAATAAATTAAAGCTCCACAGACAAATGACCTTTTCATTTTGCAACCCTGGATGACAAGACTGAAGATCTTACAACACTGCTTTAACCAGCAATTTGTGACAGCAACATTCTAGAGGTGATTCCTAAACAAACTAAAAAAACCCCAAACCCAACATATTGCACTAACATGATATGCACATGAATATTCTACACATTTGGAAACTCTACCATCCACTGCACTGATCTACTACACATCCAACTGATCTACTGAGGGGAGGATCATTTGGTATTCCATGCACAGAGATGAAGTATTTAACCAATTAGTGTTCTTCAATGCTGTTGAAAGGGGAACAGTGAGAGAGAGGTTGCTGTGGAACTACTTTTACTCCAGATTCTGACATGAACCCTGTCCTACTGGGACAGTGAGTTCCCTGTCTTCTTGTACCTAAACCCATCTATCAGTTCTCCTGACTTATTCTACAGAACAACCTTGCAGAACCTGCACACAAGACACCATAAGGAAAATTTTAGATTTCATAGGTTTGGTTCGAGCAAATCTCTACTAATGTATAGAACTGATTTTTCCAACTTGGTTAAAATCATTATGAGCTTTAATAGCACCAGTAAAAACAGCCACATCTTACCACACCTACCACCAGCTGTCCAAGTCCTTAAATTCATGGGTGACACCCTAAAACTGTTTTAACTGTACCTGAAGTCTTTTCCAAACTGAGGAACCTATCACTTCTAACTAAAGACATTTACCTTAAAGATACATGATATGAAACAGCTGAATACAAAGGACTGAAAATCAGCAAACTGATTACAGAAACTACAAATAGGATTCTACAAGTATGCATGCACGGTAGATCCTTGCTCCTTTCTGCTGGTAGTCTAGGAGAAAGGCTAGTTAAGAATAGCATGACACTGCCAGAATGAGTTCCAGAACATATTCCTGCCTATTTCCCATGGGTTCCTCAGATGGAAAAAGACAGATGCAAACCAGATTAACTGCTCTGAGCTCGGCTATTATCTTTTTCAAAGACCTAAGGACAACTTCAGTCGATCCTATATATTGCAGTGCATGGAGGAATCAAATAAACTCTTTATAAATAAAACTTGGGGGTCCTTTTTATTCTGTTTTTGTTGTGTTACAAAGTCACAACAAAAACATGTTTAGAAGGATTAATTTCCATTTTATGAAAATACTTTTCAATTGACCTTTTTTCCTTTTTTTTTACAGATGAAATGAAACTTATGCAATGCACACAGCAAGAAGTTAAAAAACAATCAGCTGGTACTTATTTAAATATGCTGAGATGAAGGCTGGTTAATTGGATATTAAATGGAATCAAAAGGATAATATTCAGTTTCCTGGTATGCCTGAGACTTTCTGAATGTTCTGAAGGAACAATCACTAAGAAGCACATGGCAGTTTTACTCAAGTGTTGCAAGAATAGATTGATTTTAAACTAAACCAATCTCAAAATGCAATCTTCTGAAATACTGTTTTTCCAGATTTTTTCTCCCAAAACAAGAACCTTCCAGAAGCAGTAGACTTAAAGTTACCTTTCCATGATCCACTCTGGCCGAACCACTTTTTCTCCTTTCAATTCTTTTATTTTGGCATTTGGAAGATTTGTGGCAATGATGTGAGTTGTTTTTGATCTGGAATAATACACATGGTACTGGCCTCCATGCAACATCATTAGCCTTCTTAATTCATCAGCTGAGGGATCTATAAAATTAAAACCAGAAATAATCCTGTTTTGTGTTGGCAAATACAGTAAGAAAAACACCTTTGAGAAATATGATGCCACGATCAGAAGGAGCACAAAACATTGGTTTTCTCCTGAAAAACCTTACAAGTTCTTCAAAGAACAAATCTGAAAAGCATTTCTGAGCAAGTGTAGAAAACTGTTTCTGAAGAGACTGTTCCAAAATGTAAACTGTCCACTTGTTATAAATGATCTTTCCAGAACATGTATGGTGTAGATGGCGAAAATACTCAAGCAGATTTTAATGTTAAACTACACTAAAACCCACTTTACATCAACATAAGATAAAATTAATTCACTGAACTTTTCACCAGAATTTGGGAGAGTAGTTTATACCCCAAAGTAACAGAAAACAATTAATACCAAAAGGGTTTAAGCAACAGCACAGAACTACTACTATAGAATTTCTCTTTTAATTAAGCAGTTAACTCACTCTTTTCTTACCAGGTTATTCTTGAATTTTTACAGGGAACAGAGAACACCTTAAAACCCAACATCTCTTCTTATCCCCTCAATGTTAAAAAACGAATTTATTTTGCAAACAGAGGTGGAGGGGATGAAAAAAAAAACCCAACACCAAATAAACCCTAAACAAACCAACAAAAAAACCCAAACCCAACAACAAAAAAGTTGTAGCTTTTGGAAAACCTTTGCAGTGGTGTCACACAGACACCAAAAGGTTTGGGTCAGCACAGACAGAATGCCTTGAATAGCACATCTGGCATAAAATACTAGTAAAAAAAAAGGGTTTTATTTAAAAGAATATAGCCACAATTCCTTCCAGTGGCCTACAGTCAACTCTCAAAATACTTCCAGCACTTGGTCACACCTCTAACTTTTAATTAAAAATAGCACACATTTTTCTCCATGTGTTACTTTTCCTACTCCAGCCTTCTAGATATCCATCTTGTATCTTGTAGACCCCTATTTAGGAAATAAGTAGTACCTTGAAGAATATGCAAATACTAGATTTTCACTAAAAATCTACCTGTATTAAATAACTGATTCATATGTGTTTGTATACATGTATACAGTTTATACATGTCCATCTTAACTTTTTTCAGTCCATTTAAGCATTGTGCTCAAGCCTTTCCTTCATCTCATAGAAGCTGTATGCATCAGTTATGTAATAGTCACAACATTCCTGGCATAGGTCCCTGAAAAAGGCTTCTGGGAAGTTTCAAGAAGGTTATTAAGCTGCTTTACAGAACCCAGGAGAAACATGAACCTAAGTATGGTAGATTAAAAATCTTACTGCAGTTAACATGCACTATCAGTTCATCACAGACAACGCATATATAGGTCTTTTTTTCTTGTTCCTCCTTCCACTATTAAGGGGTTGACTGTCTCAAGCATGATGCCACTTTGAGCAAGAAAACCCCAACATATGCACCCAAACAAATTTAATGCATATGCTCCAGCCATCAACAGTTTGGAAAATTAAAAATGTAATAGACATAGAAGCATGGAGGAAGTTGAAAAGATTCATTTCAAATAAGATTGCAGAAAGGTGGAAAAATTTACTCCTATTTCTATCGATGACCATTCATGTAAATGATTTACAAAAGTAATATTTATATTCAGAACCTAAATCTGATTTTGTATTGAAAACTTTAATCATAAACCACAAAGGAACGTAATATACAAAACATATACAGTAATTGTTATTTACTTAGCTGTAAATTCACATGTGTTTTACAACTCTTCACTCCACTTAGAATGGTAAACAGACACTATGGCAAAAGAGAACAGATCTTTAAAAACATAAAAGCTTCACCTGTAAAACCATTAACATAGATGGCAACTCCACTAAAGATAGTTGATGAATTTCCATCCCTCTGGTGCTGTATGGCTGAATCTGACCGAAATTGATCCTCCAGTTTCTTAACCTTTGCCGACATGTATCCACCCTAGTTTTGACGTAAAAACAAAACAAACTCATGAGGCTAGTCTCATTTTCTAACATGTACAGATAGTTTTTATCAGTTGTGAGTGGTAAGACTGCAAAGGTAAACAGCATTCCTTCAAATTCATTTTGGTTGACATTAAAAAGACATTTTTTTTCCAAATGAAAAATACCAATTCCTCTACCCATAATTCTTATCTGCAAGGTAACTGCATCTTGGAACCAACATAGCAGGATTTATTTCATATCTCTTTGATCTCATTCTATAAGAAACAGATTCTATCAATATAAAATTATTATAGAAACAAAAGACGACAAAAAGAGTAAGGAATGGTGCAAATTTGGATGCTACATTGGAGGCTCACTCCCTAAAGAAACAATGCAGAGAATATTAATTATGCTTCCTATATATTCAGTTCTTAAATGCATAAATATTTACAATACTGTCTCAGGTGTAAAGTAGGTATCTCAGTTATTGTTTTTCCACCTATCTAGAATGTGGTGGAGACAACCATAAAGAGTTTTAAGATTATTAGTTCTTAAATGGTGAAGGGTCTGCACCTATTAATATTGCAATTTAGTGGATTATTGTGATCGAAGACTTCAAAACCCGGTCATTTAAAACATTTCTTTCAAACTTAATTTGCAAGTGAAGTAAAGGGCTTTCGTTTACAGTACACCTTTAGCATATGTAACAAAACTGTAAACTTTTTTTTCAACCACAGTGCCATTTACCTCTTTAAAAACAAGCCACTTCATTTTGAACGTACCCATATTCCCCAGCCATCGCCATCGGCAGCCCGTTTCCGCCATCCACCTCGCCTCATACTGAAGCTTCTGCATAGGAAGAACAATGCTTGATCAGTTAGATGTTTAGCAATATCATCAGTGGCATTTCAATGACACATTACAGCCCATCTACAGATTAATACAAAGATTACATTTTTTCAGTGGGCTTCATTGAAGTCTATGAGTTACACAGTTAACCTAGAAATGAAAAATTGCTCCATTTTGTAGTAACTCATTCTGTAGCTCCTGCTACATATCAAAAACCACATGTGCACATTTTGTGCCGTTTACCCAGACTACACACAAAAAAAATCATTGCAATGTTCAGTTTTCATTATTATTTACTAAATTCTTCCTGTTCATCATGTATCTCCCATAAAAAAGGAATAATAAAAGGTTCTTAAATACAATGGCTATCATTCATGCAAAATATTGCCCAAGTCAGGAGCAATCTTTTACTTCCTATTTGATACTATCTACATGGTGTGATGCAGACAAGCACCTGCTGGCACTAGATACTTTAATTTCATCAATGGATTTACAGCTCATCATAAACACTTGGACCTCCAATGCAATAAAGAAAAAAAGAAAGGCCATCTTATGATCAATGAAAATCCAGTTGTTTAAATGATCTAGCATGATCTATAGCTAGGTTTGTAATTTGTTTCTTTGGGGTTTTTTGTTTGTTTGTGTTGCTTAATAACATATAAATATATCCAATCAGCCAAATTGCAGTTTTCCTTAGGCATGACACTTATCCCTGGACCACAAGCTGTATACAGCAATGTTCCCAGATGAGCTGTTAGTTGGCTAGAACAGAATCAGCGAAGAGAAAAAAAGAAATGTTTTGGACTGTAGCCAACTGTTCACAGCACCCAAGTGATTCACATTAGCTATCGCTTTGTAACACTGATTTTAAAATATTGATTAATGATCTAGTAAGATCACGAGGTCACTGCCTGCTATTACATCTCTCACTTTCTACTCTAACCAGTCCCCTAAAGAAAAACACTGTTTTGTCTTTTAGGGCTATCAGCTCTTCAGAATTTGAGGGAGGACAGGACTCTGAAACTGAAAGGAAGATTTAAGCCACTCATCCTTGGGTTTATTAAATAATTTTTATTCCTTTAACCTCTATAAAAATGCACAAATAATACACAGAAGGAAGAGGACAGTTTTTTCTTTTCATTCTTGTCTGCTTTTGAGAAGACGCCTATTCTCTGGATTAGCCACAGCATCATCTAGTAATGGAGCAGAGAAGCTTCATTTAGTTTCCAGCCTACCAGAAAGGACATACAGCTATGGGTAGCGATATCAATGTATTTAGTCATTTTCCCATCCAGGTCTTCTCCTGCACTGTTCTGGAGACTTCATCATTTAGCACATTAGACTTCTGTTTCCTCAAAACCTGGCCGAAAAGCTGAATTCTAGCTTTTGTCTCTTAAATCCCTTTGGTCTTAGAGCTACCAAACAGGCATAGTCTGAAACCTAGTTCAACCACCCTGGACTGCAGGCAAGTTTGATTGCAGAAGATGACACAGCTGCAGGAAAGTTTTCATAGACATGATTATTTTCATGGACTACTGCAAATATGCTAAATTAGGTAACCACAGAATTATAGTCAAAGCATGTGTAAATACCTTGAAAAGACAAGCTTCAGTTGTACATTACAGGACCTTTGCAAACACAAACCTGGTTCTATTCTTCTTATAGTTGTTGTAATTTGATACATAACCTACACACATGTATATAATTATGAAGATTAATCACATGTCAAGAAGATAAACTTTACATCAACAACCAAAACAGCCATCCCTCCTCAGTATGCTCTATTTTTTCTCTCTAGGTAACTCTGTTTCTCACCCAGAGACCAATTTCCAAGACACTGGGCCTTCTGAAATGAATTTTCAGTGGTTTGGCTTATATCTAACAGATACCACAGACCTCTTAAGGAGCACTGAGAAAAATAAGAGGAGATGATGTAGATGACCACATGAAATAGGATTTGGTTTTTTTCCTATAAAGGACAGTACATACTGGAAATAGCTAAACGACTTACTTGATATGCAATACAATTAAAACTAGAGATCAGAAAAACAATACTTTAGGTTAGCGTGTTAAAAGCATAACTGCTCAAAAGCTGTTTGGGCCCCTCACTACAAGAAAGAAACTGAGCTGCTGGAGTGTGTCCAAAAGAGGGGCAATGAAGCTGGGAAGGGTCTAGAGCACAAGCGTTATGAGGAGCGGCTGAGGAACCAGGGTTGGTTCGTCTGGAGAAGAGAAGGCTTAGAGGAGACCTTGCTATTCTCTGCAATACCCTGAAAGGAGGTTGGAGCAAGGTGGAGGTCAGTCTCTTCTCCCAGGTAACAACAGGACAAGCGGAAATGGGCTCAAATTGTGCCAGGGGAGGTTCAGGTTGGATATTGGGAAAATTTTCTTCACTGAAAGAGTGGTTAAGCATTGGCATAGGCTGATGCTGACACAGTAGAGTCACCATCCCTGGAAGTGTTCAAAAAACATGTAGACATGGCACTTTGTAACATGGTTTAGTGGGCATAGTGATGTTTGGTTGTTGGTTGGACTTGATGATCTTGGAGGTCTTTTCCAACCTTAATGATTCTGTGAAATAGCATAGGAACAAAATCTTAAGTTTTCAGTGCAAAAGAAACCACCTTTGAAGAAAAAGTCAAATTAAGAACTCCTGTGATCAAAATGACCGTAATTTGGCCTTGCATCTCTCTCTAGACCTTACTGTTATACAAAATAGGATTCTTTAACTAAAACTCAGATTTCATCTCAGCAATCCTTGTCAAAACTGAAGCTAGAGTCTGCATGCTTTGTACATGGCTAGTGGCTCAGAAATACTTGATACAGCCCACTAGAGAAAGATATCTAGCATCCCTTTGAGTACAGCTTCACAGGCCTACTATTTTACTTCCCAATCCACAACCACTTAATCCTATTATTCAAGACTGTTAATCAAAGCCTACAGATCAGGTAATGGAATGAAATGTTACATCTACATTTTATGGGAATTCTATAAACATGCCTGTGTGTATTAAAGAAATGCACAGCAACTGTGAGATTTTAGATCCAAACCAAGAAATATTATTTGTTTTCATCTCATCTGTAGCACACAAAGTCTGACGCAGGAAAGTTATTTCTCAAAAGTACTTTAAATTCAGGATGGTGTGGTTTTAAGACAAGTGGTTTTCCAGTATCTCAGGCAGTTGAGGTAATGCAGATAATGAATAAACCCTGACCAAACCCACAAGTACTACGGGGAAAAATGCTTGGGAGCACAGAACACAGATCTCAATGACTACAGTAAGTGAACATGAATCTTCATGGGCTTTTTAATTCCAGGTCAGTACTAGTCCTGCCCAAACTTGAGTTGTCTTCACCATGCTCTTCCCTTTCCCAGGTATATGGTGCAGGGACATTTCTGCTGCATCTTCAAGTAGCTAACTTGAATCTGGCAGAATATACACTTCATGGCTCCAGAAAAGCATATGAAACTATTTCCAAAGACAAAATGAGGCTGCATTGTAACTCAACAAATAATACTGCCAAACTTGCCTCTAAATATACAACACAAGCAATTTCTAATCCAGATAATACTATTTCAGGTAACTGAAAGCTGACTGGAAGTATAACACAGTTATTTTGCATTTCTGACCAGAGTGAACATTCTGTTAATGTCCTCTAATGCAAAAGAACATGATTTAATTGACATCTTCAAACACCACAACCCTTATTTTGAAGATACAACTCTACTGCTAACAGAAGTATGGATATCTCGGCTGCTGCTGCTGATTATCAGAATGTTTTACTTGAACTGTAGATTGAATCCATCCCAGCTCAGCAGGGCTTAAAAGTTGTTTCCATCAAGTGGGTATTTTGTGGCCTGTTTGAGTTTCAGGCATCTACATTCCAGCTCCCACATCAAGCTCACCGCTCTACTTGGCACTAGTTTGCAAGCTCTTTGAGGAAAGAACTGTCTTACGTGTTTACACAGTTCTCAGCACAAGAGAGTCCTATTCTTGGCTGAGTCTTCAGTAAAACAGCTGCTGGTACAAGGTCTGAAACAGACTGTAAAGTTCAGAATCCAGCAAAAGAACTTAAAAAAAGACAGTTCAAAAGGTTTTCTTTTAAAGATACTGTATTTTAAAATCTCCATGATTTTAGACACTTCAGACTTAACACTACTGTTCCATATTAAAATGAACTAATTAGCATGCTGCAAAGCAACAGAATTTTATTCTACGTGGGCAATAAACTCTCTGGGTGAAGTTTCATAAGATGATTGAGTCAACTTCATGGCTGACTGCCACCAAAAGGAACAGTTCTGCTCTTTGACCTCTGCTGGCCTAACAGGTTTTATCCCTTCCTCCCAACCTCAACACTATCTCCAAACTCACATGACCCCTATGTTCACACTGACACTACCTTCAATTCAGTTCACTACATCAACAGAAAATGGACATAATTTTATGTGTTTGTTTCCTGTTAGTTCAGCAAGCTGAACTGACCCACTAAAGCATCAGACAAAGCCAAAGCAGACAGGTCAGGAAAGAATAATGGATGGGATGGTTCCTTTCACTACCATAAGGCTCTTAAGATTATTTTAGCCATTTCTAGAACCTAACTTTTAGGGTCATGGCTATAACTAACTGTGTGGTAAATGCAGATAAGGAGCTGCAAAAAGCTAGCTACTCTTCATTAACTAGCCCTGCTTATGTTTTTCTTTCCCAATAAACAGGAGTGGTAGACTACCTCACCTTTTTCAGGGTAGAAGTTTTCAAGGGAAGTTACCATGGAACAACTCCCCATCTTAGGCCACATGTACCCAAACGATCATCACTTCTAATTACAACCACCTGATGTTGCAGGGTCAACCAGCAAGTTCTGCTTTACAGTTCAATCTTTGATGATATTTTAAAGAAATTAAATTAGCTGAAGGACACTTGAAAATTATCTGTCCCCAAAACCACCCAACACCATCCCCACCTTCTGTGAGTAAACCTAAGAGTAAAGATTAGGAAAGAACAATCATTAAAATCTTGGGCAAATTAAATACTAGACACAAAAGTGTTAGTTTGAGAAACTTAGAAATATTTTTCTACTGTTTTTTTTTTTCCCCCTAAAATATGAACATCCATGGAATGTGCTGGAAAGGTCAAATACCATGTAACTCACACAATGTATGGAAAAACCCAAGTCCTTCAGAATCAACTCCTTATGCAGAGATGACTGTTCTAAAACTGTGTTCCTTGCATACTTTCATTTCAGCTTGACAGCAAAGAAATGATACTCTGACCTTCAGTTCAATCACTCTCCCTGAAAAAGACACAGGAACTCTTTGTGAAACTAATCCAATTTCCAAACTGAATGTTTTTTGCAACTCAAAATGGTCTTTATTTCAGATCAGTTAACTTTAACATCAAGGACTAACTACATACAAGTAACAACTAAGAAATATGTAAATATAGCTTTCTTTTGCTGGCAAATCATCACAATGACAAAGTTGCACAGCAGTAACAATTTATACAAGAGCTGTACAGGACAAAGTGTTCAGACCTTTTCACAACTGGCTTAAGAGTCTGGGACAGATAACTCCTTTAACTGTCACAATTTAAGGAACCATGAGCACATGGTACAGAAACCAGCATTGCTCAAAGCTTGTGCAGACTGTGCAGTAATTTGTTTTCAAGAAGATAATTTTTGCTTTTATACACGGCATTTGAGATGGTTAGTTCTTTGAAAAACAGTAAGCCAAATTCAATTTGAGACCAACTGTCAATGTTTCATTCCCCTCTAAACACTCAGTAGCAGCTACAGTCCATTTAGAGCTTGTCACAAGTAGTAGTTTAACTTGCTTGCCTTTTTCTTCCACTCACAGAAGACTCTGGCTTCAGTTTCAACATTTCTGCATTGTTTAGCAAAATCTTTTCCCCTCCTCAGTGACAAGTGGCTCGTCATAAATTTTCACTGCTATACTTAACCATAAAGTTCAGTTAACATCTTAGTTCAAATACCTCCTCTTTGATACAATTCTTCTTATTGCCACAATACACTGGTAAGTTTCAACAGACTTCAGCAACTGGCTCATTATTTCTCTTCTGCACCTACATTATTTTGGGGCTTCAACCCTAAGAGGACTTACCACACTCACAATTGTTATGCCAGCTTCTAAATGCCTAGATTCCAGAATAAAATCCATTAAGTAAAATCACAGTAAGAAGCACAGCTTATGGAACTGGGGCTTCCAACAGCAACATAGTGAACAGACTGTAAATTACCAAAAAGAAATTTTTTCTCTCTTGGACTTGAGTAAAACAGTTAGCAACATGAGTATATGAGTTGGATATTCTTCCTTCAAGCCCTTAGGTTTAACTGTCTATAATATTTGAGAACAGCTGTGTTACTGTTTTCTCTGAAAAGAAAGAGGGGGATGTTAATTTTTCTACCTAATAAATCAATAGAACTTTGTCAGGAAGTTTTTAGTTTGTGGACTCCTCAGTCTGACAATTCAGTCCCACAGCTCCTGTTGTACACAAAAAGCCCACGCTGAGGCGCAGGTCAAGCCTTGGTAGGTAGCAGAAATAAACCATGATCCCTTCTCCCAAATAATAAGAAGAGTTGCTGTTGCTGAATGATTTAGAACTTCCTATGACTTCCTAGGCATAGCTGAAGGAAATGTCCTTGTAAAGCTAGAGAAAACCTTAACAAGGCAGGTAAAGTCAGTAATTGGATGTATAACTGTTTGAAATAAATAACTGCAAAACTTTCATGAGGTGATCAAAGCAAGGAATTGGTGAATGCTCTGAATTTTTTAACACTGAATTCAGAGGAACTCTGCTGGTGAAAATCTGCCGTACACTATCTTCAGCACCTCCCAATTCCTTAGACTCAAGGCAGCAGACTGGTGACACCTTGTCAAAGGAGACTATGTATTTTTGATTGATTTTATGGATTTGTTTGGCTATACAGAAGTGTGTGTGTTTATGTGGACACATGTGCACATATATACACACAAGAAACACCTGACCAATTTGATTGCTTGCTTCCTAGACTAACCGCTTTGGCAACAGAGAATGGCATGGAAACAAATCCACTCTGGGCCAACTAAACAACATAATGAGAAGGCACCACTTAATTTTGTTAAGAGAAGTGCCCAGGGTATTAGTGCTTTATGCTCATCCCTATGTTACCAGTGTACCCTGAGCACTGTGTTGATCAGAGCAGGCTTTCTGGGGAAAAAGAAGAGACAACACATCCACTTTGTGAATCAGAAGTGGTAGCTGATGTCAGATACTAAGGAAGATCATCTTTCTGCTCACGGGCAGCACTAAACACATACACCAGCAAAACTCTAAGAACTTTACTAGCAAAAGTACTGGTGACCACAGATTCACTATTTAAATAGGTAAATTTTCTGTTCTGGCAGCTTTTGAATGAGATTACTGAATTCCAACTGACATTGCATAGTCAGGTCCCCAAATGTTTTTTCAGGATTTGCCTTTGAAACTCTCAAAGCTGCAAAATCTTTTTTAAAGTCAAATCTTTACAAGATATGGCTTCTATGCTAAGCCTTGAACTTTTAAGTTTCTACATCTTTTGTTAGTCCATGGGTATTACTTTTATCACCCACTCAGACCAATAAGACTAGGAGGAATCAGATGAAGCTAGCAAGTGAAGAGAACACCACAAATAGAAATACTACTGCCCAGTTTATTTCTGGATTCTCTGACAAAGGACACCAAGGATGCTAAAAGTCCATATGGGTTGAACAGATAAATGGAATAAAAAGCTAATTAAAGTAACAACTACAGGAACTTGGAATATGAAGGCAAAGTATCTCAGTATGTCTGTTTCTTGACTACTACCTAGGCAAACTTTTGATCTGATCCAATATATTCTCAAGTTTCCTCCTAGACTTTTAGGGAAGTGGAAAGAGAGCACAGTGTTTCTGTGTTTTCCTGGAAAAACAGTTTGAACTTCTTAGGACAAAACAAAAATGCTCTAATTTTTTAGGATGTCTAAATAAAACTAAAATCTGAATTGCATTATTGGCCTGAAGTGCTTTTAAGTTGGTATTTTAAGTACCTCTGACACCAAAACAATGTTACACTGCTACTTAGTGGAGACAGATCAATACAAGAAGGCCACAGAGACAAAATGGCCTATTCCAGAAAACCGTGATGTTTGTAGCACTTAGGTTAAAAATCAACACAGAAATTATGGGAATCCTTATGGAGGCAACACACCTTCAAATCTCTGATCAGTCAGAAATTACAGTGAAAAGTCATTACCCCTTCCCCATCTCCCTGTATTGTTTTGTAAGATGATTATTGCAACTGCTTACCAAATAATGAAAATCTAGGAAATAGTGAAAGAAAAGCCACTCTTTCCAGTTTCCCAATTCTCTAACATTTCCTGAAAACAACAGACAGATTCAGAAACCATAAACAGTATCCTTTCAATACAGACCATTATTTCTGTTCTTTAGTTCACCTGGGAGTTGCATTCAGAAGCACAAAATGATAAAAACACACTAGCTCTGCTTGGTTAAACACACTAATCATTTACCTTACATGCTAGGGGGTCATGGACCTTCCTATCTGTAAGAACTATCAGCAATTTCATTACTTCCTTTAAACAGCAACAGCTCCTATGTTTCCAAAATGCTAAGTGGAATACAACCATTTGTTCAAGAAGCTGACTCATCACGTCCTGGACTAACAGCTGATCTGAGTCACCTCAAAAAGATGAACTCAAACATGGTGGAGAGAACTTTATTTTATTTTACAACTAGAACCTGACCAAAAATCTGAGTAACGGTCTCCAGATCGTGCTAAAACAGACCATATACTTCACCCAGTCAGAATACTGTCCATCTCTAAGTCAACATGGATAAACCTTAGAGCAGTTCTCAACCCTACTCTGTGCAGCTTCAGCACTACTTTCACATTCTGGCATTCAAATCAATCCACCTGCATTTTCAAGAATGACTCTGCAACATAGCTAAGCAGTGTCTTCTCCTGAGCAAAATTTTGCTTTCTCTTTTTCAAGCTCATTTACTTTAATAAATCAAGAAGCTGAAAAGGTCTGCATGAATTCAGGCAGACTAGATGAGGACTTACAACTGATAATTTCCTTATTTTGGGATTTGGTTAAACTATTTACAGATAGCTGAAAATAGAAAGGAAAAACAACACAACCATACTGAGTTAACCACAACATGGCTAAGCTTTATTTATGCAAGCTACTAAATTTCAAACCACCAGACTCTGCACTATTATATAGGTAGTATACCAATATGGACACCTGAAGTGTTGAGATAAATTAGTTACCACAAAATTATTAAAGTAAAAAAAAATAATAAAATAATATTTTACCCAAAAGCTAACAGGGACCGTGGTCTGCTTGGGCATTTACATCACAAAACATGGAAGATACAACAATACTTGCTGTGGATATACCAAACTAAAACTACCTCCTAGATGAACTTAATGGTCACAGACTCCTTAACTGCAGTAGCAGCAATCCTTCAGTTAGTTTTGAAAACAAAAGCCAGAGGAATAGAAGTTACCATCACAGCCTAGAATTTAAAGCTGTTCTACACACTCACCTCTCTCCCACTGAAAAGTGAGAAAGAAGGGTTTCCTAATTCTGACTTCTCTGATGAGCACCAGCTACTTGACATGAAATACAGAAGCTGAGGGACCACAGACATGGGAGGCTCTCCTCCCTAAAAACATTTGTGTCTCCAATTAAAATGCTGTCTGGTTTCCCCAACAGAGCAGAAAGCTGCTCTCAGAGAGAAGCACTACACAAATTTACCTCTTAAAAAAGACACTTCCACAAGTATACTATATTACACATTTGAGAATTACTCATGTTGTTCTGCATTCACTTATATTTGCTCTCTTACTTTCAAACTTCTTTATAACTCCATGGCCACTCTCACTTCTGTTTGCTTCCAATTTTAACTCATTTTGCTATGCTTAAGTAAACACGTGGCAATATCATCAAATTAATCTACACTGTATTCTTGAGGGAGGTTTCCAACATTTGGATGTTTAGCTCTGTTGTTGTATCTATTCCAGGCAAACACACTGCTAAGAGCTGACAGAGATAATAATATACACCTTTAATTAGAACAGAAAAATGTTCAATATAAAAAAAATTCATCCTTCATGAAATAAACAACAGCTAACAAATTAAGTGGAGAAAGTACATGGAAGGGTCAGGCAAGTTATTCTTTTCTGCTTGCCCTAACAGCTGATTTATTAAAAAAAGTCTGCATTATCATACTAAATTTTTGCTACCTACTCAAAACCAGGACTCACGTTTTAATCATTCTTACTTTTTAAAAAAATCTCTCTAGTAACTGAAAGAGATGGTAGAAAGACTGAAAATTCTGCCATGAAACTTCTTTAAACAAAAAAGACATCTGGGTGAAGGGATCCGAAAAGACTAATCAAAATCAGCACTCAGATACAAGACGCTATCACTGCATCGGAACAGGCTGTGACTTTAAGTAAGCGGACGTATGTATATCATGCAGAGAGATGGACTGGTGCTGCTTGAAAGGCTAGTTACTGTATAATGCATTGAAGACAAATATAGTCTACACATAAAAATGTACAATCAATTTACTACTGAGACTTGAAACATGCTAATGTATTTTCTCTATTAGATCTCGAGTTTTAAAACAGTGCCTGCACTCTGCCTCGACTAATAGTGTCCTACCAATGACCTCCAGTCTGACAGCTTGGGATTATTTACTAACACGGATTTGGTACATTGTCCAGTGGAAAAAATGGACTGAATGAAATTCCAATATGGTGGGAATGGGTAATAACTACACGCTGGAGACAATATGGCAAAGAATTTGTCAGCGAGGTGGATTTCTGTGTTAAATGTCATCAACCTTAGCAAGACAGAACTATCTCAGAAATAAATTTTAATTATAACCTCTAGCAAATAATGGTAATTACAGAACTGTTTTAAATGGTTGCATCTGAGCAACAATAGAATCTAAATGAATAAAGACTTTATAATCCCAATTTTGCTTATTTGGACTACAGTATCAAATGTCAGATTGGACCTGGATTTTAAATCAAGATGCAGAACAAACATCAACTCCTCTTTTTATGAAGAAAAACTCTCATTAACACAAGCAGAGTGTTAACAGCTCTGTCATTTTGAAGACTTTGACAGTCAATCTTAAAGCATCAGAAATAATGGAATATTACAGCATACAACACACAGATTTCCTACCAAAAAAATCACATGCCTGTGATATTATCTTCCTCTCCTATAAGGCTGACATGCTACACATCTCCGATCAGGGGCTTTTTGCTCAGTATCACAGGTCAAGCCAGTGGTAACTATACAGCAAAACGCGTCAACATTACATGGGGAAGAGGTGAAGAAGCATCAATGAACACACATCACTCTATGTTTGTAAGCACAGGCTTACCACGCACAGGTCCTCCTCCTCCCCGCACACTGGTTATACCGAGCACTATTGCTCAGCAAATACAACTTGTGACAAACACCACGGCAAACCGCAGGCAGATACACGCTGCTACGGCTGAGTGCCAGCAGCGCCTGGCGTGTTCGAGGGCAAGTCTGCACCAGGGCTCGGGCTTTCCTCCTCCTCCAACCCGTTTCCCTGCAATGACCCCTTAGCTTGCAAAACGCTGGCAGCATCACTCCGGCCCTGCCTGGGGAGCCGTGTTGTGTCTGAAGCGCAGGCCCCATGTGACCGGCACACGCACACACACCGGTGCCGTGGCTGGCGGGAGGCGGGGGAGGGGCAGGCGACCAGCGGAGGAAGGAGGGGTGGTGGTGATAGTGCTTGACCCACACATCCACACACCTGGCACACCCTCAGCAACTTGCGCGCCGTGGGGTCCGATCCCCGAGCCCCTCCCCACACACCCACTGCACCGCGGGCACGACAGGGCTGCGCGAGGCCCCCCGCGCCCGTTACATAACCCCGCGCACCCCCCCCGCCGAGCCCCGAGCTGCGGAGGAGAGGAGGAGGAGAAGGACCAGGCCGCGGGCCCAGGGAGTGGCTGAGGCAGGGCAGGGTCCGCGGGCCCCGCGCCTGCCTCTGCCTCCCCCTTCCTTCTCCCCACCTTCGCCCCCCCAGCCGCCCCACGCACGCCTGCACGGGGCCGCGCTCGCGAGCGGCCATGGAGAGGGAGGGAGGTAGAGTGGGAAGGGGTCGGGGGCCGCTTCGCCGCCAAGGGGTTAAAAGCAACCCGCTTCGGTGGCCCCTTCGCCGCCGCTCTCACCTTTTGCCGCGTCCCAGACGCACATTCCCAGGGCGCCGCTGGGCCGTGTGGGGGCTTCACATC